>VWYN01010197.1:0-22037 GCA_013400075.1 Hippolais icterina
CCTATCTGAGCAAACCCCAAAGCGTTTCAAATCCACAAATCCCTATTTGAGCAAACCCCAAAACCTTCCAAATTCACAAACTCCTATTTGAGCAAACCTCAAAACCTTTCAAACCCACAAATCCCTATCTGAGCAAACCCCCAAACCTTCCAAATTCACAGATCCCTATCTGAGCAAACCCAAAAACCTTTCAAACACACAAATTCCTATTTGAGCAAACCCCTAAAACCTCTCAAACCCACAAATCCCTATCTGAGCAAACCCCAAAACCTTTCAAACCTACAAATCCCTATCTGAGCAAACCCCAAAACCTTTCAAACCCACAAATCCCTATCAGAGCAAACCCCCAAACCTTCCAAATCCCTATTTGTGCAGGAAAAAAAGCCCAAATCCCCATCTGAAAACAGAAAAACGCAAACTCCAAATCCTTATTTCAGGAAAACGCAGCGTCTGACACCAAATTCCCACTTAATCTAACACAAACCATCACCCCCAAATTCCCCTTTTGAGGAAGACGGAGCCGTCCCTTCCCCAAATCCCTGCCGGAGATGGGCACAAAGAGTTAAAGCTCCCGCGGACGCCGTGGCCAATCCCACCGAGCGAAGGGCAGCCCTTGGCCGCAGCCCAGCAGCAGGTTGCTCTCTCCAGGTATTATTTTGGACTTTTTCCCGGGATACCTCGCAGGGAAACAATGAATTTGGCGGTCGGCGGAAGATGGGGAGCTGCAGGATGCACCCCTGGGCTGTCCAGGTAAATCCCGGTGGGTGCCGGGTTTTGTTTTTTTTTTTTTTTTGTGGGATCTTTCCTTTCCTCTCCTTCCCCCTCCGGCTGGGTGTCTTTGTTTGGGGCCGGGCAGGGGAGAGAAGGGTTTTCGGTGGATTAGTGCGGGGCTGAGCTGGTGGGACGCTTTGCAGGGGATTTTTTTTTTGGGGGGGGGGACACCTGGCTGTGTTCGCCGCGAGGGTCAGAGCAGAGATGGGGTGCGCTGGGTGATTTAGGGTGCGGAAAGCTGCGATTTCCCCCTCTATAAACCCCCCCTGCATCCAGCTGGAACCCTCCCAGCACCGAGACCTCGCACCCCGGCGGATTTTAGGGCATCGCTCCGGTTTAGCAGCGCTAATTCCGGCGGTGGGGACAAGGCACCGTCGGGACGAGCCACCGTGGGGGGTTTGCTCCAAGCGTGGTGTCCGGGGAGGAGCGAGCACTTCCCGGGCTGGCTCCGCGCCCAAGAAATTCCTCGGGGCGAGTTAATGATAAATCACGGCCGGGTGGGAGCTGCTGGAGGGTCCCCTCGTTGTCCTTCCTGCGGGGACAGAGGTTTGGGTAAAGTTTGGGGATGGCAGAGCCAGGCAGGGCTCGTGGGGGCGGCTCCTTGCGGTGATGGCTCATCCCGAAGGGCTGGATCAGCCTTCCTCCAAAACATCCCGCTCAGGGCAGAGGTTTAAATTTAAGGGGTCTGGGGACAAAGAGAGAGGGTCCCCCTGGTTTTTGGGGCCGTGGAGCTGGGCTGGAGCAGGAGATCACGTTGGGATTCTGGAGATTTGGGGTGTGGAGGTGTGTGAGGATTCTCAGGCAGATGCTGGGGAGCCAGGCAAGGGATGTAGCTCCATGCTGGGACACTTCCAGGGGTGACCAGGACTTTCCCCATATTCCCTATGCTCGGGAGTCCCACAGGCTCAGCTGCCAGCCACATTTCCAAAGATTTTTCAGTGGATTAGTGCAGGGCTGAGCCAGTGGGATCCTTTCCAGGTGTTTTTTAGGGATGGGATGTACCTGCTGGGCTATGTTGGCACCAGGGGGTCAGAGCAGAGATGGGATGCACAGAGATGGATTGTTCAGCATGGGGAAATCTCACCCTGGGTCCCACTGGCAGCCCCTTAACAAGGGGAAACTGAGGCACACAGGGCTGGGATGACCCCAAGCAGTCCAGGCCATGGCCTGGGGCATCCCAGACCCTCAAGGCTGCAGCCAGCACTGAGGCTGCTCCATCAAACTGTCCATTCCCTGCACTGAGGGAATCTACTGGATTTTCCCTGGTGCTTTTCCGGGCCGGGGTTGCCATCAGGACCTCCCTGGGGACAATGACACAGCTGGCCCTGAGTATCTTCTGGGGGCAGTCACAAGGGTCACAGATGAGATTATGGATGAACTCTTCCTGATGGACACACAGGATTTGGGGGGGCAGTTTGGGCTGAGTTTGAAACCATCCTGTCCTGCTGCACCTTGGGGTGAGTGGGACAGATAAGGCAGGTCATGGAAAACCTTCCTGTCTGCCCTCAGGTGCATCCTGGAGGATGCCAGCCTGGATCCAAACCAAGGGCTCTGAGACCAGGTGGGGAAAAGGGGAAAAAATCCCCCCTAGGATGAGGAGGATGAGGATTCTGGCCAGGGGAATGCTGGTGGATATCCAGTGTGTCTCGCAATAAAATCCATGGCAGGGTAATTCCTGGTGGAAAGAACCCTGGGAGCTCTCCAGGCCATCTTGCTGCTGGTGGACCCTGCCTGGTCCGTTCAGGGCTTGAAAACCTCCAAGGATGAGACAAAAAAGCCTCCCTGGGACTGCACAAATGTACCTTGTCACACCTCCACGTCACCTGCTGAGGTTCCTCTGGGGCTTTGCCCACCTCGCTGCAGCCTCCAGAATAATTTTGATTTCTTCCCTTTACTGGAACAGCTCAAGACTGGTGAGGCCTGCCGGGTGCCTGGCTTTTCATTCCACTCTGCCTGCTTTTTCAGATCCTGAAAATCCTGTAGATTAAAACTGGGAACAGCCAGAGATGAGGAGCTGGGATGGAGGAGGTGGGCTTGGGACAGGTGGAGCAGCTTGTTCAGGACGAGCAATATCCATGCCTGGATTGATTTTCTGATTATTTTACTGTCAGTAAGAAGTTTCCAGGAAGCTGTGGCAGGGTGTCCATTCCAGGAACACCCTCAGGGAGCTGAGAGGGAAGGAGGGACAGGCAGGAGGGCACAGAGCCAAGGCCATGTGCTCCACAGTGCAGAATGTGGCCGTGCTTCGCCATGATTCCCTCTCCTGCCACGTCCTGGGGGATGGGGACAGCGTGGCACTGGACTGAGTCCCTTAAACACAGCCACCAGCTGAGGGAGGGAAACTGATAGCAGAGTGGGAGGATTGGCCAGGGAAGGTGGAGCAGGCTGCAGTGTTCAGGCTTTGTCGGGGAGAACAATGGGGCCTTTATTGGGGAATGGAGGTGGCGAGGCTGGCAGGGACAGTTTGGTACACAGAGAGTTCCTTGGCCAGCCGGGGGACAGGGCACTGGCCTGTGGGATGGCACAGTTTGGGACACAGCGTCCCCCTAGCCGGCTGTGGGGGGCAGGGAAATGGGGCATGGGGTGGGACAGGCTGGGGGATGGGGAAATGGGAAATGGAAAATGGGAAATGGGAAATGGGACGGAATGGGACAGGTTTGTAACCAATGCATCCTTTGGTCAGAAAGTGAAACAAGGAACAGGGATATGGGATTTGGGGTATGGGATATAGGATTTGGGATGGGACAGGTTGGTACCCATCACATCCTTAGGTCAGAAAGTGAAACAAGGAACAGGGATATGGGATATGGGATATGGGATTTCGAGTATGGGATATGGGATTTGGGATGGGACAGGTTGGTACCTATTATGTTCTTCAGTCAGAAAATGAAACAAGGAACAGGGATATGGGATATGGGATATGGGACAGGTTGGTACTCATCGTGTCCTTTGGTCTGAAAGTGAAACATAGAGCAGGGATATGGGATATGGGATATGGGATATGGGATATGGGATATGGGATATGGGATATAGGATATGGGATATGGGACAGGTTGGTACTCATTGTGTCCTTTGGTCTGAAAGTGAAACATAGAGCAGGGATATGGGATATGGGGTATGGGATTTGGGTTATGGGATATGGGATATGGGATATGGGATATGGGATGGGACAGGTTGGTACCCATCATGTTCTTTGGTCAGAAAATGAAACAAGGAACCGGGATATGGGATATGGGATTTGGGTTATGGGATATGGGATATGGGATATGGGATATGGGATATGGGATATGGGATATGGGATATGGGATATGGGATGGGACAGGTTGGTACCCATCATGTTCTTTGGTCAGAAAATGAAACAAGGAACAGGGATATGGGATGTGGGATTTGGGGCATGGGATATGGGATATGGGACAGGTTGGTACCCAGAATGTCCCTTGACCACAGCTGGAGTAAACTGGGACAAGGCAGATGGGACAAGGGACGGGCCAGTTTGGTACCAAACATCCTCTGGTGGTGGGACACATCCCCAGGTGCCACTGTGAGCCCCACAAATGCTGACATGACTCCTTGATGTGGGTCTGGATTCATGGGCACCCTCCCAAACCCTTTGGCATCAGGAATTGCAATGAGTGGTTTAAGAAAAGAGCTGGTTCTGAGGACCCTGGGGACCCTCAGAGCTGAGAGTGAGGAACATCCCATGCTGGGGAAATCCTGAATCAAGTGCTGCCACCCACCCCAGACCAGAGGAGCTTTGGGGATGCAGGAATCTGTCATCTGTCCCTTGGCAGCTCAGCAAGAGCTCCCCCGAAGAGCCCGCCTGGGTCTTTTCATCTCATCTCTTTTGTTTCAGGCTTATTATGTAAATAGCTGATGCGGCCCCCATAATGAGAAAGTAGTTTCCCAGAATACAAAAGGCTGTAATTATCTCATTAGCAGGCGGAAAGGAAAAAGGAAATGTTTCTAAGCCGGCTCACTTTTATTTCCCACAGCAGCCCGAGGAAGCTCAGCCCCCAAAAGCGGGACCCGCCTGCCCCTAATCCTGCCACCCCCTCCTGATGCTGCCACGTTTTCAGGAGAGAAAAGCAAAGCGTGATCCTCCTGTCTCAGAAATGGGTCTGTACTGGGAGGACTGAGGGCTTTGAACTGGGCCCAGTTATCCAGAGGATGCTGCAGGTCCCTGTGCAGACCCCTCAGTGCTCTCAGGTGCTGGGACAGGCAGAGCTGGAAATTGGGGTGGGGGGTCACAGAGGGGCAGGGTGGTCCCCACATTCCCAAACTGGATGTTCCTACGCAGGACTACCATGCTGGGCAGTCCAAGTCCAACCTCCCTGCTCCAGCAGAGCGCCCTAGGGCACGTTACTCAGGATTGTGTCCAAAAGTAAATCCAATCATAAATCCTTTGCACAGAAGGATGGAAAATGTGCAGATACACAGCAGCCCTACAGCCCAAGAGGTGTCTGAGGGTGGCTGCAAGAATTTGGCACTACTTGACCCTCCAACCTGCCTTCCTGAGTTTGCTTTTTACCTCTGAATGGGGAGAAAAAGATCTGCAGGGTAAGGATAAATGGGGAAAGAGAGGTCTGTGTCCTGGGGAAGGAGCAGGAGTTGTTCTTCTGACTTCATTTGGCTTTTGGTTGTGGAAAAAGCTTGTGGTTGAAAAGCTTGAGATCTGCATGTTTTTTTTGCAGACAGGTTCAAGTGAGTTCGTGCCATATTCCAGTGGTGGAGGAAAACCTGGCAGCCACCAAGCCAGGATGGGGGGAAAGGAGTAGGAGGAGATGCAGAAAAAGAGCCACAAGAGTTACTTGAGGGCTGGAAAAAAATGCCTGTGAGAGACAAGAAAAGCTCATTCTGTTCCTCTCTTCAGACTGAGCAACTTGAGAAGGGTGTAGGAGAACAGGAGGTGTCGGGGCACTGGGGCCAGGTGGGAGGGGAGCTGTGATGTCCCTGCCTCTTGAATCAATCCCACTGGAGGAGCTCTCAGCCAGGTTTGGGTCCAGCACGGCCATAAGGAGGTGGCAACTGATGGCCTGTGACACACAGGAGGCAGAGCAGTGGCTGAGTGGCCTTTTTGGAGGATGAGATGTACAAGAAAAGGTGAGGGAGAGGAGGAGGGATGTGACTGAAACCTGCTCCTGAAACTAAGAGGACAAGAGGGAACAGCCTCTAAACAGGAGAGGTTTAGACTGGATATTAGGGAAAATTTCTTCATGGAAAATTTCTTCAGGGAAAATTTCTTCATGGAAGGGGTGGCACAGTTGCCCAGGGCAGCCCACTGGTGGAGTCCCCAACCCTGGAGGGATTTAAAAGCCATGCAGATGTGGCACTTGGGGACATGGGTTAGTGGTGGCATTGGCAGCGCTGAGGGAATGGCTGGACCACATGGTCTTTTAGAAGGTTTTTTCCAACCTGAATAATTCTTTGAATCTATGATTCTACAAGTGCAATTGCAAATCTTGGGTTTCAGTGGTGATTTTTCCCCCAGGGCTTGTTCATGCCTCACTGGACACAGGTGGTTCTGCTCCCTACAGGGTCTGTGTCTTCATTGCTAACCCATTCCTGTCCTTCCCACTCCACGCATCATCCTGGATGAAGCTAAAATTATCACAGCCATTCCTTTCCCACCCTTTCCCACCATTCCTAACCTGTTCCACCACCCCAGGACGCGTTGACTTTTCCTCCTCCAGCCAAACCAAGCCCTTGGCAGTGCTGCCAAAAAACTGGCAGAGCCGTAAACACTGGGCAGGTGTAGGCCCTGCCCCTGTAAAAACAACAGAACGGAGCACGGGGTTTATGGTGTCGGTAATCGCTCACTCAGTAATGTCAGCACAAACAAACCTGACTAATGAAGGTCAGGGGCACACCTGTTACCACAATTGGCAAGGGGGGGGAATTTTTGACCTTCAGATGCCTTTGTGTCCGTGCTGCCAGCGCCGCATGCCTGGCACGGCGCGTGTGCCAGGGCCCTGCCTTGCTCTGGGGCTCTCTCCGTGCCCAAATGATTGATCCCCTTCTCCCTTGGCACGGTGCCGAGGTATGTCTGTCTCCCCAAGGCCTTTGTTGGGAGAGTGTTAACAATTAACCTCCTTCGGCAGAAACAGAGCCAGGCCTCCATAATTTAGTCTTAGTTAACCATTCAGCTGCTTATTTCAGAGCGATTTTTCTTCTTTTCACTGGAAGGTTTCACTGAATGGTTTGGGTAGAGCAAGTGAGAAGATGCAGTTGTTATTTTACAAATTACTGTATTTACAATAACATCTAGGAGTGTCCTGGAACTGCAGACACGGCAGGAAACCTTGGTAAGAGGTGGACATGCAGAGTTTGCCTGTCACAGTTGGGGAAAAGGACATTTCACCCCAGATTTTCTGCATCAGGCATCAAAATATTGCTGTCTCCAAGGCAAGGCTGCTGCAGTTGGGTGGGATGGGGAGGTGGTGCAATGTGGAGTGTGTGCACGAGGGTGACTCTTCTTTCCTTCTAAAGGACCAGCCTGGGAATGAAATGCTGCTAAAGGCAAACCACTTGGCTTCCCTCAGCCTGCCTGTGCTCATGCACCCTTGGGAATCACCCACTTTGAGTTCATGTTCCCATGGGAGAGAGGCAGTTATCATGGAATCATGGAATAGTGTGGTTTGGAAGGGACCTTAAAGATCATCCAGTTCCAACCCCCTGCCATGGCCAGGGACACCTTCTGCTATCCCTAGTTGCTCCAAGCCCTGTCCAACCCGGCCTTGGACACTTCCAGGGATCCAGGGGCAGCCACAGCTTCTCTGGGCACCCTGTGCCAGGGCCTCTCCACCCTCAGTCAAGAATTTCTTCCCAATATCCCATCTAACCCTGCCCTGTCAGTTTGAAGCCATTCCCTCTTATCCTCTTGCCCCAGAGATGATGAGATTTAAGGAGAAGACATATCCTAGGCAAGTTTTTAGTCAGAAATTCCCCCAAACCTGGAAGGAGAAAAAATAGAATCTCCTGCTCTGTGCCAGAGCATGGCAACGTTATTCCTGTGCTCAAAATTTGATTTCACAGCTCAGCTGAGAAACAACCAATGTAAAACCTGACTGGGAACTGGAGCTGGCCAGAAGATGCAAACCCAAGGGTTGTTGTTGTTGTTCTCAGGAAAAAATGGCCCTTTTTGGCAAACAAAGCTGTACTGTCAGGAATCTGTTGGCACTTCTGGAATCTCCTTAATAACATATTTGTAACACTTGTCTGTAGGCTCTGTTTATCAGATCCCGTTTGCAGTAAACATAAGCTAAGAACAAGGGAGTTTTTTCAGAATATTTTCTTGGATGATTCCCAGTTAAAAGAAAACGCTTGTTGTTGTGTTGGCCTTTTTATTTTTTTTTTTCCTTTTGGAAGGATCAAACTTTCCAGTGACCTCATCCTGCCCTCAGAGAGTCAATGTAAATGTGCAAATGTCACCGTGAAATTTACCCAGCGAGGGAAAAAGTAACCTGGATTTCTCCCTTGCTGGCTGGGGAGCACTGCAAGGAGACAATGCCACTTCCTTGTCTGGAACTGAGACCTTCCAGCACATCCCTCCCGTGGTGCCTGGTGTCCCATAAAAAGAAGTCACAGCCTATAAAGATTCCCAAAGTCACTGAAAAGCAGGTTATTCCTAAATTAGGAGGACAAAAAGTCTTCCCTTGACTCATAAGATTCAAAGGTGCCGTTGGTTGAGTGTGGCTTCAAGGGAGTGTTCTCCATCCTTCCTCATCACTCTGCAGCCCAGCCAAGTCTCCAGGTGCTCAGCAAGCACCTGGATTAACCCCTGGGCATTGTGCACTCATGAACTCTCAGTGGTGATGTTCTCTGGGAAGTGACTTTAGGGTGTGATGGGGTCAGGAGCGTTTGAGTGCGTCTCAGAGCACGTGTCCAAATGTCACATGCCAGATACGTGACCAGACCCTGTCACTTCTTGCTGCTGGCAGAGGTTTTGTCACCTATGACCAATCAACACTCGTGTTTTGGCTGTAGTAGATCTCCACGTGTGCTCATGTGATCCTCCTTTACTGCCTGGCCTTTAGACTTTCATCAGGGAATGACATGAGATCATCTGCTGGGGACAGAGGTGCAACATGCACGGTGTTCACAAAGTGTTCACTTAATGCTCATTGATCATAAAATCCCAAAATGGGTTGGGTTGGAAGGAACCTTAAATCTCATCTCAGCAGCTCTGTGTCCTCTCCCTGTGGCACAGCAGTTGCCACATCTGCCACTCGGGCTGTACTTTGGACAGGGCAGGATGCTGGGAAAAGGGGGAGGAGAAGCCTCCAGAAAAGCAGTTTAATAAAAGCAAAGTTGAGCAGCACAGACCCTGCTTTAACCTTTTTAATTCTTTTTCCATTCCATTATTAGTGCAAATAGCAAGGCCCTGTGAGACATCACATGGGAGCTGAGCTCCAGACCTCAGCTTGCTCTCCAGGGAAATAAACCCAGTTCTGCTTTACTCAGGGAGGGCTGAATGAACATCCCTGCCCCAAGCAGAGGGAAAACCCCACTGAAATGGGGATTTTCTCCATCTCCCCTTCCTGCTGCTCCTGCCTGACCTCTGCCATCCCTGAATCTTTCTCTGAAGGGCATCACTATTTTTATCCCATCCACAGGGAAACCTGCACCTTCTGCTGCCCTTAAGTCCTGCTTTAGTCCCCACGCTGCCAGGATATTTATCCCGGAAAACCTGGGACTGAGGTGCCTGAGACAAAAGAAAAGCATCCATTCTTGCCCATGGGGACCAAGTCAATTAACTCAGTAGAGCTGGGTGGACAATGGTCAACTGAGTGGCCACAGCTGTCCACAAGCCACTGACCATGCTCCTGACCCTGCTCCTCCAGGTTTGGTTCAGTCACTCAAAATTTGCAATGCACCTTCTCCCTTCTTTCAATGAGATCCTTGGCTCAAGGATCAAATTCTCTGTTATTCAATGAGGCAACAATAACAACAAAAGTTGTTATGGTCTTTTATTTTCTTAAATAAGATTTTACACCTTTGTGTAAAAGCTGATGAAGAGCAACTAGATATTGTGAGAATTGGTCCCAAGGATAATTGGTCCCAGGACAACCCTAATGAAAGACAACTTTTGAAACCACTATTTGCATGTTAACCATGTCCCATGGCCTAGTTTTGACCAACCCAAGGCACAGCCTAAGTAAGAATCAAATGGAGAAAGGGAATAAAGATTTTAAAAGAAAATTTAGGATGAATTTGCACAAAAAAACCCACCACAATTTGATTTTGCTGCACAAAAGCATCCTACACAAAAGCATCTTTTTAAAAGCTCAAGTTCAGGCAAGCAACAATCCCAAGAAAGAGATGGAAATTGTGTTGCTTAAACCCTGTGGTGTCATCCCTAAGGGATGTGCTGGAGGGAGCACTTGTATGAGCCAGGACCAGGGATGGAGAGTTTCCGTCCCCATGGGAACACAAACTTTTTCAAACCTGGGAAAAGTGATGGTAATAATTCAAGCTTGGGCATAGCAAATGGCTGTGTCTCACCGATGCCATAGAGCTGTGCCTTTTAAAATCCATGCCACTCAATCCAACCACAGCCCTTGGATTGAGAAGATTAGAGCTCTTTTTGATAGCAGTGGGTGGGATTTAGGGAATGCTGCTCCTCCAAGGGATCTGGGGGTCCCACAGAAGAGGAGAATCCCATCATTGGGACTTGATTTCTGTATCAAAGGGCACGGCAGACAAAAGGCATCTCTTTAACAACCCCTTTTCCCCTCCTTGTCCCAGTGCCACTGAGCTGTGCCTCCACCTCACCCCTACGCTGCCATGGCCACGCTAGAGACGCTGCCCGTCCTCAGTGACCCTGCCTACCCCAGCCCGGAGAACTTCCACGGCTTTGCCCCGCGCTATTCCCAGACCATCCCCAAGAGCGCCATGGGGAGCGTGGGCAGCGGAGTGGCCAACGACCAGGAGTTTGCCATGAAGAGCGTGGGCACCCGGACGCAGAGCAGCGGCCGGCAGACGGAGGGGCCCCGCAACGGCTACTCGGCCCGGGAGATCTCCAACCGCTACTCGGGCGAGGAGAAGACCTACAAGTCGGAGAAAGTCTCCAACTCCCTCTACATCAACGGCGACCTGCGCAAGAGCGAGAAGGTGAAGATGGACATCTGCGGCAACGTGACCACCAACAACGAGAAGAACCTGCCGCCGCCTCCCCAGTACCGAGAGCCCAATAACCCACCAAAGATTTTGCCAATCTCCGGCAAACTAGACCAGGTGAGGACCTCCTGGAGCAGCTGGGTGGCCATGGTGCTTCTCTGGAAGCACAGACCAGGAGGCCTTGGGCAGCGGTGCAGTCTTGATGGTCTCATTTTTATTTTGTACATTTTTTTATGTAGAGATGGTAAAATTCTTACTTTCAGGGGGGTTGTTAGTTCTTGAGGAACCCAAGAGCATGGAAGACCACAAGTCTTCCACATGCAGCTCATTTAAGCCTGTATTTTAGTCACTGGCTATTCCAACTTCCCTGAGATGTTGTGCCTACCTCGTGAAGGATGGGGAGGGAGCTGGAGCTGGTTCCTGTTTCAGGAGGTCCAGCATCTGAGTCCCACTCTTGTTTTGTGTGTTTTGCGCCTTTTATAGGCAGTTTCCATGCCTGAAAGCAGCCATGAGCATCTGTTCACAATCCCAGTGCCCCTTGCGAGGGAAAAGGCTTCGGAACTACCCCTGGAAATATTTATCTCCCAGTCCTCCTGGCTCATATTGGCTTCAGGAAGCAAAATCTCCCAGGCCTGGAGGAACAGAGCCCCAGAGCCAGCAGTGTTTTATGTAGCCTGCAGCTCTGCTCCACTGACTTCCATAATTTGTGCCCAGTATTATTTCTGCAGCATTTGGTGGCCTTTTCTCCTGGGTTGTTAATTCAACAGCCCCTGCAGTCCATCTCAGTCTCACACTTGGTCTCCAACCTCCAATCTGTTTAGTGGGGCTTATTCTGTTTCTCCTAAAAGGCATTTTCAAAATACCTTTGCTTCCTCCAGTTTAATTTTCACCTAAAATCCAACCTGCAGAAGGGGAGACTCAATCCCATTTTGAGGAAAATTTTGTTTCTAATGGTGCATTGATGGGGTGAGGAACATGCAAGGCTTTAAAATCCTTTCTAAATACCTTTCAGTTGTGGTCTGTTGTCCCCTAGCATTGCTTATGCCACAGAAAACACAAATTTAAAATGGAGAGCAGTTCCAGCATGTTCCTTGCCTGGTAGCATTGCTGTCACAGCTTCTACCTGCTCCTGTCTGAGGACAAGCAGGACACGAGGTCACCACAGGCACAGGTCCCTGCTGGCAGGAGGGAGATGTGATGCTCCTGAGGGCTGCTAATCCAAGGGTTTGATTCAGCTTTCAGCAAAAGGGCAATGCAACCTGAAAGCTAGAAATATAATCAGCAAAAATTAGAGTTATTTTGGCCAGGTCTGGTAAGCAAGGGGCTTAGTGAAAAGCGCTAAGAGAACCCCAGGAGTATTCTAGGAAAAAATCACGTGGGTTTGGGGTGAGTCAAGATGGTTTCCTTTCAGCAGGGAGAAGGGAAGGCAAAGTGTTGCCTTTTGAGTGACCACAGGTCCCTCATGTGCAACCCCAAATGGGCCAGGGTGTAAAAAGGTGGGATAAGGAGGCAGCCCAAGCTGCATCAGCCCCACCCTGCGCCGATGTGTCTCTTTTTGTGTGTTGTTACCGAGCCTCCTGCCGTGTTTGACGCGTGGTCCTTTTTCCTTTTTGCAGAGCAATGAGCCCTTAGTTAGACCCTCAGCCTTTAAACCAGTAGTTCCTAAAAACTTCCATTCCATGCAGAACCTCTGCCCGCCGCAGAGCAACGGGATGGCAGAGAACAGAAAGAGCTTGAACCATGCCAACAGCAATAGCCCGTCCGCACCCAAGGGTGGACTCGACAAGAGCAGCCTTAACAGGACTACAAACCAAGGCGGGGGGCTCTCGGATTCGGGCCGTAACTCGCTAACGAGCCTGCCCACCTACGGGACGGGCTACAGCCAGCACGTGGGCCCCATGAGCGCCTCCACGAGCCACATCAACCGCATCGGGACCACCTACGTGGAGAAGAACATCGTGGGATACAACGGGATATCTACCTCAGACAGCGGGCGGTCCTCGAGCAAGAGCACCTCGTCCTTCAACAGACTGAACCATCTCAACGAAACGATGCCTTTCCACTCGCCCTCGACCGACGACATCATCCAGGACCTGGAGGACCGGCTGTGGGAGAAGGAGCAGGAGGTGCTCCAGATGCGGAGGAACTTGGACAAGAGCGAGGCGGCCATCTTCCAGGTGTTCGAGGAGAAGCAGAAGATCTGGGAGAGGGAAATGGAGGACTTGAGGCAGAACTATGCCAACAAGTTGCAGCAGGTCTCCAAAAAGGCGCAGCGGGCTCAGCAGGCCCTGCAGCTCCAAATCTTCAAGCTCCAGCAGGAGAAAAAAAAACTCCAGGATGACATGGGACAACTCCTCCAGCAACGAGAGGAGCTGGAGAAGAAATTTGTGGCTTTCAAGAAGGAGCAGGCTGAGTTTCTCCCCAAGATTGAAGAGACCAAGTGGGAGGTAAGAGCATTGTTGTAACAGGCCGGGAATGAGGTTTCCATTGTGGGATCTAGTGACCTAAAGTACCTCCCACATGCCCTAAGTGGAGCCCACAAATAACAGCCATGGGTTGGTGACCTCCAGGTAACAGGTGACACTTGTCACCTCACTTGTCTGAGTCTCAGGCCTGTTGATTTCAATTAAGCTAAAAATAAGCACAGATTTTTGTGCACACCCTCCTGTGCTGGTTAATAATTTGACTTCACAGTCTGGTCACTCCAAGTCGTGACATTCAAATCCAGTTTCAGGGAACACAGGTCTTTCCACAGGTACTTGTGCCTGCCAAAAATGGGCTTAAGTCTATTTTAATTAAATTCTTTTACCATTTGCATTTGGGCAAACCTTGAAACCGCTTTTTAGATATTTTTTAAAAATTGAAGGTATAAAAGCAACTGAGCTAAGAGTGACATTGATAGCCATGTCTACCTCATGCTTTCCATTGTAACACAATGTTTTCAGTTGTTAATAAGTTTGTCTCTCTTAAATGGCTGAAAGGCAAATTCCTCTTTCTAGTTCTACTAGATTTTTTCCTACTGTTCCTATTTTTAGAACATTTTATCAAGGTTTGTTTGTATAGCCAGTGCTAACATACCTTTTTTTCAGCTTAATCATGTGAAGAATTTTAATCCTTCCATGCACAGCCTAGAAACTTTAAATTTATTAAGAGTGCAGAGGCAAAACATAGCTCCAGAATCAAGAAGACCTTATTCTGCTAATCCTGATGGAAAGTCAATGAAGCTGGGATTAATTGGGCTCTGAAATGTGGCATTTGCAGATGTTCAGCAGGAGGTTTGAGATTGAGCCCTGTGGGTTTGTGGGTGGGAGAGTGAGATGAAGGCAGAAGCAAAGCATCGCTGGTGGGAACTGCAGCACTGGGCTTGGCAGTTTGGGCAACATCAGCTGGGAACAGCATCAGGTCCACAAGAGCCAGGAAAAAACACAGAGGTGGGGACAACCTCTAGGTCTGTGGCACATTCTGGGTCCTGGTGAAGGCTGGGTCCTTGAGCAGGGTGGTTTCACAGGCAGTGCAGGGGACAAGCAGCTCCTTGCCACCATCCACAGCCTCACGAGTGCTCTCCCCACAGGTGTGCCAGAAGGCAGGGGAGATCTCCCTGCTCAAGCAGCAGCTGAAGGACTCCCAAGCCGACGTCTCCCAGAAGCTCAATGAGATCGTAGGACTGCGGTCGCAGCTCAAGGAAGGTAAGAACTTCCTACGGGAGAAAGAGGAGCAGATCCTCACCCTGAAGGACTCCTACAGCTCCAAGAGCGTCAACCTGGAGATCTGCGAGGGTGAGCTGCAGAGGAAGATGAGCGAGGTCCAGGTGCTGAGGGAAAAACTGAACCACTGTGAGCTGGAGGTCTCCGGCCTGAAGCGGACACTTGCCAGCATGGGACCTGCGGGGTCTTTTGGCGGGGAACTCGGGGAGAAGCTGCGGGACCCACTGGCCTGCGAGAGCGACGAGGCCAAGATGCAGCGGCAGAGCGAGGACAGCGTGAACACCCTGAGGAGAGAGGTGGAGCGGCTCCAGACGGAGCTGAAGCTGGAGCGGCAGCAGCGGGAGCAGCAGGTGATGGACTTCGAGGAGGAGCGGCGCACGTGGCAGGAGGAGAAGGAGAAAGTCATCAAGTATCAGAAGCAGCTGCAGCTGAACTACGTGGAGATGTACCAGAAGAACCAGCTCCTGGAGCACAAGGTCAACGAGATGAACACGAAGGCCACCAGCCCCCCACACACCGAGGAGAAGAAGACATGGACTCCCTCCAGACTCGAGCGGATAGAGTCCACCGAGATCTGAGGAGGGACCGAGGCGACACGATGGAATTTTTTATTGCCGTGCATGTACTACCTACTCAAGCCAGTGATCTTCCGAAGGATAATGCGCTCCCGTCGGAGCGGTGCGAGCGTGCTCCCACCAGGCTCCAGCACCCTTACTCTCCACTTCTGTGCTCTATAGGTAAAATAACTGTGGGTGTGCGTTGGTTTTCTATCGATAATGCGACATCTCGCCTGGGTTTTTTCCTAATACAGCTGGTGAGGGTCAATCGGCTCTTTTGTAATCTGCCCTGACTGTTACTTCGCTAGAGGCTGCCACCCCCTCTCCTACAATTCACCCTTCTTTGGCTGGTTGTTTTGGAGGGTTCTATTCGGTTTCTTTGGTTTTCCAAGCATTTACGTGCAGCAAAGCAGTTCAAAGTGGCAGGTTTGTTGTTTTTTGGGTTGTTTCTTTTTCCAGGATGTTTTTAGCCACATTGGCTAATGGAGCAAAGCTCTTGGGATCATGAGCAAACTCAAGTGTTCTGCATCAAGTATCCTGTCTAGACGGTGGTCTTAGTGAAGTCAGTGTGAGCTTGGCCACTGATTTCAGTGAAACCAGACATATCTCTACCAGACAACTCCCTCTTGTCCTGGCTGCAAGAGGTTAGGACGTCCTTGAGGAGCAGGATGAGCCTGTCCTGGTAACAGAAGCCAACAAGGAATGATGTCCCAGCAGGAGCCTCTCTGGAGGCTCAGCAGAGCTTAACACATGCTGCGTTTTCACTTCCTTGTGGTTTCCTCCTGCAGTTCCACTCCTCTCCCAGGTTGAGACCAACCCTGGGAGCAGAAATATCCTCTCACCTCTGCCTTGGTCCCCTTACTCTTACTCTGTACCCAAGCTGGCTACAGCAAGAAAAAAGCTTGGAAATCCAAGCTAGTTTCCCTTCCCAACAGCCCTCTTACTTCCCTAAGTCAATAGAGCCAAGGTTTGGGGAAGCCTCCAAACCCATGGGATGTTTATGCAAACTGAAGCTTTAGCAATCTGCCCCCAAAGTGGGCAATTGTGCCACCCTGTCCCCAAACGAGTGACACCTTGGTGCACTCTCTTGGTCCAGGGTCTGCTTAAAAACAGCACTTGAGCCTCACTCAGGAGTTGCAGGGGGGGCCACAGCAGCATCACAGCTGGATTGCAATGGTCAGCCTTCAGTACTGCCATTCCAAACAGCGCCCACAGCCATCCCACACTCCAGGGATGGAGATAATAACTCGCAGGCCTAGCTCAAGAAAATACTCAGCTACTAACTCTGAGCATGAAAGAAGTCATAAGAGGGGAAAATGCTTAAGATCACGCAAGTGCTTATGCCCTGGCAGAATAATAAACCAAAACCTATGTGCACAGTCACCGAGGCAGCAAAACCTGGCATTCTGCTTGAAAACATGGGCAAAGTGAGCTCGGTTCTTCCTGTCATGGACAATTTTTTACCATGAGTCACAATAATGAGGAGAAAAATGTTGTAGAGTTTGCACTGGCCAAAGGATCAATAGGAGTGGGGATTTTGGCTCTTTGCCCTGGGGAGCACCTAGAAGAGAAAAGTTAGAATTAGCACTGAGATGTCTTGAAATGTCTGTGAGGTGACTCCAGGGTGACTTTGGCCAGATTACATTTCACGTGCACATCAAGGAAGAACCTCGAGGCATTGGGGGGCTGAAGACCTTCCAAACAAAAGCCCTGAAGCTGCACATTTTCCATGTTCTGTCTCCCCAAAGCTCTCCTGTTCATGACCAGGTCTGACCTTCAGTTTGAGAACAAATATTGTGATGAGCTCCAGACTGAGCAGAGTGGAGACTGCAGTTAGTCCCACCAGCCCAAGTCATCGGACAGTGCTACTGGCCAGGAGCTGGTGGTGAAGATCTCTGGAGCCATTGAAAATGGAAAAGTGCAACAAGACCAGGGCATTTCAAGATCCCAGTTGACAGTTCCTGTCTTTTCCCACCACTTCTGCCCATGTCTTTGGAGCTGGAGGAAGAAAACTCATGGAAAACATTGGGGCTGCTCAGGCTTAGCCCCTTTCCCTGGACCAACCATAAAATGGGGATTAGGTCAGGTCTGACTCCTGATGGGTGTGGGGAAGAGTCCTACTGCAAATTGTGAAGATGCTCCAGCACTCTTGGACATCAGCCTGTGCACCCCAGCAAGGAAGGGGTGCAGTTGCCTGCCAGTGCCACACAGCTGCAGACTTTGCCATGCCCAGGGAGACATCCACATGCACCCGGCCAGGCAAATCCTAGAGCTTCCTCCGTGTCATACTCCAGGCCTTCCAGACAGAGTCAAACATCCCACAGTGTCAGGGTTGGAGATCTGACGTCTTGCACCATCTCAGCCTTCTTTTCACATCAGACAAGCCCACGTTGTCCTCCCTCCCAAAGCAGGTGTTTGGTGTCTGTTCTTGTGAAGATGTTCACCTCAGAGGAAAGGCCCACTCCACCTTCACTGCATCACATTGATCCAGAGTTTCAATCCAGATCTGAGACCTCGACTGTGGACATTCCCTGGATGACAGAGCCTTGCAGACACCCATTAGGACACTCTGCGGCTGGTTTTCCCTCTCTCGGGATTCTCCCACCCAGGATCCCCCAAGCATCTGGCTGTCCTGCAAAAACCACCCCACCTGTGCTATGGAAAATACAGATGGTTTTGGGAGCCAAACTGCCACAAAGGATTCCTGTGCTTCAAGATTCCTCCCCACAACTGGATGTGTTGCTCCCCATCAACTCCTCTTCCCTGTGCCAGCCCTTTGCTCAGCAGGAGCAAAATGATGGTGGGACACCTGGATTCCCGCTGTTTGTGCCCAGGTGGGAGCTCACCTGGCTCCTTCCAGATCTTTACACTTTCACAAGTTGATGAAATCTCTCATCAAAAGCTTTGTTGAGGCTCTGGGGTCTTTAGCCCTGGATTAGGACAGCCAAGGGGTGCCGGGCTGGTGTTTGGGTGACATATTCTGGGAATGGCCAAGGAGGCATGTCTCTTGGAGGCTCAGGCAGGGCTGATGAATTGTTCCTGTCCCATGGAACTTGGGCTTGACCATCCCCCAGCTGTCTCCTCCACCTTGGAGCTAGTGGAATTCAGCATGACATCCTGGCTCATGTGTCATTCTCCAAGCCCTGCCCCAAAATCCTCTCTAACTTGCCACCACCACAAGCTGTGGCCATAAGGGTCTCAGCTCAGCTGCCCACACATGGGGTCCACAAGCATTAGAGATGCTCTGAGATACCCAACACATGCAGCTGGACAACATGATCCAAGATTTTTGGGAGAGCCAGGCCAGTGGTGACAGTCCTGGAGCAGCTCTGGTGTCACAGGACCCCCACGTACAGAGCCCAGTCATGCTCCAGGCACACTCACACGGCAAACAGAGGACACTGATCAGCTCCAGAGGCTTCCATCCATGAAGATGTGGGCTGAGCAGGCTGTCCTGGTGCTAGGGAAGGTCTGACTCTGCTGTGAGGGGCTACTTTGCTCCACCACCAAGGCTGGCTGCTACTGCTATCCCAGCAACCCAGCTGGGCTGATTGCAGCACTCCCCTCTCACCCCCAGGGTGAGCACCACAACCAGGGCACGTTGTTGTGCCTCACACAGCCCTGCTCAGCTCCTGCCACTGTTTGCTGGCAGCTGGTGGCCCCAGTCCTGCTGTCACTGGTGGTGGTCCCTCACCTCCGGGTTTCCACGCTCCAGAGAGGAATGGAATTGTTGCTCTTATGCTGTTGTACAGAGAGAAGTGTACTTGGATGTAAATAAGAGCCCAGCTCTGTATGTTGATGATTAAATGGAGACAAGAAGGCTCTGTGGCTTCTCTGTTGGTGAGCGCTGCACAGGGGGTGCTCAGCACCCCGACCTGTGCCTGGCTGCAGTGGGAATCTGGGCTCCAGCACCTCCCAGGAAAGCAATCCACTTGGGATTAGCTCAGCCTGGTGTCACTCTGTCCTGCTTTGGTACTTACTGTCACCCTGAGCCAGGTTTGCCATTGCCCCCTGGTTAAGGGTGAAGTCCCCTCTGCCCATCTGGTGTCACACCCAGACTCCGTGCAGACAGTGGCTCCCAGAGGTGTCCCCTCTGAGCTCTGCCCGTGGAAAGGACCACCCTGCTCCCCTCCTGCCCCTTGCAGTGGCACTTTATACTCGCTCAAGGCAGCGAGCTCATGAGCAACATGACCAAAGATCTCTGGAGAGCGTTGGGCTGCGTGCTTGGAGCTGTGTCCTGGCTTTCCTGCCGAGAAATGAGGCTGGTGTGGGCTGGAAAAGGGGAATGAGAGCTGCCAGGGGACAGGATTTCCCCATGTCCCACCTGGGAATGTCTGCAGGTCCATAAGGGTCTTTCCTGTGTGAGATAGGACAGGATAGAAAGGAGTTCCTGGGTGAGGTGATTGTCCCCAGTTGGTGACACCAGTGTCCTCCACAGCCATACCAATTGGCTCCACACATTTTTCATGGAGAATATGGACCAGGGGCAGTCCCTAGGAGTTGAGATGGATGCCATTCCCTTTCTTCTTGAGGAGAAGAGAGGATGCACAGCAAGCCATGCATCCTCTTGTCCTCAGGCAACTTCACGCCTCTCCTCTTCAGAGCAATAGGTCTGCTCTAGGTTAGCAGCAGACACCACTACAGGGTCCACTCAATTGTTCTGGCTCAGTGGGAATTGTCCAGGAAAATGAGCATCCTGAGAGCTGGTGGTGCTGCTGGCTGCACCCTTGGTGTCCTCTCCACAGCTCACCCCAGGGCATCCTCAGCACCCTCCTTACCAAGGAACCAAATTCCAAGGTGCAGGCAGCGTGTTCTTCGCTCCTCCTGCTTGGGGTGCTGAAGGCATCTCCGCCCACCTGTGCTCTGTGAAGGCTCCTGGGCCTGGCAGGAGGCCAGTGGGAGATCTGTGCTCCTGTAGGTGGGTGTTCAGGTGGGTCTGGGCCTTGGGCAGATGCCTCTCACTGTGCCTCTGCTCCCCAGCCATTCTCAGCCTTCTCCACTCCATCCCTGGGATGGGAGAGAGCCCAATTCACTGTTAATTTAACCAAACCTTCAGTTTAAACCTTGAACTCCCTTTATATAAGTTACTGTACCAAGATCCCTTGCTGAATCTCTGTTCATGTGTTGCCTGTGCCCTGCTGCTCCTCTGCTCCAGCCCTCCAGGCTCTCCTGCCTCCTTTTAGATCATCCCCATCCCACTGGAGCAGTCAGTGCCTCTTCCAGTGCTCTCCCAGGTACATCTGGACAAGCTGGAGCTACAGCCCCCACTGAGAATGGGATACCCCAATTCTGCTCTCAGGAGCTTTCCAGAACACTGATCCTCTCCTCTCTGACACTCCCATGGCAGCTCCATCAGCCCTGCTTTACCTCCAAGGACAGCCTGGCTTCCTGCTGAAGGACATTCCCATGGCCTGCAATCCTGTGGGATCATTGCACGGGTATTCACACCATCACCACCCAGCTCTGGAGCTCCCTGGTCCTTCCATCCTCTGGAAAAAACAAAGGGTGGAGGGGTCTGTGAGGTCCTTAGGGGCATGCAGGACCCTGCAGTGTATCAAGGGGTTGGGATCTCATCCAGCTGTTTGCAGATGTTGACTTCCCAACAGGATGTTCCATGCTGGCAGTGCAACTGCCATCACCATCAAGCTCCCATGTTTTCAGGATAATCCTCCTGCCTGGTTCTCCCAGTGATGGGGATTGTGTCAGGTCTGGAGTCTGGGACCAGGCTGTGTCTCCACAGCTCCTTCACAAATCTGTTTTCTCCAGCAGGAAGTCTCTGCTTTCTGCCCCAAAGCAATAGGTCTTTCCAGGGAGATTTAAAAGGGACTCTTCCCAACTCTGACACCTGCAGGCAAGCCAACATTCCCGTGGATACCTTCAGAGCTCCAGCCCTGGCCTCGACTCCTCTGGAAAGGGATGCAAGGTCCAGTCTGGCTCTAAATAACCACAGTGGTCTGAGCTTGGCAGCCCTGTTTATCCAGAGAGCCCAAAGCTTCCCACATCCAGCAGGCCACCAGCCTGGACACCCAGGAGATGTGACCCATCCCCTCCTGGTGCCCATCCCATGGCTGTCACTGGGTCCCTGCAGCGTGAGCCACTGGGGTGTCTGAACTCACGGAGTTGGTGACAACCAGTGGGACACCGTGGCTCTGCCATTCCTGAGAGCCAGGCTCAAGAGGGACAAGGCCCCCTTCACCCCTTTCCCGTGACTGCAAGGAGCAGAACACGTGCGGGTAGAACTCCAGCACCGGCGCAGGAGCACCCAGCACCATCCAATGCTGCACACCCGGCTGATGTGTCTATGCAGTCCCTTCCCAGGCAGCCGTGTCCCCGCAGAGCCCAGCCCGGGGCCGGGGCTCCTCCAAGGTGTCTTTGTTTGCACTCTCCAGGACCTGGTAATCGCTGTGAGCCCAGAGGAGCCGCGCTGGCCTTTGCCTCGCTCCGGGCACCACGCTGGGGAAGGTTTTTCCTCGTCCCAACACCGATGCACGTCGCTGAGTCGTCCCTTCTCCAGCAGATCCATAGCTGTCCCCTCAAACCCCAGTTCCCTGCAGGGAGGAGGGCGGGTGGGGCGAGGCTGGGTCCAACTTCACCAGCAATAACAGGAGCTCCGCTGGCGCCGGGCCGTGCCCCTCTGCAGGACCTCCTGCGTGAGACCCCTCGTCCCATTCCGGACCTCCCCGAGTGTAAATTCAACCCCAGCCTTGTGCTTTCTCCCCTCTCGTTTCCTGACGCCTCGGTGTCTCTCTCTTTCTCTTTTTTTCTCTCTCTTTCTCTCTCTCCTCTGACTGTGAATTCAAACCAGAAGTGTTCTGAACTCGACTCCGTTACTGTTCTGTTTCTGCGTCGACTGTTGCTGGTTCTCCGAACTTTGCGTTTAAACGAGACT
>VWYN01010198.1:0-42190 GCA_013400075.1 Hippolais icterina
TTATATTATTTTATATTTTCCAATTTCTGCATATTTTATTTTCAATCAAATCAGTGGAAGAGTTAGTCACAATAAATACTATTAATAATCATTTGTCTAAAGAAAGTGAGCATAATAAAATTCAATTTTTTTCTTCGTGAATCTAACTACATTATTTGGATATAAATAAAAATATAATCTATTAATGGGAAAATGGACTGGTCACAAGCCAATGAATTTGTTATTGTTAAGTGTATAAGCATGGGATTGTTTCAAAATGCAAACAAAAAGAAAAAAACAAACAAGCAAACAATACTAAATCTAAACCCACAGTTCTTCTGTAAAGGAACTTTAAAAAATCCAAGGTTATTTTTTCTCCTCAAAGTGACCATTGAATAAAACCTGGGAAAATTCCCGAAATATTTTGGTTCTCAAAAATTTTTTGGTTTGGTGAAAACTAGTTAAATTATTTTTAAGATAGGGCTGTTTTATTCCTTTCCAATTAAGTAAACCCTGATGGCGGGAAGAGTGCTTAATGTATGATGATTCTGACAAATCATGTGATTCCTACTTAATTATGAGATCAAATGAGTCATTTAAATTATTTTATAATTTTATAATTTTATAATTTGATGATTTTATTTATATATTTCCTCAAAAAATGAGGAAAGTGAGTCTGTCACAGTTTTAGTCCTGTAAGTCTGTTTCTTCTACTAGTTAAAATGTCAACGCTGTAAAGTTTCCTTATTTTCATGATTCTCTCATATATTGTTACAAACACACATTAACATATTTATAATATGTATTTTAAAATTTTGACCAGTATTTTTTTTCCATGGGGAACGAAATATAGTTCCACATAATTAAAAAACAAACAAACAGAAACCAAATAAACAAAACACGCCGCCACCGACAACAAACAAACAAACAAACAAACACCAAACCAAAAAATCAAAACAACTCCAAGAACTTTTTCTATTGTTGCTTTGTGCAAATCAGACATAGGAGGCACTTCCTTTTCTTTTAGGAAATATTTGTTTTCCTTATCCACAGTATTTTATCATCTCCTGTGCCTGCTTCTGATATCTCAAATTCAATAAAGAAACTCTCAATCAAACTGTAAAATAATAGGGGCTGTATTTCCATGATAAGAATGAAATAGAGACCTTGTAGCTCAGATAATTAAAAAAGAAACTATTTGCTCAGTTTTAGAAAGATTTTAGGATGGTGACTCAAGGTAATAATTTCCCTTCTTGAAATCCAATTTTCCTGTTCTCAGTACAAAAAGTGGCCTAATTCTAGTGGCAGTCCTAACCTAAAAAAACCAACAAACCCACAAAACCAAGGGTTAATTTTAGCTTTTTTTGATATCTCCTATTTTCTCATCTAAATTTTGCAGAATTATTTTACTGTACAGAATTATTGTATCACAACCAAAACTTTGCACCCTTCAATTTATGCTTTCAAAACAATTTGCTCATAGGAAAATAGATAACCATAAGTATCCCCTATATGAACATGACTCCTTTCTTTCCTAAAACACGAGTATCCCTGAATTAATTTTATTCTTACTATCCCAAGCCAAGACTTATACCATCAGCCATCAGAGAGTGACAACTTAGTGAGTAACCTAAAGAAACCAAGGTATGTGCAACATGTGATAATTGACAGAGAAAACACAGAAGGATACTAATATTTTTTATTACCTGATAGTCATATAGAAAGTCTTTTTTTTTGGGCTGAAAGGCTTTTTCCCAACACTAAACCTAATTGTGATTCCTTGGGAGTCAACATGATTTAAAAAGAGGAAGAAAATATAGCATGGTATGTGACAGGGAATAAATAAAAAATTAGTCTCACTTGAAGGGAAAAGGGATCTTTAAAAGTAGGCAATACAACTTCTATTATGAACAGTGATTAAAATTTCAGCTATAAACCCAATTTTTTTTTAATGAAAATTGTAGTAAATTCAGTGGAAACGGAAAGTATTAGACCAGTGAGTCTACAACTTGAAGTATCTTCCCAGACCCATAGTAGAAGCACTAGTGATGGAAATGTCTCAGCTGTGTAATGATCAATCCTCCTTGATCTTGAAAGACTGCATTTTCTTCACCAATAAGGGGTAAATTCCAAAATTAAGCTTTAAAAAAGCAGTGAAATTTAATTGTCTGCACCTGACATCTAAGTTTTTTAGATTGTCAGTTTCTCTTGTTTTGCCTCTAACAGAATTTCTACTCCTTTCTTCTTCCTTCTGTACAAAAACCTTGTATTTATAAATTTTCCAATTTTAATTTTAAACTTTTCTTCTGTGCTATTGACTAGCATTTGACACTTTGTTCCTTAGACTAATTAGTGTCTGAGACTTAAACAAGGAAAACAGGCTTTTATAATTTTTTGTGGTTTTTTCCCTTCAATGTAGTTATAGTAGGTAGCATATGTCACATTTTAGTAATTATATGACAGGAAAAAAATATCTAAAGCTAGAAGACAGCTATAATAACAATGAAGAAGAAGTCAATTTTGACAGGACTCTAAGAGTACTCTTGCATAATTTTAAGATGATCCAGAAGTCATACAGGTAAATAGTAAAGGAAAATACATCATGTAATAGGGATGTTGTGACTCTTCTCTCAATTTTTCTTCCTGTAAATGGGAAGCTGGGATTGCAAGGTCACAGTGGTCCTCTAAGATAAAGTGAATGCCAGGCTTCATTCTACCACAGACAAGTTTGAGACAGAGCAGAGGATGCTACTATGGATCTACAGGTGACATTTTTCTGTAAGATATCCTTACATTGTGCTTGTCAGGTAAGAAGGGCTCCAAAGCTACAATTTTTTCATGAAGAAATATACTTTTTCCTAGGCTGATACAGATATCAAGTAGTCGTTAAATATCTACAGAGATTACATAGATATTTGCTGGCATTATTCTATCAAAAAAAAAACCAAACCCAAAAAAGCAGCTAGTCTCACCCTAATGCTTGGGTTTATATTAGCCCTGAAGAAATTTTTATTACTTTCTTCCAAAATAAATTTGTTCTGAACTTCCAAGTCTCTAGCCAGATGTAAATTGATATTTTCTTTCACTGTGGTACTACAATGTATTCTTTTATTTGTGGTAGATTTTCTTTGATAGTTGTTAGTACTCAGAAACCATTGTTTCATGAAAGATTTTTTTGGATATCCAACACACATTCTTTGGCCAAGTTATCAACAATAGCATATCATCTGAAAACTTATAGAAGTCCATAAATGAAAAATTCTATTTTATTACGGTTTTGATTTGTTTATGGTTAATAATGAAATTAATTTAGGAACGAACAAATTGAAAAATAAGTTGCTGAATATGTCATGAGGAAGTAGGAATCATAAATATTAATCAGGACTTCTTTTTCCTTAAAAATACTGGATTTTTACAAAAACACAGGAAAAGGAAATGGAAGACTTTATCACATATTTCAGTTTTTCTCTTTTTTATCACTGTTTTTCACACCATCTTGTACAGAACAATGTACAGATAATAAAAAAACTCAAAAACTCCCAAAAAAACCTTCCCCAAACCATCAAAAGGAATAAATATTTCATGTCCTATTTGCCTAAATATTGAAAGGTACAAATCACTGAAGATGAATAGCCAAATCCTCGTGTTGTTAACAAACAAGAATATATTTTAGTGGAATTGCTAAAAACTCGAGTGCAAATGGAGAAAATAACCTCTGACCTGTGGAGAAAGATTTTTGTGTCAGTTAAGAAGCACCAAAGGCAGAGAGGGGAGATTTGAACAGCCAGGACTTTAGCTGTACCTCTCCTGTGAGATAATGAGAGACTTCACTCTTAAGGTTTCTCTGTTTCACAGCTTCTATAACCATTAGAAATTAAAATTTCAAAAGGCAGTAGAGGATATGTCACCCAGCTGCAACTGACTGTCAGCAGCATTAAGTCTTTCAAAAATGTGCTCACTCAGGAGCCAACAATAAACAGCAGTAAATTTGCATGCAGACATTTCTTTTTTTTCCTCCACATCAAGAGAATGCCCAAGACTATTTTTGAACTGCATATACTCCTTTAGACTACACTGTTACTGTTTCATTGAAGTTGAAGGGATATGCCACTGTTTAATGTAAAAAATATACAAGCAAGGAAGACAGCAAGGAGAAGTTATTTCAATTTATGCTTTCACTGCTTATTAAACACGCCACAAATCCTCCTATTTCCCACTGAAAAGCCACAATCTGTTTTATGGCACTTTGTTCTTTTGTTTTCAAAGTTGTCTTGAGGACACATTGCACTGTGACAACTCAAATCAAGCTGTATTCCTTGTACTCTGCCAAGAAGTATTAGAGAGGATAGTGAAATGTGACTCTAACAACCTGAGAAAATGTCATGATCAGATAGAGCTCAGGAGATCATGCAAATATTGTCTCCAATATTTAAAAAGGATTCTGCTTTAAATCTACCTTCCCCCAAAGCTTCAATAAGTTTAGGACTTATTTTCTATTAACTGTCAATTATATTAATAGTGTAAAGAGCCACATGAGACGGTTCTGCCAGGAAATGAAATACATGGAATCAAAATCTTCTTCCTGTTGTTCTGGCTCAACAATGACGTGTTCCAGATCAAAATCTCTGAAGGCATTCTCATGTGTTAATATCCTACTTCCTAGGAGTTTCATAGTAGAATGCTGAAAAATTACATAAGTAGTTTTTACTTATGTAAAATTATATAAAAACTACATAAGAAATTAATGTTTTCCTTGAATTGTTTAGTCTTACCTAAAGTTAACTTAAGTGATTTTAACAATGACAGACTTCACAATAAAACATGTTTATGGTTGCTTGCATGAGTTGTATTTTTACGGATTTCTATTTATACATTTATATATTTTTTCCCTTCTATACATAACCAATGTTAGTTAGAAAAACATTTATATTTTTCAGCAAGAAGATTCATACCTATTTCAGTGGACAACCACAGGATATTGTTCTAATACATTAAGGGATATCAAATAATGTCCAGCTGAAGGAAATTTATACATCAAAGCTAAACCCCAAAAACCATAACTTAGACTTCTCAAGTTAAAATAAGTTAAATAAATCTATGGAAGACCATAGATATATGTGGTTGTCAAAGTAAAGAGTTATTGAGGGAACATCTTTAGACTTAGACATCAACACAGATTGAAAATTTCCTGGAAAAATAGAAGCATATACACATCTTTGGCTTCAAAATTCTGTGAATCATGACTGAAGGTCCTTGAGGAAATGAGTGGTCTGTGTAGCCCAAAAATGACAATGTAAAGCAAATAGACTTGCTCACTAGCAGTTCATGGAAACACACTCCTTGTGCTGTGGCTGTGGGGCACCCACAGGTCCAGTCGTACCTCATAAATCAGCAGGCACATCTCAAACCAGAATGGATTTAAATGAAATGTTTTACACATTTGTTTTGGGTACAGTAATAAGAATTAATGCCTATATTATGCAGGAATTCTGATTTTTTTTATGGTCATATTTTTCAAAGAAAGTTTCTTCTCTTTTAATCTTATGATAAACAGAAACTAGCCAGACCAGCCACATCAGTAAAGATAAGTGTGGAGCTTATTTTGCAGTTATCTCTATAATGTGACCTCACTGGAATACTAAAGTGTCCTTTGCACAATAAGAAATCACCAAAAAAAGATAAAAAATCTTTTTTTAAAGGAAACTGGTCAGTGTTTGAAATATGAGCCAAAAAATTCCTTCTTCTAATTTTGAAATATATTTTATTAAATTAAATAGATGTGTCACAACAAAAGCCATTTTCCGCTGATGAATATTGTGAATATCATTGTTCCAAATGAAGCTCACTGAGACCCCCTTTTTGTATCTATGTACTGTCTTTGGTTGTAAACATTCAGACAATTTTTCCCAACAATTTCTCAGCTATCTCGTACCCACATAACCCCAGTTTGGTTTTTCTAATAGGATTTGATTTTTAAAGTCATTCTTCTATATAGATCATACATATGATTAAAAAAAGTTTAGTGCTTTTCTTGGTGCTTGTTCAGATGGGGAACAAAAGTTAGTTGTTTCAACAATCATAGGGCGTAAATAAGCAGCTAACTGTATTTTCCATCAAAAACTCCCCAAAGATTCCAAAATTATTTGAAGATTGACATTGTGTTCCTATTTATTTTGAAATTTGAAACAGCCATTACAGTTCACTTTGAACACAAAATTCTTTCTTTGATGCTAAAATTACTAATTTTCACCTTAGATATTGAAAATGGAATGTTTTTGTGTTGTGCGGGGCCAAAGTAAAACACAAAAAAGGGTAAATATCAGGGAGAATTATCACTGATAGACTTCTCCTTTGACTGATATTTCATTCAGTGACTTCAGAGAAGTGTGAACTACCAATAAAAGGCTATCAATAGAGGTGAGTTGGAAAAATATTAAAAAATATTTTTTTCCCAAAAGGTTAAAATTATTGTGGCCATTTCCATTCGATATACATGTAATATTTGAAGTATCTTTTGTGTGAAAAAAACCCAGAGAATTTCTAGATTTTAATGTGGTTTTCCATTAGATTCTAAGGGGCAAGGGTTGAAGTCTTGAACTGTGTCTGTTACAATTACTTAGATGGAGCAAAAAACCTGTCATTTTAAATATATCAACTCCCTTAATTTTTGACCTTCCATGTTTTTATAAATAAGCCTTTTTTTGTTACACTGTATTCTGTAAGAAAGCTTTTGGCATAGTAGTAATAAAAATCAATTAAATCAATTTAGTTTGTAAATGAATTGCGTTTGAACACCAGTTATTGATCTCATGGCCTCTAATTTATTTATATATTTGAATTATGCAAATTGAGTTAAAATTTTACATTTTGTTTTAAAATGTATTCTAAAATATTATGTCCTACTTAGGTATTTTCCATTCTTTTTCAGGTTTTTTATCTCTTTGTAACTAAGTAAAAATTCTTTTATGTTGTGATGGCTACAAATAATAGAATGATGTTCAAAGTCTTTCAATATGAAGATATTCACTTGTTATTTTTAGTAAATATGATTTCTGTTTATAAGCTTATTAATTAACCTACAGATTCTAACAAGGGAAAAATTCTGTTTACTCCTCTTGATAGTTAGATAATTACATCCACAATTTTTCAATGAGACCTTGAGAAATTTAGGGTAAAGATGAGTGACAGTTACAAGGTGTGTAAGATTATGTAAAATTTCACATATCATTAATTGATATATTAGCATAATAATTCATTTAATATTTCATTAGCTTTGTGCTGGCCGGGCCTGAAAAGAGCAGGGGGGGGACGCAACAAGCTTAATATACTTCACAGTTTTCCCTTTTAAAAAAATTAATACATTATTCAAAATGAATTTGCATCTCCTTGTTTCTTTTATCATACTCACAAACATTTTCCAGGCCAATACTTTGGAAATTACCTTTAACACTCTTAGGAGCTGTAAAAAACGAAACCTGAAGTAGAGAGATCTAGGAAAAGAGGAATTTGAACAGTGACAACTCGTCTCTTTTCTCCATTATGTCCACATGAAACATGGAAATAAAAGTTAAACACATTCAGTCATGGATTGATTAAAATATGACATCAGATCAAGCCTGAGACAGTTTTATATGATGAATACAATGTGTGTATAATCACAGATTGCTTTAAAAATTATACTGATCTCAGTGGGCTCATTGGCTTCAGATGAAAAAATTAAACCTCATTGCTTGCCACAGTGCAATATTTATATATATAATATTAATTAAAAAAAAAAAAAAAGAAAAAAAAAAAGAAAAAGAGAAATTTGTTTAAGAGAACATTTATAAGTACAAAGGAATGTAAGCACAGGAGATTGCATTCCCTAACACAGCAGCTGGCATTTCAGACACCCACAAACATGTGGGACCTTGGTTAGTCTTCTGTGTTAGAATGCACAGATCCACAGAATGAGTGAGATTTTCATTCAGTCCAGTGGAAAACAAATTTGATTGTTACCTCAGGACCATATTCCATATAACTGCCCATGAAATTTTGTGGGTTTTTTGAGGATAATTTTCTCTTTCTCTTTCTCTTAGCAAATTGCTCTTACAGTGAACAATGTACTGAGATTCAATGGGCATTTATTCAGTGTTGAGATATTTTTACTTTCAGAAATTATGACATGCTCAGATCCTTGGAACCTGCAGCACAATTCCCTATTCTTTTGGGTCACCTCAGACTCTGTGTACTCAACACCACCATTTGAGATTGTGTGCATAGGTACCTGCTTTACACAGAAGGTGACTGCAGGTTTTGCATATTCCTAGAAGAAGAAGAAGACTAGTATAATGTTCTCAGGTACAAGGCAGGAAACATACTCATGACAAAAATACAATGGCTGCAAAGTGTTGAATAGTGCCACAGTATGTAGTTCATTGTAGCAGTATATTTCCTCCTTACAATACTTCATCTGTTGCAGTGCGTTTCTCAGTTCATATATTGATTTGCAGTTACACTGCTAATATCTAATGATTTAAGTGTAGTTTTCCTATCTGTTGTGTAACTTAATGGTTCATTCCATGTTTCCCCCTATTCCTTTCCTCACTTAGTACTGTTCCTGCCCCTAGAAATCCCCTTGAGTTGTGTACCCCATGTCTGTTATGTGTCAATCATATGTTGCTCCCCTCCCAGAGATTGAAATCCTCCTACCCTCAGTTTTCATTTAGTATTGTATGTACCATCCCTTTTCTGTAATTGGGTTTTCCTTGTGTGACCACTCCTTCTGTCTGTACCCTAAAACCCCTTACACAGCCGCAGTTCCGGGCTTTGCCTGGGGCTGTGCCAAGGGACCCCAATAAACATCACCTCATGGCACCTCAGGGAAGTCTCCTTCTCCTTCCTTCGCCGTAGTCCCCCCATCCACCACCCGTGCAGCAATGCACTTGCCCACCGGGTGGGTCCTGCCAGTCCTCCTGCAGGTCCCTATTGAGGCTGAGACGGTTTCCTCCAGGGCAGCCGGCACAGCTGGGAAGTCGCTTGTTAGGCGGGCAAGAGAACACGCCTCATTCATCCCATGTTTTTCCCAAACCATTTCATCACCTGTTTTGAATTCTGTCCTGCTTCAGTGTATTCTCAACCTTTGTTACCTGGGTGTCATCTGTAAATTGAAGAGACATTGTTTCCACACCCTGACTGGTGAGAGATTTCAAACGAAGCAAAGACTCAGCCATTAGAGAGACAAGGGATATATAGACTCTGTTGCTAAGAAAACAGATAAGGCCTCTGCCCCTGGAGGTTTTTGGAGAACAGATTAGAGAAACATCAGTTAAGAATAAGTAATATTTCTTTTTGGAAAATTCAGGTGGATTTCTAGATGCATATTCCAGTAGTCCCTTTCAACTTTGCCCTCTGTCACTTAAAAACTTCATACAAAAAAAAGCTTAATTATACTATTCCAGCTCTAGAAGCAAGCAAGATGTACCATTGCATAAATGCTTGCAAAAGCAGTAAAGTGTGAAAAAACATTAGGATGTTTTATGTTCATTTGGAAATGACTACAGATTGAATCCCCAGGAAGGCCTGGCATAATTTGAAGAGCACATACTTCAATGCAAAAAGATAAATTCTCCAATGCTTTTAAGCCAGCTTATCCATTTTATATCAAACTCCTCTCTTACACTGTTTATTGGACATATGTCACTCACAATACTGTAGCTCTTTTACAAATCTTCTTTACAAATAGATTTCACGTTACTGTTAGGAAATGTCACAAATTCTGTATTGATTGAAGTAACAGAATATTTCTTTCAAACAACCCAAATTAATTTTGCTATCTAATTTTAATACTACAGGTCCAAACAATCTCCTGGCAGTCTGTTTAATTAAATGCCAAATCTCCATCTATCAAAAATAAGACTATATATTTTTTCCTCCACTAATTGACAATACCATCTGGAAAAAAAAAAAAAATGCACATGGTTAATTAGTTACAAAAAATGACCAAAAACGGCAATAATTGACCTGTCATCTGGTGTCAGTGTGTAAGGGAATAGTTAACAACATATTCACCTTTTCTGCATGCAGCCCAAGAAAGCTTGAGCCAACCTTTCCACATGTTCAGACAGGGCAGATGCAAAGAAAGCACAGAAAAAAAAATGTTTTCATCCCATCTAAAAGAATTGCTTTGTACAGAGTCTGACTCAAATATACAAAGAGAACAAGATTTTATTTCTTTTATATACTCCTTACTCTATGCATATCCAAGCTTTCATTGCTGACAATTCCTGCTAAAGCAGGACCTACATCAAAAACACATATGGTTGCAAATCAAAGCACAAGTCTATCCATTAAAAAAACTAATAGCTTTTAGTTGGCTGTTAGACCAATTTTATTAATCCTAAATTATCACATACCCTATACGTGCATCTAGTCTGTATTTAGAAAAGTATGTAGTAGTACATAGACGTGTAAGGGATTCTAATTTCCAGACTACATATGGCAAAGAATTTTGAATGAAACTGGAATTGCATTAAGATCTGTTCATTTAACTGCTTTCATGTAGACATTTCTATTAAGATCAACTTTTCTAAATGTGTTATGTTTCAGACAGAAAGTCTCTGATATTAAATAAACAATCAAATAAGTAAAAATTATCCCTTTGTATTTAAATTGACTGATTTTTTTAAACTTTAGGGTGCATTATTTCGCTCTTTGCTGGAGCATAAACTATCATTTCTGACTGAGTAGATAAAAACACAAAGGAGTTATATCACATTGTTCAGATAAAGGGATAACTTCAATGGTGTCTGAATGCTCTCAATATAATTTGACTTTCACTACATAAAACCCAGTTTTTGTCAAACAGGATTTAGTTTCTTCTAATGTGCGTTTTGAATAGTAGCACTTCCCTGGTACTACAAAAAAATGCATCTCAGCTTTCAATGAACAAACAGTATTGGTTTACTTTCAAAATGAGACACAGCTTTGCAGATGAATTTAATTTTCAGTGGCTTCCTATTCACTGGGAGTTGAATATATATACATATATGTGTATGTGTGTCTAACAAGCCTGCTAGCTGTCCTGCAGGCACTGCAGTCATTAGGCTCTTATCCCACAAATGCTGGAAAAAACCCAGCTAGCTGGCACACCATAACCATCAGAGTGGTACATCTACATAAAAGGAGATGGAGCAAACAAACAGGTGACTGGAAGGCAAGGAAAAGAATGAATTGCACTCAGGATTTTTCAGAAAATTGGTGTTTTTCTCTCCCGTACCCTCCAGCTTCTCCTGCTGTTCACTTGCCATCTTTTTTAATCACAATTAAATGAACACATTAACAGAACAAGACTAGAAAGAAGAATCCCTCAACCAGCTGTATTTGGTTCTTGGTTGGAAAGCTTGAACAATGAAAAGTTTTAAAAACATTCTTTATTTATTTATACATATACTCACAGGCATGTGCAAAGCACAGTAGAGAAGGCGCCCTTTATTTAATTGACATCTAACATGCATTTGGGAAAATGATGAAATGCAACTTTCAGAGATGTGAACATCCTGATTTTCTTTGTGATATTGCCTTCTATGCACCCTTTTGATGTCTGTTAAAGGTATTTTCTATGTCTTTGGAAAGAGTGATTAATCAGACTGCCTTCTTTTTGTTTGTTTGGTTTTTTTTCCTACATGGTTCTGAAACTACTGGTGGGAGTATTTTTGGAAAAAGTGCTAGAACACATCTTGACTCACTCTTGGACTTAATGCCACACTTCCTACATATTCTGTACCACAGCAAACACTGAATTTATATTTCCTACAAGAGAAACACTGTGTTTTGGTTTTGTTTTTTTTTAAAGAAGTGTTGTACCATTTTGTTTCTATTTCAGATCTCAATTCTTCTGATTTTTCAAGTAATTATTCCTCTTTTATCCTTGAGGGTTTAATCTTTCATGACATTTGGTTTTCTTAAAAAAATAAGGTATGGCTGATATTGAGGGGTTTATTAAAAAAAAAGGAAAAAGCTAAAATGAGTATTGTAATTACTTCATAATTAGTAAGAACAGTTTACTTCTCTCTCCTTAATACATTGACTAAAATGTTACATTGCACAAAGTGAGAAAAGTTAGGTTCCCATTATCAATATTTCTTAGAAGAGATATGGGAACATTAAACTCTCTTTTTAATTGTCGTAAATTTTTTCCCCGATGACTAGGGTGTTTTCATCTAACATATCTTAACATTTAACCTAACTTGTATCATTATCAGTTGTCTTTCAGTCTACAAAAGTATTAGTATCTTTTAGAGTGCAAAATTTTTCTCTTTGCTACTTCCAGCTAACCTGTACATCATCCATGACTACCTCATCAGAAAAAGACCTGTCTGTTGGTTTAGTTAGTTCCACCTTCGATTTGCTGAAAATCTTCAAAAGGGGATTTTCAGCTCCTTTCAGCTCCATTTATTGACACCCATCACTGCTCCTCATGGTTTGCTTTCATAGATTTCCTGAATAGCATTAAACTTAGAGAAATAACAAATATCCTGCTACATCTCTTGAAAGGTTTTGAGTGGTTTTTTTGTTCTTTCTCGTTATTTTTTTTAATTTACATCTTTTTTATTGTTTATCTTTTCACTTGCATGCATTCAGTCCCCTCAAGAGAAATATAGGTTTTGCCAATAATGTTTGTTTCTCCTAGTAGTCTGCGCTCACTGTTAAAGGATTCTCTTGTACCATTTCATGCAAAAACATTCTTTACATCAGCAAAGCTAGTTCAGGTACTCCTTTAGACTCCTTTAGACAATTCCAAATTGTACCCAATCTTATGAATTTTTTTGATTATCAAATGAAGCAAATGTGGTTTGTCAAGTCTTGTGTATGAAGAATTTAATTTTGTCTTTCTCATTACAGTTTATCATTGAATCTGTATTATAATTTAATTTTCATGGCATCATGTAAGATTAATTATCACATACTCTTCCACTTTCTATCTTACTGAATGATTTCAACTCTCTCTTCATGTCTGCTCTGTAAGATTGTTTATCATACACTTAAAGTTTTTAATTGAATTTCACTATGTCCAGCTAAAAATTACATGAATATAAAATAAATTTCTGTCTCTAAAGTATCTTTTGCTATACCATGTTCATAAGGTATCTTCAGATTATAATTCAACCAATAAAAATAAAAAAGAAATAAAGATTAAAAAAAAAAAAAAAACCACAAAAAACCCCACAAAAAACCCAATCTGTATTTTGTTCAAGATATCTTACAATTTAGGTGGAAATCCTTATAGTTTTTACTTAATAAACCTAATTTTGTCAAAATGATGACATCTTTAACAGAGAAATAAATATCTTAACAGAAAATCTTAACCAGTTTTATAGTCTGCTTTAGCAGGAAGGTTCAAGTCCTCATATAATGTCTACATACATAACAGTAGAAGAATTTTTTAGATATATTGAAAATATCTTTTGGAACTGTTTTAGGCTAATATTTCATCTATTCATGAAGAAAGTAACAAGATGATTAATCTATATGTCTCCTTCACATTCTTTATCATACAAAGTGCCCACCAATGATATTAACTCATGAAAAGTATAAGACAGTACATGGTTTCCAGTCTCATNAAGCAAATGTGGTTTGTCAAGTCTTGTGTATGAAGAATTTAATTTTGTCTTTCTCATTACAGTTTATCATTGAATCTGTATTATAATTTAATTTTCATGGCATCATGTAAGATTAATTATCACATACTCTTCCACTTTCTATCTTACTGAATGATTTCAACTCTCTCTTCATGTCTGCTCTGTAAGATTGTTTATCATACACTTAAAGTTTTTAATTGAATTTCACTATGTCCAGCTAAAAATTACATGAATATAAAATAAATTTCTGTCTCTAAAGTATCTTTTGCTATACCATGTTCATAAGGTATCTTCAGATTATAATTCAACCAATAAAAATAAAAAAGAAATAAAGATTAAAAAAAAAAAAAAAACCACAAAAAACCCCACAAAAAACCCAATCTGTATTTTGTTCAAGATATCTTACAATTTAGGTGGAAATCCTTATAGTTTTTACTTAATAAACCTAATTTTGTCAAAATGATGACATCTTTAACAGAGAAATAAATATCTTAACAGAAAATCTTAACCAGTTTTATAGTCTGCTTTAGCAGGAAGGTTCAAGTCCTCATATAATGTCTACATACATAAACAGTAGAAGAATTTTTTAGATATATTGAAAATATCTTTTGGAACTGTTTTAGGCTAATATTTCTTCTATTCATGAAGAAAGTAACAAGATGATTAATCTATATGTCTCCTTCACATTCTTTATCATACAAAGTGCCCACCAATGATATTAACTCATGAAAAGTATAAGACAGTACATGGTTTCCAGTCTCATTAATTCCTTTTTATATGAAAATATCTAGATACCTGAGCAGGTTAAAAACAATTTTTAAGCATATTTGCATTTTTTAAAATATCCATATTTTCTACAAATTTTCCTTTGTATTTTCCAGCGGATTTTATCAATACAAGCAAGAGTTTATTCAAGATTAAAATAGTGTCATGGTACTCCTCATTTTCTGTTTTTTTTTATACATAAGGATAGCCCATTTATGGAATTTGATGGATGAATGACTAGGCCAGGTATAATCAAGCAGAAACAAGCACAGGAACATGAATTTTACTGAAATATGAACTCTGAAACTTTATTACCAGCCAGTCACCACCAGTAGTGATAAAATACAAGTAACTCTAGTAAGGCAAGTAGATGGTAGGGGACATCAGTTTGGCTGCAGTTGAAAGAAAGCATGAATTGATTGCAGCCTCACAGGTCTTTCAGCTTTTCATTCAGACTTATCCTCTTTTTCCATTCTGATTCTTGTTCTACTTCCTCTGTCCAAAGCATAAAGTCAAAATAAATGACAGTAAACATATTTATATAGCCTTAACATCATAAAAGGTAATACTCTGACTGCATTTCAGACTGGAAACTCTTCTTGTTCAGTGATAAAAGAAGATGTTGAATTGGTCAAAAGCTAATATTTTCTCCTTTTCTTTGTCTCAGCATTGAGAAGGAAGGCTATGGTGGTGAGGGGGATAACCTAATTGCCTCATTACTAAGTGTCCTGTGTGTTGACAGCATCACAAAGGAAAGGAGAGGAAAACTATGTGGTGGCATGCCTTGTTTCTCTAGGATCAAGACAAATCTGTATTACATTTACTATTGAAGTAGTCAGCTGACATGGGTCTACAAGTGATTTAAATTCAATTGAGTACTAGAAGCAAATAAGCAAAAAAAAAATCAGGTGATATTGGTCATTGATTGCTTTGCCTGGCAATAGTGAATTGAGACCTGAGAACTCTTTTATTTGCTTACTGGACAGTCACAGAATCCCAGAATTCCTGACCTTGAACACTTCCAGAGGATGGGACACCCACAGCTTCTCTGGGAAACCAGTGCCTCATTACCCTCACAGTAAATAATTTCTTCCTAATATTAAATTTAAACCTACTCTATTTCAATTTGAAGCCATTTCCATTTTTTCTGTCATTTCATGTCCTTGTAAAAAGTCCCTCTCCAGCTCTCTTGTAGTCCCCTTTTGGTACTGGAAGGCTACTGTAAGGACTTCTGGAGCCTTCTCTTCTCCAGGCTGAACAGTGTCTCAGTCCCTCCTCACAAGAGAGGTTCTCCAGCCATCTGAGTATCTTCATGCCTGCCTCTGGACTTGTTCCAGCAAGTTCTTGTCCTTCATATATTGGGAAATCCCAGAGCTGGATGCAGCCCTGCAGGTGGGATCTCAGCAGCGCGGGGCAGAGGGGCAGAATGGCCTCCCTGCCCTGCTGCCCACGGGCTTTGGATGCAGCCCAGACATGGGGGGTTCTGGGCTCCCAGCGCACATGGCCGGGGCATGCTGAACTTCTCATCAACTCTTCTATGCATCTCTAATTCCAAGAAATTCATTTGTTAATGGGTATCAGAATAAGTTATTCTAAGAAAAGAATAAAATTGATCTCTTACCTTTTGACCTTTTCCTCAATAACTTTACTTTTCCAGTTCATTTTCAGAGTAGAATGATGTTTTAACCCTAGCACAAAGCCTGCCCTCTGAACAAATAAATGGTGAAAACACTGAACACAAGGTAGGTTTCAACAGCTTACACAGAAGGTTATTATCAGTATTTAGTCTCCAATTTTGCTTAGAACATCATAATAATAGTTTTTTGGCTGGCTTTCTGTTTCTTTGTTTTTTTCTCAAAGATACTGTTCAGATGACAGGTGTCTATACTTGATTATTATTTTTATGAAATCATGACTTAAACTTTAAGGGGTTTCGAGAATTTTAAAGTTGTTTTTTTTTTCCTTGCCTCCTTTTCATTGATCGTTCTTTCATTTGTTGCCTTTTTCCATCCCTGTCTTTGTGTTTAACGATAAGCAGAAATACAAGTCTGCAGACAATTAAGGGGCCTAGCCTGCCCTAAGTCCTGATAAGTTCTGGAAATAGAACCAAACATTTGTACAGAGATATTCCATAGATCAATTTTTTGAGATAAATATGATGTTAAAAAGGCATAATATCGCTTGGCCTTCAATGAAATACATTATAGGGCATTAAATCAATTAAAAGTTTAGAGGCATCCACAGGTATTTTATCAAAGTAAGGAAAATTTCTTCATTAGTCAAGAAGTTCTCCCATTTAGCCACACAAAATTAGTGACTTACCCAACGTAAGAGTACTATTAGAAGAAGATTTTATTTAACTTTATACTCATCTACTTTCGGTAAAAATTATGTATATGTGTGTGAGTGTGTGTATGTGTGAGCGTGAATACGCATATGCATAACAAATTATAAATGCTGTAGGAAAACTATGATTTAGCTGGGATGTGACTAAACCCCTTTCATACTTTAGTAATGGTATAAGCACTTTCTAAAATCAGATACATAATTTGGACCCTTGATTACATTTTGTTAGTAAGCTGATTTCATTAGAATTTAAAGAAAAAGAAAAATAAAGAAAAAATGTTTTCCATATAAACAACATCATTGATAGCTACAAAAGTATGGTAGCAATCAAAAAAAAAAATCTTATAACCACATGGCTCAATGAGCTGGGCTTTAAGATCCTCAGTTACAATAAATAATCATGACTGCTTGCTTAATCTCTGCTGGGGTTTTGTACTAAATGAAAATATATCATCAAATAGTGTAAGAAATTATAAAATTTTGAGAGTCAGTAGAAGAGTAGTATATGTAACATTAGTAAAATAATGATTATATACATATACTGATGGATTCAAAAATTACTTCAAGAACAGATTTAAGAGTGCGATGCCCTTGAAATCACTGAATCACAGAGTGGTTTGGGAGGAAAAGGACCTTAAAAATCATCTGATTCCAACTCCCCTGCCATGCGCAGGGACACCTTCCACTAGACCAAGTTTCTCAGAGCTTCATCCAACCTGGCCTTGAACACTTCCAGGAATAGGGCATCCACAATTTCTCTGGGAAACCTGTGCCAGGGCTTCACCACCCTCGCAGGAAAGAATTCCTTTCCAGAATTTAACCTTAACCTACTCGCTTTCAATTAGGAAAAACACTTCAAAAATACAGGAACTACTAGTCAGAGCTATCATGAAGTTCTGCAGAAGCTTTATCACATGGTTTTATTACACCAGCTTGTAAGCTTGTATCCTTAGCATATTTCAGAAGACTTTTAAGATGTAGATTTCTACTTCTGGTTCTGCCAACATCACCACTCTATATAAGCAAATAAAAGCAAAGACCCTTATTACAGAAAGAGCTTCAGTAGGCTGGATGATCTGTAATCCAGAAACAACTATTTCTCTTCATTAGCTGAACTGGGATAAGATGTGCAGAGCATTAAAGTTAAGGAGATTAATTACCAAATAAATGAAACCAGCTCAGATTTTCTTTGAACTTCACTCAGAGGAGAGAATTAAATTCTGCTTTTATATTCTTTTTGACTGCTGCAGCTGCTGAGCCTCATATACAGAGGTGGGCCTGTTTGAATCCAGGTCCTCATGGACATGCCCTTCAGAAGCCAGGAGTTAACACACTGCAGGAAACTTGGATGGCAACAGATTTAAGGTCACTGCAGGACGATGGTTAAGCTTAGATACTGAGGTTCTAAATATAATACTTCTGTGTTTAAATTAGGAGTTTGATCCCAAGTACCATCCTCAATAGCTGTTGGATTCCCAGATGGACAAAGAAGCCTCAACACAGAGAATTTAAAATTATTTCCTTAATGACTAATTAAAAGAAATTTTTAATTAGTGCTGCAGCTTTTGTGTAGCAAAAACAAAAAAAAAAAAAAGCAACAAATAATTAAACCAACACTTACAGAAACATCTTTCCTTTCCATTTTGAACGCTTGACTTCTATTCAATATCTCCCCTTTCTGCTTTCTGGACTCAGATTCTCTTTTTTGTGATGAGGGTTACATATGCTTTCTCCCAATCCCTTTGGTTAGTCTTCTGGTGGTCCATGAGGCTTAGGTTAGAATATGGTTGTATACACTGTTTGCATCTTTAGCATACTTCAGAAGTAAACTTTTCAGATGCAGGTTTCTACTTTTGGCCCTGTCTGTGTCAAAGTTTTATTTCTGTTACTCCCTGCTTCATGCTTTTTCCTTCATGCTGTTGTATTCTCAGTATACCAACACGAGCCCCTCTGTATAGCATGGTCCCTCAAAAGTAACCCTGGACTGTGTGAGCTCCTCTATGGCTGTCTGTTTAGGGGCATCCCCACCCTGGCATGGAATTTGTGTTGTACTAGTAACTGGACTAGTCTAATTTTCTAGAAATTTCTTTGTATAAGGTAGTATGATTATTACTGAACTTAGATTGCCTGTAATTTCAATTTACAGATTTAATTACTTGTAGTTTTAAACCAGTTTCTTATGCGAACTTTCAAGCTTAGATCTGAAATGAATGTGGAAGGCTTTCTGTATGCTCTGCAGCTTACACTGAAACTTTTTTTCCATTAAGTGTGCCTTCTGATAAATTTTTTTGAAAGACAATTAGTGAAGAGACAGCAAAGCCTATCTTACATGAGCGGCCTGAAAGAGCTTGGCTTGTTTAGCCTAGCAAAACATAAGATAAGAGGGTAGATGATTGTTCTCTCTAAGTACCTCTGGGAACAAACACAAGGGAGAGGGACAAGCTATTAAAGCTAAAAGACAATATCAGAGCTAGAACAAAGGTATGTAATTTGGTCTGAAAATTGAACTGTAAATTAGAAGATTATTTGTAACCATGAGAAAATGAAGTTGTGAAGCAGCACCTAAAAGCAGGACTAAAAACCCCTGCAGACACAAACTAGCTCTAATAAAGGGAAATATGAGTATATGAACAAGAGTAGACCACGAGTAGCCTACAGTAGCAGATAATTTAACTGGACAGTCAGGGAAAATCCTTCCTGTTCTTTTTTTTTTTATTTCCCTTTTTTTTTGCTATTGTATGTAGGTTTTTTTGTTAGTTGGTTAGCTGGTTTGTGAGGAGATCTGGTTTGTTTTTTGGAATTTTTTTTTGATTGGTTGGGGTTTACTGGTTTGTTTGTTTGTGGGATTTTACCATATATCTTGATGCTGGATAAGTTTATTGGAAGTACATTGACCAGTCATAATCAGATTTTTTGGGGACTTGTTTCAATGTGAATGTACTTGTCCTTCAGCTCACTGTATAAAGAAAGACCTCTCCAAAATGGAACACTTGCAACAGAAGAGAATGAATCTTCATCTCATCTAGGTGCAGTAAAGTTCATCAGGGACACAGAATATATCAGCCACTATTACACAGCACCCACTCTTCAATTTCACATCTCACTCTAAATAAGAGGTGGAAATTTATTCCAGAGTTGTTCTTGATCTCACTGTACATTATAGCTCTTGAATTAATCTTTTTGATGTTGAAAAGTGTTCTGATCTTCTGTAAGCACACAAACCTAATTACTTATGCCATTATAAGGTACATTATTCATTCTTTGGCAGTATTTTTTTGTCTGTAATAATGCACAAACATGACGGACACTGGCATATCTGACAATGCAACGTGATGTGCAATTAGTCTTTAAACTGCACCTATTATGTACCTTTCTTGTATTAGATTACATCATAGGTATTAATTCAGTTTCAGAGCTCCTCTGTAAGACAATAATATTCTGGTTTGTGAGCATCTTAAAATAGTGAGATCACTCACTGAGATTCTGCTAAGGATATCTATCTCGTCTGCTCAGGATTTCAATTTCATAAAATGTTGGGGAAAAAAGAGAGATTATAGGCCAAACTGTCAATAAATGTCCAGTCTTCAATACAACAAAAGAATTTAATACTAAATCTATCAATAAATCAAATATACGCACTGTTTCACATGACCCTTCCTCCTCTTCTTACCTTACAGCTTGTACTGAAAAACACATTTGATGTGACTTGCTTTCTGACTGCACCTCCTGTTGCAGAATCCCAGAATCACAGAATGGATCAGGTTGGAAGGAACCCCAGTGTATCATCACCATCATTGCTCAAGTAGCATCATCCCAGGGCACATGGCACAGGACTGCATCCAGATATTTTTGCAATATCTTCAGTGAGGGAGACCTCACACCCTGTCTGGGTTATCTGTATCAGTCTTTGGTCATCGCACAGGAAATAATCTCTGCCTCATGTTCAGATGGAACTTCCTGTGCATCAGTTTCCTGCCCATTACCTCTTGTCCCATTTCTGGGGACTATGGAACAGAGACTGATCCATTCTCTTGACATTCACCTTTCAGATATTTGTAGATATTGATGAGGTTCTGTTTCTTGACAGTTGCTGTAAAAGCAAAGTTTCCCAGCTATATCTAAGGTTTACACTCAAAGATTCCAAAGCCTATACAAACAAGATCTAGATAATGAGAAGACTAGAGGAAAGGCTGGTACCCAGTTAGAGTAGATACATGTGCTTTCTGCATTACTAACGGCAATCTGAGAGGTTTGCTGTTTGTATACTCTGTTCAGTTGTATTTTTATCTCCTTCCCAGAAAGGTGCAGGGTTTTGCTGACAGGCAAGAGGTCACTGCACCATTAGAATTTGCAACCTGAAAAAGAGTTATTAAAATCTACCTCAGCTACAGAACAGGACCAAATCCTCATATAGGAAAGTTTGTAAATGTAGGAAAATTATAAAGCTGCTAGAGAGGAGGCACAGTTCTTGGAACTACTGCAAGTTACTTTATTTTGATAAACAGGAGTTTTTCTGTCCACATAATTTTCTTCTGCATGTCTGCTGGAAGTTATCTGTTCATATTGTTAAGTACGCTGCTACAAAACAAAGCCCAGTGTATGTTAGGGCCATCACATCATACCTATGGAGATTTACTGCTGGGACCTGGAAGTGTTTTATTCCAGCTTGCAAACCTCTCCTCTTCTTTGTTAGACTGCACACAACTCAGATAAAGTACTGACAGGAGCACTTGCTTATCCTGATTTAAAGTTCATGTAATTCTGTGGAGATTGTTCTACTGACATTAATGGGGTTTGTATTGGGCCTTTTTAGCACATTGTCAGGATCCTAATTCTCCAGGCAGCACTCCAAGGTCCCTAAAATGGTCATGACAAGCAGTCTCACTAAATGAATGGTGCTTGCACTATTCCCCTCTGATGCACAACTACCTTTTTGAAAGTATGTTTGTATGGAAGGCTGTTCTATCTATTTACGATTGATACGGGAACTACCAAGATATATGATTAGCCACACCTACACAGCTTCTCCCTTTTCACAAAACAATAAAACTGCATTAAATTTCAGTAGTTACACAGTAACCGAGGCTCACATTATTTCTTCAAGTTGCAGACTCAATTGGAAAATGAAATAGAATAAAATAAATAATTAAATTACATTGCATTAAAAAACCCTAATTGAATGAACAAAACAAGCAAACGAAGGGACGCTAGTGAGAGGACAAAGGGTAAGGGTTTTAAAGTAGAAAAGGGTAGACTGAAATTAGATATAGGAGTAATTTTTTTTATAATGAGATTAGCAAAACATTAGAATGTGTTGCCCCAAAGGTTGGTGGATGCCCAGTCCTTGGAAACATTAATGGTCATGTTGGATGGGACTTCCATCCACCTGATCTGGTTGTCCCTGCTCAGTACAGGGGGAGTTGGACTGGATTACATTGAAAGCTGCCTTCCAACCCAAACTATTTTATGATTCTAGTAAAACCTACAGAGTCAGCAGTCCAGTGAAGCCAAAAGATAAGAATAACTGCATTTTATGAGCATGATAAGTAGCACAGTAGAACTGACCTTTTAGAAATTCACATAATCACTGAAAATCTTAGTCATTGTGTCTGAGAGACAAAACAAAGCCAGAAGGCTGACTGTTGCTTATGATTTATACTGTCCAACTGCACTGTGGCACTCAGTAAAAGATGATAAAAAATTGCTTATGTTTGACAGCAAGTAATGAAAAGAAAAATCTGCAATTCCATGGACCTCAGGCATGTTACATAAAGCCCCATTCTGTCAGCAAGAGAAGGGTTTCATTTATGTCATCACTAACAATGGAACAAAGTTCTTAGAGATGGAAAGTATTAACTATTTCACTAATAAAATTATAATAAAAAAGCATACATGAGCCCACAAAGACTGCTAATTCTCTGCTATTATTGATAACAGATTTTTAGTATTTTCAAGAGCAGACAGAAATGCTACACTGAGGACCAAAAGAAAGATCAGGAAAAAATCCAGTAAAACAAAAATACTATTTGGAAGAGAAGTAAAATAATTAAAGAAAAAAAAAAAAAGCCACATAACTAAAAGCTTGCCTTCAGTAGGTCTCCCTACTTAATTGCAGAACAAATCAATAAACTGAGAACTTTGCACAACTTTCTGCAATGCAATAAACCCTGGTAAAGGCAACAGGTTGCACAACTGCCATTATGCACCTATGTCTAATAATAAGTTCTCTGGACTTTACAGCCTTCCACACCAATTCTTTTAGAACTATTAAACTCTTTGCTTACTTATGGTGACACCTAGGGAATGGGATATGGAAAAGCGAGAATACCTACCAAGGTTTTTATCAAAACAATAAGACATCTGAATATTAAAACATGGTATTTAAGACCAAGGTCATTAAATTCAGCTATAATCTCTGACTCAAAACTCAACTAAATCACAAAGAGTATTGGTCAAATGATAACTGTTAAAAAGGAAGAGGTGACTGAAAAAAGGAAGAAGTGGCTGAAAAAAACCCTGGATATTTAAAGCTGTCATTCCTCTTTTATAAGTGAAATATAGTGTATGAAAGAAACAGTGGATATTTTAATGAGAGAATTCTTAATCTACTTAATAGAAAATGCTGAATGTCTCTGGATTAGCTAAAGAAACTAATGATTAGCTATTTTCCCCAGTGTAAAGAACTACAAAATGGCTGCTCTGGGCAGTGAATTATATTGCACATTCATGAAATACCAAATATTGCCTTGCTCTAATATTTATGATTAGAATCACCAAATAAATTGTGTGAAACTTTTCAGAGAGAATTTGTAAAACATTTAAATGACTATACTTACTGTTTGAAGGACCGAAAAATCAAAAGAGAAGAACAGAAGTAATTATTTTAATACATTTTTTTTTAAATATTGCAAAAGCACAATTTAAAATCCTAATAATTTAATGTTCAGTTAGATTTCTTTTTTGGAAATCTGGGAATATATTGACCAGAAAATACAGCTGCTAAGTATTAAATAAATATATGATAATAAAGCTAAAATAAATTTCACACATGACAGATTCCCTCTTTGTACCGAACAAAGAAACATAAATTAGAGAAGACATGATGCTAAAATTATGCTAACTTACTGCTGAAAAAAGTTAAAAGAGAGGTAAGTCATGTCTTCTCCCACAAAAATTTCTAAGGGAAGTGAGAGGACTATACTCAGCATATCTTTTGTTATATGAAAAAGTGCAATACTTTCCCCTCCTGTTGCTCTACAACTCCAGAATTACTCTACTTATAACCTGAGGTTAAGAGAAGCTTGAAAGGTATCTGATGAACATGATCTGTCTCTTCTCCTTGCCTCTGCCTTTAAAACCAAACATCTGTCTCAGAGATTCCATGCCTAGGCAAAAGATTGTTCCTATAGGAAAACAAGTACACCATCAATAGTCACTGAAACACTTAGATTTTTTTTTTTTCAGGCTTAAAAGAAATCCATCTTTGACATAGAAGTAATCAGCAATCATAAGAGGCCAGGCCTCTGCAGAAGACAGAGCAGTCAATGTGTTAATGTCACTTTGAAAAAGAAGATTAGGATGGCTGATCTTTATTCTTGGAAACTTTATCAGTCAGTTCCCTAGTTACTGTTTCCATTTAAAAAAAAAAAAAAAAAAATGAACTTCTTACCTTTCAATTTGTTGTTTCCACTGCAAAGAAACATAGTCAATTTACCTTCTGTTGAAAATTATCTCTCTCTCTTTTTTTTGACCTACATTCTGTCTTGGAAGCCTAATGCTGTTACAAAACCCACCAGGTTTGGCATCTTTTATGGAACAAGATAATTTAAACATTCAGCTTAATGGTTTCCATCAGCAAAATATAAACTTTTAAGAACCAGGGTTTGGGAATCTTGTCTACTTTTTATTCTATAAACCACCTACACTGATAAAGCCTTATTTTAGTCTTCAGAAAGTCTGTAGTAACTAGCAGTTGTTATTAATTACTCTTTTATATTCAGTCATATTTTAACTTATGTCTTTTCTAGATTGCTATTAACAACTCTCTGTACCTGTGATTATTGTGAAATACTCTAGGGAAAAAAAAAAATTAAAAGCTGTTTTCAATACATGTAAATATCTATGTCTTTATTTATTTCCAGCTTAGAAAAACTGCACTTCAAACAATAAAGTCAAATTCACAATTTTCAGCAAAATAGTTCTGAATAGACTTCCAAAATTTGGACTCATGCTTGAGCTATAAAACTCAATTTAAAAAAGTCAACATCATAATTTAGAGTTCTGTCTTTTGTCTAAAAAATGTTGCTTACAATTGTCACTTCATTTGCTATGGAAATGAACTGGCAATTCTTTGTTTATTAATTTCTAAGCTGTTTTATACCCTAAACTATTACACATTTTTTGAATCAAAAATATTACTAGCAAATATAACAGTCAATATCAAAACTTCTCATTTACTGTGTTAAAATTATTTCTAAGGTAAAAAATTAGAAAAAAAATTTGCTTACTCAATAATGCTTTACAGCCATTTCTATATATCACATTTTCTGTGATTAAAAAGATATACTTTTATTGAAAAAGGTGCACTTTTAGCTAAGAAAAAATTAATATAGATGGATCTTTCTACAGGAAGGAGATTAGAAAAGAGGGAACACTGTTAGAACAGTAAGTTTATTACACAGTTATATCTCCTTCCTCCAAAAGAAAATTAAATCTTCCACACATAAACTTCAGCTTCTTGTACACAAGCAATCTGCAACACTGACTAATTCAATCGAGAAATGGTTATTTTGGGGTTTTTGGTAGCATTCAACCATAATTTCATGGCATAACATGAGACTGTGAAGGGTAAAATGTCCTTGTAACTGAAAAGGAAGAAAGTGGGTGGTGAACACGGGGATGGACAAGATAAGAATCACAGAATCACAGAATATTCTGGGTTGGAAGGGACCCACAAGGATCATCAAGTCCACCTCTTAAGTGAAAGGCCCATGCAGGGATCAAACCCACAACCTTGGCTTGGTTAGCATCATTTTAAGAACACAGCAATGCTTGAAGAGAGCCTTCTACTACAGCTGCATTTGTCCATCTGTGATAAAAATATGTAAAAGGAGGGCAATGATATTCATGTCATGGTCTGTGATGCATGATGACCATGATTTTAAGCTTGTTTGTACTTAGTTGAGATATTTTGCCATAAGTTCAAAGGCTGAGCTTGGAGGAGGATATGAAGTGTTTGTATCGCTTCAATAATCTGAAATAAACTCCTTTGTATATTTTGTAAAAGAAACCCTCTTTCCCAAAGGGAAGCATTTCAAGGGAGATCCTCTAATGAGAAGTCTAATAACAGGTTTGTGTTTTTTTCTGTAGTTACTCATTACAGTTATATCAATCAGGTAAAAGTATTTTCAAGTTCTTGCACCAAAGGAAAACAAAGCATCCAGTCTAAGACACAAAGCATGTGTCTTAAAAAATATGTCTGATTATTTTCCAGGAGATGAATTATTTGGTATGGGAAGACAGAGAACAGTGGATCATTTTAATCCAAGTGGACTGATATGAACAGAGTAGGTACGCAATATATGAATATATCTGGCCTGCCATCCTTATAGACTTGAATTTGTTTGGTAAAAACCAAACAAACGGGAGTCAGTTGCTAGAGGTACCCAGAGCACATTCTCCAGGTGACAGCACCAAATCAGGGTGTAGAAGGGCAGGGTTGTTACATTTTGGGACCTTGACAGATTGAAGCAAGGGTTTGACAGGAAGCTTAGGAAGATCAATGGGGTAAGGCAATGGTAAATTCTGCATCTGTAATGGAATGACACTGGCACCATGTAGGCTGGGTATCAGCTGGATAGAAGGAAACTTTGTAGAGATGAGGCACAAACATATCCAAGAAGAAATGCAGAACTCTCATGGACTAGCAACAATTAGAACTATTGTATATTTTATTGACTAACACTCCACATAAATGACTTTCAGTTTGTTAGGAAACAAAATCTAAATTTGCTGTTAAGAAGTAGAAAAATGCATAGGCTTATTGGGATGACACCAGGAATGTCATTACTCATTAGAGAAAGCCACAAAATATGATATCTACGATATCTATTGTATCTAAGATATCTATGGAGGGATATGCAAAGCAAATCTGAGTAAAATGTAAGAAGTTAAAAAGATAAAATGAGAGAGAAAAAAATATCAAGAAACTTAAAATGTTTATGGCAATTGTCACCAGTTACCTTGGGGAAAAACCTTTTTTTTCATAAAAATTTTATTCATAAAATTTTATTCAAAATCTTATTCTTAATTTTATTCACAAAAAACCCCCATACTTTTTTCATACTTGCTTGTAATGATTCTGAAAAAGAATATGCAATTAACTATAAACATAAAGTATGTTTTCTTGGTTTTTCTATGTGGTAGTTAGGAGAAACATATACAGGTGCAGGAACTGAAAATTGCCAATAAAATTATTACCTCTACTCAGACACATTCATAATATGAGCCAATCAAGCAGCACTTTAGGAGCATTTTCTGGGCTCCATAGGTTTATGGTAACATTTGAGATAGGTCCAGTTGTCACTAGGCATCTGGTTTTAAAACAGAATGTTGCTTACTTTTGTCCAGCATCTCAGTTCAAGTACTTCCTTTCTGCAATGAGAGGTGTCCTCTTTGTTCTGCATTATTTTGGTTTTCATTTCAGCATAGCATTCACAATTCTCCAAGAAGAGCCTTCTAGCTAAAGAACTTGGAGCTTAACATGTCACTGCTACTATACTCAAAAAAAAAAAAGTTAGTGTAGGGGTTACCAATTGTTGCAGCAGGAAAAAGGCAATGAAGGACACACAGACAGCTTGGTGATAATCAGAAGGCTTTATTTACATTTCATCTCTGCTACTTTTATAACATGGTGTACTAAAAGGACAGTGATTGGTCCAAAAAGGACTACCTCTCTTGACGTTTGGTAAACAACAGGTGAAGGAGCGTGTTTTGGGAAAATCCTGAGAAGAGTCAAGGATCACATAAATATTTACAAAATAACAAAGACAGTGTTATTGAGAACTTGAGAACTGAGAACGGGAACTTGTTGCCATGGGAATCAGCATGCAATAGCTAGCATCAGAATTCCGAAGCCCAAAAAAGAGAGGGCCACAAGTTAGAATATTGTAACATTCATATTTGTCAGTCAGCTGTCATACAAGATTTGAAGAATCTTGAACTTGGAAATGTTTTTTTCAATAAAGTCCAATGAAATGAACAGGTCAGAGGCTGGATAATGTCCAAAAATGTCTTTCAAGAAAGTACTCTTCATCTACACATACAACTTGGGTATTTTCCTACCTTTTAAAAGATGGCTTTGTGGTAGGATTTTTTTGTTTGAGGGCTTTTTTTGAGGGCAGTGTTGTTTTTTTGCGGGGGAGGGTTGCAGATATTGTCTGTTTGTTGCCGTTGTTTTGTCTGGGGCTGCTTTGGGGATCTTTTTGAGAATGAACAATGAGAGCACTATTTCTCCTTGCCAAAAAGTACAAGATGCAACTCAACATAGAACATGAAGATATAAACTAAAGTGAGCCCAGTAAAGACTGTGATATTCAGGATAATTCAGACTTCTAAATAATTCTCTGTTGAGGAAATCCACCAAGAAAGACATTTTGGTCAATAAGTAAACACTTTCAGCTCCCACTCCCTCATTATTTTTGGCAGGTTAAATATTAAAAAGGAATTGCTGAAAGTAGAAATTAATAAAAGTTGTTAATTTTGAAAATTAGCATCCATTTTTTTTGTCCGGTGCCCTCCTAAGAATTTACGTTTATAATCTTGTTTTGAAATATTAGACATAAGCTGAGCAATAAATGAATAAAATAACTCGATAATTTTTTTTTAATGTAGAAAAACTTAACCAGAGTAATTTTTAGGGCTACTAAGATGCCAACTCCCATTTAGAAAGAAGGTATCTTGAATCAGAAAGGTGGTAATGAAACATCATTAAGAGTTGTCTGTCCTTTCTTCCTCAGTTTATATCCCTTCAAACCTTGCTATACTGAAACTTTAACTAGATTAATATTGCACTAAAAAATATATAAAAATTGCAATAATCAATTTAAACAGTCCCTTCACCCCCAGTCTTGACTGTCTGCTTGATTGAATTACAGAGCCATGACATTTTACCCTGATTTTTTAAGAGGCCATTTGTCCATTATTCCCTAAAAGGAACAAGTGCTTCTCCGAGTGATGACACTAATTAAACTGAGACTGAGATGAGAAAAATCACTGAGACCTCATTTTCCTTAAAGCACAAATATATCAGCTCTCATAAACCAGGTTTCTCAACACACAGAGCAAAGATCTGTAACCTTGATCTCCCACACTGGCACTGAAATGGCTGATAGCTACTTTTTAATGCAATTTCATTTTCTTACAAACCCAATTTAAGTGTCATTCCATTTTCTTATCTGTGGCCTTATGCTTAAAAAGTAATTACTCTGGTAGCATTTTTAATTAAAATGATGTTATCTATGGTTCTAGATGCATTAAATACTCCATTGATCTCAGATATCAAATGAAATTTCCACAGATGAGTCATGTCATGCTCTTTGTGGTTTTAGGAGCTGCATGGTAACTGGTGGCAAGTATGAAATACTTTGGTGGAATAGGCACCCACCAAATTTTCTCAGGTCTAAGAGCCAGACACAGAAAAATATGTTTGCTTCTTGCTTTTTTTTTTTTTTTTAAATAACAATTAACAGATGTATTATTCTTAACAAGATCAGTAGACTCAAAGCTAATGCCTGAGGTTAAACCCTTCCTGGGGCCATAAATTCCAAACTTCTCTTCAACTCTATGTCCCTGCAGGCCACGTGTGTCCAGTATAGAAAGCCTCTGATAACAAGTCAAGATTCTAGGACAATCTAAATCTTTACATTGCTCAATTAACTTTTAATGCACATTCCAGCTCAAGTTCATTAAGTCTGTCCCTTAATTACATCAAATGTTAAGCTGTGTCCATTTCATGGTTAATAATTAATCAATTAGTTATTCACAAACAGCAATAATAGAATTTCTACTGCAAAGTATTAATCAGCATTACTCTTTTAGCCAAACTATGTCTATTAAAATTAACATTTACACATTTTGTTAACTTGACATCCTTAATTCCTTATTTTTCATTATATTTTTATCCTGGTTATGTTTTATATCCAGTAGATCAATACATAATATGACATTTTTCAAGAAATGGGTGTATAATTAAGATCAGGGAAAGGTAGCATCACTTTGCAACTGGTGAAAGTCACCTGCAAAAAGATGCATCCACACGTGCATTCAGTGTCACAAGAACTGGAAAATAGTATCATAGCATCAATTTATGGAATTTTTCCTTAAAAAAAATGAAATGATTACACACTGATTGCACATGTTGGTGATTTAAATCAGTTTGCAGCTCAACACACTATCAAACATCATCAAAGTATTTAAAATATTTTTGTATAACTAGAAGGAAAGAAAAATCAATATAATTTTATTAATTTAAGTATTAGTGATGGAATCTATGATCTAAAACCTGACCTAGATGTAGACCTGGCATTCTAGTTCTTTTTCTGTATTGAAAAATTTTCATTACTAAAATAATAATAGTAATAATTAGAAGAAGAAGAAGAAGAGGAAGAAGTTGTTTATTACTGTTGTTTTGAGTTATGCCTTTAGCTGTCTTCAAACATGTAATGCAGTTAAAATTAAAGCTTAATTCACTTTGAATAGCTACCAGCACATATCAGACACAGACACTACATGTTCTGATCTTCCTTCTCTCACACATTTATTTTTCTTTATTACTAATAATGTATGTGTTATCAAATTTTATGTTTAATGACACTTACACCAAATAATTTTTGGCAATATCTTAGTTAGAATCTCCAGATTCTAATTCTAAATTAGGTCTAATTTTAGGTCTAGGATAGTAGATTGCAGAAGTCTGCCATGACAACCACTTTCTATGCTTCAAGTGATCCAAGAAAACATCCTCATAGCAGGAATTCACATCCAAAATTCTCATTCCAAAACTGTTTTGGAATTGTCTATTTCATCATGGTTTCAGTTTATTTCCGCCATCTGAGAATTAGCTCCTAAATAATGTGTGACCAGTGATTCTGTGCATAAGTGTCATACCTGGTTTGTATGGAGCCACAGCACAACAGCCCAGAGTGGAGAGTAAACGTGAAGCAAAACAATTAAAGCAAAACAATTAAGACAATCTAATGGACTGGAATTTATGAGTACAGGCTGAATCTGAGGTTGCTTGGTTGACTGGTTTTGGTTTGGTTTTTTTTTTTTTCTTAACATGTGACTACATGAAAAACTTCTACAATGTCATACAAAGTCAAAAGAGAAAATTTACTGTAATATTTACAGTAATGTTTGAAGCAGCAAAATGTCTTTGAAAAAAAATCCTAAATGAAGACCAGCTTTGCATAACCTTCCAGAATTTTTCTAGCTTTTTAAAATGCTTAAGGTACATTAATTTCATTTCCAAATTCCAATAGCTGCATTGAAAAATTATCTTTATTAGAAGTATCTTCAATTATATAGATTCCTATATTTAGCCAGTTGCTTCACTCAGCTGCATTTATTTAATTTGGATTAATGCCATATGTGGCATTGGAATTCTATATCCTAATACAACATCTCATAAGTGGAATTCTTGAGACACACCAAGACAAAAAAGCTGTCTCAGAATGAACATTTTTATAAAAATAGCACAGGTATGTAGAAAGACAAGATTTTACACAAAAGAACTTTTAAGCTAACGGTAAAAGGAAGCTTTCAGCACCATTAAGAAGTAGCAAGTAGTTAATTGCAATAATATGTATATGTTAGCATAAGAATAGCTTCTCTATATTATTTTGATTTTAAGTCACATTTAAACAAAAATATGAAAGGAAAACTTGAACAATTAATGATTAGTGATTCATTAAAAATAATATACATGATCTGGCATGTGTTTTCTCTCATAAAAGTGATGACATTTTTTCTTGAGACAAAATAAAATGCCATGCTATATTCTGTGCAACAAAACCACTGTTTTTCCTGCTTATAATTTAAGAAAGATCATACATAAAGCTGTGTGAAGGACAAACTGCCACTCTACACTAATTTAATATGTTTAATGTTTCTCTGTTAGGGGATAAATACTTGCTTTGCTTAATTTTTAGAGCACAACTTTAACATGTTGGGAGAAAAGGGAACAACAAAAACAGAATAGCCATTTAGTACAGAGCTTGTATTTCCCTTAAAATATCCCTGGAAGGTTTTCTATTTCCTATTCTTCACTGAGCAGCTTCAAAGAAGTAAAAGTGATTAATACAGCTCTCATCAACTATCCAGTTTTAAAGTAGCTGCAGACAATGTAAATAATAGCAAAAGAAAGCCACATCTGAAATGGGAGCATGGATGCTTCTGCTGAACTGTTAATTTAGGTTTTACTTAGACTATAACTCTTTCTGGTTCCTAAAGCTGAAATGGCCATGAGAATTCATTTATTTGTTTCAAAATAAGATGTGCTTTAAAAACAAAGACAGATGTTGCATTTTTTTGTGTTCTGTCTGCTTCTCAGGGGACTGGATCAGAACTATATCTGCATAATAGATTTTTGAGGCACCAAATTTGTTTTAATCCCACACTGGAATACAAAAACTTTTTTCCCCATAGCAACATGAGACTAGAATACTGCCAAAACTGTCTTAAAACCTTTCTTCCTCCATCTCTTTTTCCAGGATTAGAAAGATCTGAAAGCTAGGAAATCCATGAGAAGTAGTTGCTTTGAAACTGGCCAGTGACTGTCCTGATTCATCTTTTAGTGTCTAGTTCCACAGTCTGCTTGGAAAGTTGGAAGGCACCTGGTGAATGCTTCAATTATGTGAATAAGTACTATTAGAGCTGTAGGATGGCATAGAGGTGTAGAGGAATGGTGATATGCCTCAAGTTGTGATCATGCAGGTATGAAGTACATACCAGAAAGAACAACATTCACTTTCAAAACTTTCAATTTGCAGTCAATTTTCCTATGTTACCACAAGAAAAGCTTGTGTGTACCATTAAAAAAGAAAATGAATGTGCACACAAGAGGAATGATTGTGATCTCAGCTTTCTTGTTTCAGGATAGACAGGAAATTAACTAAACCAAGATGCTTGGCTTAAACAGAGAAAAGACTGAGCTACATGGCAGAGTACAACTTTGTACCTCATTTGCTCTTGAGAAAATGAGAGGTGGGACATTCCACCTGGAAAATAAAATAAGTGTAACGTCCCTCTTCTCTCCCAGATGAAGAAATGTAAACAGGACATTCAATCTCCCCAAGGGCAGAGTAGTGAGGAGTGAAACAGATTTCCCTTTACAGTTAAAGAATCATAGAATAGTTTAAGTTGTAAAAGACCTTTAAGATCATTGAGTCTAACTGTTAACCCAGCACTGCCAAGCCCACCTTTAAACATCCCTGAAGTGCCACGTCTACATGCCTTTGAAATACTTCTGGGAACATTGACTCAGCCTCTTCCCTGGGCAGCTTGTTCCAATGCTTGAAAACCATTTGAATGAATAAATTATTCCTAATGTCCAATCTAAACTCTCCCTGGTGCATCTCCAGGCTATTTCCTCTTGTCCTATCTTGTCCTACTGTTCCTTGGGAGAAGGAACTGCTCCCCACTTGGCTCCACCCTCCTCTCAGGGAGTTGTACAGAGTGATAAGGGTCCCCATGAGCCTCTTTTTGTCCAGGCTGAGCCCTTCCTCAGCTTCCTCATCAGATTTGTGCTCCAGACTCTTTTCCAGCTCTGTTGCCTTTCTCTGGACATGCTCCACCACCTCAATGTCCTTCTTATAAAGAGGGACCTCAGACTAAAGACAGGATTTGAGGTGTGGCCTCACCAGTGCCCAGCACAGGAGACGGTCACTGCCGTGGTCTCACTGCCACACTATGGCTGATACAAAATGGAGAAATTAAACAAGGAGTTTCTTCTTGCATACCAAGAGGAAGGTTGAGTGTTTTACTATAATTTTTCAGTGTCATTTCTGAAATTTCCTAAAATCTTGCATGTAATTTTTTTGGTTGGTGGTTTTTGTTTTTTTTTTTTCATTCCTTGTGACTTTGTGTTAGAACTACAAACCAAATTTAAAACATTGAGAGGTATTCCTTTAACTCACATAATTTCTAATATATTGCCTTAAAAAAAAAAGTTTCAAGAGGAGAGGGAGTCAACAGGAAGGGTTTATTTGCCTGAAAATTATATACTTTTCTCTCTGCTTAATATTTTAACAATCATTTTTCTCAGAGAGGATTTTATTCACTCTTCACTAGTGTACAAAATATGTTCCAAAATATATTGATTTCCTGTGGTTTTCACATTTGAATTTCAAACTGAATGTACGTAATTAGAACCATTTTACCTGAATTCACTGAAATCACTTAAATTCTTTATTGCTGTTCCACTTTTCAACAAGTTACTATCTGCTTTTCATGACATTTTTTCCCTTCAAACACATTAGATAATTTGAACGTGCTATTTTAAAGAATAGAGGGGAATTATAACTATATATGTTCAAGAGTAACCTGGGATTTTGAAGAACTGCAACAGATTTTTTTTTAATCACCCTTTCTTAAGTGTTTTGAGGACATACATGTGAAAATTGTCTGGCAACATATGGAAAAGCTCAAACTCCATCTTCGCTATAGAGAACAGCTGACAAAGAGCAAGCAGCATATTTACTCTAATTCTCCTTACGTCTCAGCTCCAGCCTTTATCCACTGCAATAGCCATGACCATCAGCCATCCCAGTTTATGACAGCAAAGTAACAGCTTTTAGACTTCAGAGAAGACAGACAGCCAAATTGAAGTCTCTAATGGAGGTTAAGCAGGGCTGACAGAGTTATAAGGGTTTTATTAGAACTCAAAATTTCTTGTTTGGATAAAAAAGACCATGCAGTGAAGACTACTATTCTGCCAATTGTTTGACAGAGGACTAGTATTTGGGTTGCCTCTACAGGGAAATAAATACATGTAAGAATTTCTTGAGTCTCCTATTATAAAAGATACACAGGAATTGGGCTTAGATGGTCATAGGTATCCTGGAGCTCTCCAGACAAGTCTTATTTTGCCAGAAAAAAAATCACACCATCTCTATTTTTTGTTCTGCTTTATTCCAAGGTCTTAACCTTTCTAATACTTAAAGTACTACCTGACAGCACAATAGATACTATTCTTATATTACCAGATAGGACTTTTTTCCACATTATAACTTTATTGGGAAGTTGTTCAATACTTGTCTGTGTGTAAAATAATCACACTGTTCATAAACCTAGTGGATCATATTTACCTCCTGTTCATACCTCTTGGGCAGAATGATACCAAGCACTTAAAATCTCCGTTCATATACAGAGGATCTGACCTTTCCTTACCTATAAGACAGTGGAGATTATTAGAAAACACCAAATGGATAAGCCATCTAAAATTATAATTTTTCTTCTGCTTTCCCACTATTTTTAATATAAGATAGCTAATGAGGGATGCCTAGTTAATTTTCTCTTCTATCTTATCCATTGCAAGCATGTAGTCTACTGTGACTTGGCATTATTGGAAATCAGGACGATGACGGGAATTTTTTTAAAACAACTTGTCTAATCTCAAAAGGGAACCCAGATATGTATTTAGTTACACATCTAACATAGTTTTGATTTCTCAGTATTTACTATAACTATTAGAAGTACTTTAAAACTTACAATGTGCGCTGGGAGCCCAGAACCCCCCGTGTGCTGGACTGCATCCAAAGCCCGTGGGCAGCAGGGCAGGGAGGGGATTCTGCCCCTCTGCCCCGCTCTGCTGAGACCCCACCTGCAGGGCTGCATCCAGCTCTGGGCTCCCAGCACAGCAAGGACAGGGAGCTGCTGGAGCCAGGCCAGAGGAGGCACCGAGGTGATCAGAGGGCTGGAGCAGCTCTGCTGTGAGGAAAGGCTGAGAGAATTGGGATTGTTCAGCCTGGGCATGAGATTGCTTTGGGGTGAGTTAATTGTGGCCTTCCAGTACCTGAAGGGAGCCCCAGGAAAGATGGAGAGAGACTATTTACAAGGGTAAGGTGGAGAGAGACTATTTACAAGGGTCTGAAGTGACAGTGATTCCTGGGACATTACTGGACAAGGGGGAGTGGCTTCAAACTGAAAGAGAGTAGATTTAGGTTAGATATTAGAAAGAATTTCTTTACTGTGAGACTGATGAGGCCCTGGTACTTGTTTCTGAGTGAGGCTGTGCATGTTCCATCCCTGGAAGTGTTAAAGGCCAGGTTGGATGGAGCTCTGAGCAATTGTTTCAGTGGAAGGTGTCCCTGCCCTTGGCAGGGGGACTGTGACAAGATCTTTAAGATCCTTTCCTTAAGGGATCTTTAAGATCCCTTCCAACTCAAGCCATTCTATGATTCTATAAAATTAAGAGACAACAGCAAGTAAGATGCAGAAATATTCCTCCATTTAAACTTCCATTCAACTACTTTTAATAATGAAGGAACACACAATAGATCTCTGAATAAAACCATAAGAGAAGCTAACCTCCTGCTATGGGAAGAGGATTTGGAGTTTTGGAAAAGTTGCACATAATCAAGATGTTTTCTCTTTAAAATGCCTAACCTCAATTTACGGATGATTGGAATCCTTCTTGCCTTATCAATGAAAGAGGAATAATGTATCAATTATGCATGTGCTACAATAATTAAAAAAAAATTCTACATTTTCCCTTGTTTATTAAATAAGGAAAATCAGTGATGCTATGGAATATACCAAAGATATAAACATTTGACTATTCCCCTTTAAAAATAGTATGATATCTGATTTGATGTTATTTATTTTGAACAAAGAAATATTGGGATTATTACTTAAAACTCTTATAGTGGCCTTGAATAGCTATGCAGTTCATTTACAATTCATATATTTACTTCTCTGATCTCTGAATTTTAATCTTAAAATACTTTCTGCTGAATCTGAAACCACCCGGCCAGGCACTGTGGAATTATCATGAGATATCTTTCCATAAACAAATATCCCTTTCAAGGACTGCACAAAGGATGTTATATGTGAAGCTAAAGAATAAATAGCACTTATGAGAATAAGAACCACAGTGCACCATTCCTCTTATGGATGAGCATAATAAACTTATAATGCAATGATACAAGAGGTATTGATTAAATTAAATACAGATTCATTATCTCCTTAAACATCTGAAACATTAGTACTGGAAAATCTTGATCTTAGATTTATACTACCCAGAGCATGGGATAGCCAAATAATGAAACAGAAGTGTAGCAACTGTACCCTGACATCCACAGTAAATTTTAATGTAAAATAAAGCAAAACACAACTACCAAAACCCCTGAAACTATAGAACACATACCTTTTCATACCATGTTATAAGAAGGGAAGAGGATTATGGAAAGTGAAGAAAAAAAAATCTCCTGGGGTCAATTTTTTAATGTCAAAAGCATTTCTCTTACATGAGAAAATAATGGTTGGTGCTGGAAAGTGCAATCCAGATGTGGTCCCACACTACTATGCCCATATCCAATCTACTCATGTAGGCACACAAATTCCAGAATTCATGATTTAATTTTTCTTTTCACATTTGATATACTTGCTGCATCCACATTTAAAGTAAATTATTTAACTGTTTCTAATTTTATCCTAGGAATATATTCCTGCATTTAGAGAAATATATCTTGATAAAATCAGATAATTTTTAAACTGCCAGTGCTTCTGTTTCTTTAATAGCTAAATGCCATATGGAACAGTTAAATGCTGAACTTTACAGTATAAATAATATTTTTAGATTTATTGAAAGGTTCTATTTAACAAACCTGCCAAGCTTGAAAATTCCATTCTCATACCTACAGTGTTAATCAATATAACTGTAACTATTTTCAATCATACATTATTCTAACATAATTATTTCACTCTGAAATTTGGGAGCACTTAGTATTAATGCAACTGATGAAAGTTGGCAGTCTCTCTCTTATAGTGAAAATACAATTTAAGAACAAAGTATTGATTCATTTCAGCCTGAATGGTGAGAAATAATGTCTGTCTATAATCCTAAAATTTCTTTCATCTCACAATATTAGTGCTGCAAGCTGGAGCTGTTGTAGCTTTGCTTTGCTTACAAATGGTTTAAATCAAAGGGCTAGGATGTGGAACTCAAGGACATCTAGATCTCCAAATCTCCACAGTGTTCTAGAATTTCCAGCTCTCTCTGTCTTAGAATGTCTAGCTCACACTTATCAGGATTTCAGTTTAATTTTGGGAGCAACTTAAAATCTAATTTTAGCCTACACAGTGGTAATGCAAAAAACCACCTCCAACAGCAGAGTTTCCCTGCTTAAGAAATAAGGTTCCACCATAACTATTGAAATACAATAATATTCAAGTCCAAGTCTTTTCCAGAACCTATATCAGAGGACAGCCTAGATTTGATAATATTTATCATTCTAATACTCATAATTCATCTCTGATTAAACCAAAATTAACCTAGAGATAAGTAAGAATTTTTTTCCCAATTCTCACTTAATTGAATTAAGTCATACAAGTTATAAATAGTTCAACCAAAGTTCTAGCGAAAACACTCATGATTCCTAATTAAAACTCAGTCATCAAACTGATAGGCTGATTTTCCAGGAGTTATTCTTATTCGGCCATTCTCTGACTATTCCTCAATCATCCAGTCACAGATAATCCATCCTTGAGACTCATAACATTCATTTAGGAGACCTTGGCACTTCTCATTTTTAGCCTTCTGTCATGGTTCAACCCCAGCCAAGCACCAAAGCATCTTACTCCCACACCAGTAGGATTTGCAATAAAACCAGGAGGTTAAAAAAGCTAGAAAGCTTGTGGATTGAGACAAAAACAGTTCAATAGGAAAAGCAAAAGCCATGGGTGTAAGCAAAGAAAACCAGAATTAATTAATTGCTTTCTCTAGGCAGGCAAGTGTTCAGCATCACCAGGAGAGCACATGATGTGTTATGGCGACTTGGGAAGACAAGCAAAATCACTCTGAATAGCTCCACTTCTCCTTTCTTTGCCCAGTTTCCTATACTGAGCATGATGCCATATAGTCTAGAACATCCATTTGGTCAGTTGGGGTCACCTGTCTGGGCTGTGTCTTCTCTCAACCTCCCAAGCACCCCAACCTCCTTACCAGCCTGACAGTACGAATAGCAGAAAAGGCCTTGGCTCTGTAAGTTCTTCTCAGCAAAAACAAAAACATCTCTGTCAACCCTGTGGTCAGCAAAAATCCAAAGCACAACCCCACACCAGCCCCTGGGAAGAAAATTAACTCTATCCCAGCCAAAACCAGCACTTGTCATATGAGTAATGAAGAAATCAAAAAACTCATCCACAAAAGAAATTGTAGTATCACGTTGCACACACACGGGGAGTGGCTGACTAAACATTATCTACATGAAAAATTCATGGAAAAATAACTGAAATACAAACAAGTTAGCCTTCTTCTGTGTAGTATTTATTAGACTATGTGTATCTTCATATAAAGTCAGATTGCTAGAAGCATTTCAATGCTGAAAGGTAAGTCAAGCATAAAAGATCTTCACTATAACAAAATCTATTACCAGTCATGGTATTTCAAGTGTGAAAAGCAAAAACTGTATCAGCAAAGAAGAACTGGCTGAAGATGTGGAGTTTGGGAGCAGCTTTGGCTGCAGTGTTTATGTCTAGATAGGAGTCAGTGAGGCAAACAAGAGTATTTCAGTCCTGGACTTCAGGAAAGCAGGTCTATTTAGGAAGCTGCTTGGGATTAGGCCCTGGGGAAAAAAAAAAAAAAAAAAATTCTTATTTTTAAAGATCACCTTCTCTAAGCTCCAGAATGGCTGATCCCAGGAAATCAAAAACAAAGGTAGCAGGAGCACTGCACAGAGGAAAAAGGAGTGTTTGTTAGATCAGATGGTTGTGCTGACATTTCAGTCATTGTCAGGCTTGAGAAACCAATGAAAAAGTACCTTCAGAAATTCATAATGTAAAGACTTGCATTTGGGGAAGGACAACCCCAGATACCCATACAGGCTGGGATTTGACTGCTTGGAAAGCAGGTTTGGAGAAAAGTACTTTGGGCAACTCTCAGAAAGTTCACCATGAGCAAGCAATATGGCCTCATGACAAAGAGCTGACAGCATCTTGGGCTGCATAGGCAGAACTCTGCCAGCAGGTGAAGTGAGGAGATCCTTCTCCTCTCCTTAGCCCTGGAGAAACACATCTGGATGCTGGGTCCAGTGCTGGCCTCTCAAGTAAAAGACAAACAGAGGTGTGCACTGCAGCAAATCAGAGAAGGGGCACAAAGCAGGTTATAGGCTTGGAATATCCATCTCATGAAGAGAGGCTGGAAGATCTGGAACTTTTCAGCATGGACCAGAAAAGATTTTCTGAAATCATAGTCATGTGTATAAATATCGGATGGTGGGAGTAAAGAAAAGGGAGCCAGACACTTCTGGCTGGTGGCAGGACAAGAAATAAAGAACACAAAATTGAACAACTGGAAATATAATTTAAAAATAAGGAAGATTTTTTTTTTCTCCTGAGAAAGTGGTCAAACACTGGAACAAGTTCTGCACACAGATGTTCTAAAGTCTGTGTTCTTAGGAATGCCCAAAACCTGATTTCACAGAGTCCTAAGCAACGCGATCCAGCTGACTGTTCAACCATCCTATTATTTTAGCAAAGTCTTGACCATTTCCTCCTCTACAAGTTTCAACTGGAAAAGCATTAATGGAACTTTCTGCAGTATATAGGTATTTTGGTATATGGGAGATGAGGAGACTGGAGGTGAAAGAGCAGCCACCACAATAAACTGGTGGGGAAGAAAAAAAATCACTATTCTGCAATCCTGATGTTTCTTAGAGGTAGTAAAAAAGTATTAGGTGCTCCCTGGGATGAGCTGCCACAATTTGGTGTATCTATATGAATGCGACACCATACTACTGACAATCCCTCAGAACAAGTTAAATGTCAAGTCTATGCCTTGATCTTAAATCTTTCTTAAAAGTAAAGTATAATGGCATAGCATATTGGAAAATTATTTTAAAACCATGCTAACATATTTCCTGAAAAAAAGATAAATGCTAACAGCAGATTCTTACTTAGTATTTTTTTTTACTGCATTCGTAAAGAATGGGTTTTTTATTCCCTTAAGAAGATGGTCAGCAAAAGATAGAGGTTAACAAAATCTATCATTCAGGATCCTTGTTCTTTGTGAAATTTCTATAGAATAAAATGCCTACAGTTTCCTAACAAGTTATCCATGACTTGATCATCTGTCAAAATGCTAGAAATATGGGATTCATATTTTATGACAAACATAGTCTTTTAAAGGTAATCTGTTTGTCTGAAATACCTTATTTCTCTTCTCTTCAATATTCTAAGAATTTATGAAGAAATGTGACAAACCAGAAAAAATATACAATTTCTCTAGCTTGCTGGGAGAGATGAAGATCCTTACTTTGATTTCACTTGCATATCTGTAATTTACCAGTTTTGTGCTGGATTGATGCATCAGTAGTTTGAGATATACACTGAATGTTAACAGGATCAAAACTGATGGATTTTCCCTAGCTCTTGTTTGGGAAGGAGAGGGAACAAAGGCTGTTAACTAAAAGCAATGACACCCTAAACAATTATTACTAAAGGCTGTTACTACCACCTTGTGTCTGCAGGTCCAAAAGATTTAAAGCATATCTTGACATCACACATTGCTCAAGCACTTAGAGAACTTAAAATAATTTTACATACTTCAGGAAATTTTCTGAGAAGGTCATTTATAACCAGTAACAGTTCCACATGCATTACTTTTGAAAGGTAGAATTATGTGAACAACTGAACTGAAACAAAATCTGTAACATTGAGACTGTGGATCCCAAAGAGAAAACAAAACATTAATAGCATTGCTACTCTAAACCAGAAGAAAGTCAGATAATTGTTTTAAAAGAGAAGATGAGAGAAAATCTCAATTACTAAGCACCCACTGTCACACACAAAAAAAGCCCATAAATAGTCATCTGCAGAATAAGCAGTTTTTCCTAGTAAATTACTAATGATGTTCCTCAGCTCTCAGAAATATTTTGGGAAAAATTGTCCTTCTGCTGGAATGTTGAGGATAAATACCTTTTGTAAATGAGTTCTTATTGGATGTTTGCTTCTATGTATTTCTCCTTTGCTTTTGTTACTTTAACATCTGAAGTCTGTAAAGATAAAATATTTAAATGCATAGAAATATTCATACTATTATTTAATACAAACTAATAATGGCTGTTGAAGTCAGATATTCTAGCAAATGTCATTATGTTCTACATTTAAATCTTAAATTTACAGACTGAGATTTCATTTACTAAGGGTTTGTTTGGTTTTTTTTTTCTGAAGAAAAAACCTAAACCTAAAGAAAAAAAAAAAAA
>VWYN01010198.1:42261-69768 GCA_013400075.1 Hippolais icterina
AAAAAAAAAAAAAAAAAAAAAAGATGGGACTGAAATAAATTGGGTTACTGAGTATGGTTACATATGAATCACAGGCACCAGAATAAAGTCTGCTAAATCTGATTAAACAATTTCTGTGCACTGAAATACAAATTTCTTTTAGATACTAGTTCCATACCAGTACTCATGCAGAGACTTATTGCCAGGAGAGTTTTTTCTAGGCAACGAATGGTTACTAGTATGTTACTTTCAAAATAACTTTACAAACCATTGACTAAATTAATGTGACTACGTTATTTATTGAGCCATTTTACTTGTAGGAAAGTTAATTACTTGGAATCTGAAACAGTACAGCACATGGTTGAACATCATATTTTGAAATATAAACCATAAGAAATATACCAAATTATTCTTACTGAAGCAATATTGAGAACTGCAACACAAATCTTATCCTTGATCCTGTAGAAAATGGCACTTCTTTTACAGTAACAGAGCAGAATGGAAGACTTACACTTGCAGAAAATTGGAAACAATTTGCAAGTAGTTCCTCAGAAGGAACTATTCCTGCTTTGCTATCCTCTGTCAGAAATCTCTTGTCCTTTTCTGAGCATGAAAAGCATTTATTTTTAGAAAGATTTATGTATGCTTTATGAATTATGTCCTGCTGTAGCAGCCTGGGCAAGGCTTCAGCACTTCCTCAAGTAAATTCTCACATCAGCTTCTTTCCAGAGCTGGCTGTGTGGGTCAGGTATAGGAAGGTGAAAGAAATGCAAGAATAGAACTGAGTATGAGTTATAAGGCACTGTAAAATTCAGTGTCAGACCTGTTGTTTCTGTGCTAGACTAGGGCTAAAGGGAATATGGACTGTAAGGACTGCACACATGTTCACTAGAACAAAGAATAAGGTCAGTATAGTAGTACTTTAACATCCTTTTGCCACATTACCCTCTACCTAGTGATACTACTTGTCTTCCTGAAACACCAAATATAAATTCATATAAACACTGAACAAAACCTGTCACCAGTAGCACTAATAATTTTCACCTACTTCACCACCTTCCAAAACAGATTAAATTCAGTTTGACTAAACAAAGAAACTCCTGGTCTAATTTCAACATTCTATCATAATCCCAGAATGGGTCAGTTTGGAAGGGACCACAGTGGGTCATCTGGTTAAGCTTCCCTGCTCCAGCAGGGTCATCCCAGAGCACACGGCACAGGATTGCATCCAGAATGTTTCTCAGCTCTCTGCAGTGAGGGAGACTCCACACCCTCCCTGGGTGATCTGTTTCAGTGTTTGGTCACTGCACACTGAAGAAGTTCTTCCTCATGTTCAGGTGGAACTTCCTGTGTATCAATTCCTGCCCCTTGCCTCTTGTCCCAGTGCTGGGCACCACTGAGCAGAGCCTGGTCCATGCTCTGACCCCTCCCTGCAGGCACTGACAGACACTGAGGAGGTCCCCTCTCAGTTGTCTCTTCTTGAGGCTGAGCAACCCCAGCTCCCTCAGCCTTTCTTCATTAGAGAGATTCTCCATCCCTTCATCATCTTTGTCACCCTCTGCTGGAGCTGCTCCAGGAGCTCCAAGTCTCTGCTGTCCTGAGGAGCCCAGGACTGGACACAGCACTCCAGATGTGCCACACATGGTAGTGAGTAGAGGGGCAGGATCACCTCCCTGACTTGCTGGAAATCTTGGTACTTCCTCTTGGAAATACTTTAAGGTTTATGCACAGAGTGAAAGAAATTCTGGGATTTGTAAGAAAAGTAGGACAGTGTTCTGGCAAAAGACTGAAGAGACAAATGCAAGTTACATAACTAAGGAAGAAGGAAAAGGAAACAGTTGTTCCTAAGAGAAATATTTACCCAAATAAATACCAAGAACTAACACATCAGTCAGGGAAGGAAAGAAGGAAGGAAGACAAGCAGCTGCCAAAGTCAACAGTTAATTCTAATTAATATCTCATCATGGATATTGATGTAGGAGGCCTCCATAAACATTTCCAAACTGAACTGTCTCCTGGCCAAGAAGTTAGTTTACATTGACACTCTAAATGCAAACAATGGGTTTAATCTATAAATATTGGCATACCTTGTCATTGTAGCCAATGCAGAGGTCAATGATGCACATCAATTATAAATGTACTATTTGGGTTAGAATAAATATATCGACTTGCCTTGAACTTGAAAGTAAGCATGCTGACGTGGTGCAGCCAACAGCAATAGGTGAGCATTTTGCAATGTTATGAGGGCATAGCCACACAAAGCTATACATTAGTATATAAGCAATGTGAGAAGCACTGAAGGGAGGGAGATAGCTACACCTCCAAGGAAACCAAGCAACAAAGTCACCACATAGGACAAAAGGCTGAAAATAGGCAGGATATCCTGCTAAAAAGTACTACAAGGGCATTTTTGACAAGATGGAGGGAAAGAGAAGTACAGAATGGGTCAGGTGTAAACCTGTTCAAGCAGGTTCATCCCAGAGCACATGACCTGGGATGACATCCACACAGTTCTGGAGTATCTCCAGTGAGGGAGACTCCACACCCTCTCTGGGTGATCTGTTCCAGTGTGGTCACTGTACAGTGAAGAAGTCCTTCCTCATGTTCGGGTGGAACTTGCTGGGCATCATTTATGTCTGCTGTCCCATTGCTGGGCAGCACTAAGCAGAGTCTAGTCCATGTTCTGACCTCTCCCTGCAGGTACTGACAGACAGGAATGAAGTTCCCTCTCAGCCATGCCTTTTTGAGGCTGAAACCAACCCAGCTCCCTCAGTTCTTCCTCATGAGATGCTCCAGTCCTCTCATCGTCTTTGTAGCCCAAGAAACAAAATAAGCAGTGTGGGGAGCTCTTCTGGGGGTGGAATCAGGGCAACAGGATAAAAGCATCAGACATCAATGCAGAAAATTGGAAGATAAACCAATTTTGCTTTACTTGTCTCATTGAGGAGCTCTCAAGGCAGATCACCTTGATCCTGCTGAGTAGGAACAAGTAAGGACAGCAGCCATCAGTGCTGACTCTGCAGCATCATTGCCAACAGACTCACAGTTGATGAAGAAAATGGTTATCAAATACTAACAGGTTTATATAGTTATTGATAACCACATATAAGTATTAAGCCTTTACAAAAATGCCTTTAATAAATGACTGTAGTAAAGTTGAGTTTTATAGTTTAAACTATCCTGTCAGTCTTTTAAACATCCCACTACAGTAACCCCATTAAAATCTCTGACAGATATATAGACACAGAGACAGACAGATTCAATTACTCTCAAAGGTTGTTTTTGTTGGTTTTTTGCTGTTGTTTTTGTTTTGTTTTGTTTTCCTTATGTTAATCCCCAGATGAAGATCCAATGAAATGCTAAAAAAGGAGCAAAGTGTCGGGTCAGATCAAGACATAATCCTCACTTAGTACAGTATTTAATATTAAAGGAAGAAAATCAAACTTACATATAAAAACTTGGTGATAAAGTAACAAAGTCCTCAGATATCTTCACTTTCAAATAAAATACCCAGGGAAGCTAGCAATGTGATCTTCAAATCATAAACAATTATTTCATAGATACTTCTTTTGTCCTTCTGGCAATTTTGTGCTGCAGGCTTAAAAAAGAAGTCAAACTCAACAGAACTTGTTCACAATAAAGAAATTCCCTCTGATATTTTGTCAACACTTTGTGATTTCTATGGTCAATGGGGAAGTAAAGAGAAGGCATTTCACAAGCACAATCCTTACTGCTGAACCATATTTGTGTCATCCTCATTTTTTCCTGTTAAAGTCAGCCAAGGATTAGTGAAATGACAAACTTGGAATTTTTACATATTGGAAGAGCAGAAGTTTTAAAACTAGTTTTTAAAATTGTTTCCTCTAACTATTTAAACAGGAAGTATTTAAAGAGGTGATTTCCTTCAAACTAACCCTTTTCCTTGGGCTAATGATATAAACCAGTCATTAAGTGCAAAACTGCACACTAACATTAGTGTGCTTTTGTTATGTAGAAGAGCTCCATAAAATCACAGATTCACAGAATAGTTAGGTTGGAAAAGACGTAGGGATCATTTAGTTCCAAGGCCCCTGGCATGGGCATGGACACCTTCCACTAGACCAGGTTTCTCAAAGCTCCATTAAACGTGACTTGAACACTTCCGGGGTGGTGTCGTTGCACTGTTCTAGTACAAAATCAGAGGGACATTCTGGCTGTATATCTCAGTGTGAAGGAGAGGAATTTATGTCACCAGGTAGAATATAACCTCAGGGATAATTCATAACACGTCTCTCTAATTGTAGATTCAGCATGTGAGCATGTATTTTCACTAAATAATACATGTAAGAAATCACTAGGTTAGAGAATCAAGCACAAAGTGAGAAAACACAAGCACTCCATTGCTACATTACTGAATTTTAAGGCTTTGCTGAAAAGTCTTTATTCAAAGGAAATTGTGTTTACTTGTGTATGCATATAACAACTTAGTGACCATTCAAAGTTGTTCTTTCGGACATTGAAACAAAATATAGAAATGAAAAGTAAAAGTAAAAAGAAAGTGAGCTTCAAAATGCAATCTAGTCTTTCTTTTCAACTGGCTGCATGTTGTCTTAAATGGCATATAGGGTGACAAGGTCTGAAGAATGATGCAAAGGAAAGTTGTATATCTTCCAATGTCTGCCCAACTTCTAAACCTTCCCCATGACTCCAGAAATCAAAGGAATTTTGTCTTTGAATACCTAAAAGACAGTTGAGAAGATTTATTCAGCACACTATACTTCTCTTTAAAATGTGACAAGCAAAACAATATATGTGATTTGAAAGGACAATAAATGCAGGCAATGAAACTCAAGATTCCAACTATAATGAGAGTAGATATTTTAATGCCAGTAGATTCATACCTCCAAAATTGGATGTCTAGCTTTATCTAAGTTTGATGCAAACAAAATATAACCTGAAAAACTTTAATATAAAGAAAACAATATTTAGATGCAGGCAGAACTTTTCAACTTTTTTCTTTTAATATTTTACAGGAATATTAAAGTTTGATGGTAGTTCTCAGACAAAGTATGACATGTTTGTTTTCTCAGCTTCTTACTATTCATATCATTTTTTAAAAAAGCATTGGGAAAAAAGCTAGGGATGTATAACACCTAAAAAATGCCATTATCAAAAGAAAACGTCCCCAAACATCAGTCTCTTAAGCTACAGCAACAAAATATTACAGTATGAGATGTATGGTTAAATTGTCTAATTACGATTGAAGGTTTTTTAAAGTATTATTTTAGAAAAATTGCTAGCTATGATTTTTACACCTTGGGACTTTTTAATAATTTCCTCATTTAAAATACTTTCACAGCTCTTTCTAATCTTTTTCCACTCTTGCTTATACAGTGCTTTGGTTAACATTTCCGAATTTGAAATGTTGCCTTTTGATTACAAGGAGTTGAAACAGACAGAAAAAAAACCCAAACCAAAACCAAAACAAACAAAAACCCACAACCCCCTCCTCCCAAAACACCCCAAAAACCCCCACCCAACTTTGAAGCCTTTCTAAAGCAATTTAAATTAATGTCCATAGGAAGTCACAAAAAGCCACAACTTGATAAGTTGTGTTAACCCATATCATTGCACTGAAGTTCTGTTTTCACATGTAATGATACAAGAATGTTCTAATTATTCTCAGAGCCAATGTTTTCATCAAAACTTCTAAAGAATTGCTTCTAAATCAGAGCTAGTTTTTAAAACAGTTGCTTTGTCCTTTCCTCTCTGTTTTGCAAGCTCTTTTTGCCTACTATTAATTATTTCTGTTGCAGACAGTAAGTCATGAGGTAACACAAAGTGTAAGAAGTTTGGAGTGTTCACGAAATACTGATTATGCAGATGCAACATGTCCATCAAAAGATCAACTAGAAGTGGACTGCCACTGGTGTACTATTTATTAGCTTTTGCAATTTCCACCATTCTTTGACTTTCCTCTGTAATATTTAATCTTCACCCTTCACAGTCTTCAAGGAGGAACTGTGAACCCAGTACCTAACTTCCATAACAATTATTTTTTTCAACATTACTATGAATAGCTGCTTGAAAGATTTTTTTTAAAATATTGTATACATTAACCAGTGTAAACCATTGAGAATACTTATGAAAAAACCTACCATATGAATAGAAAATACCCTGGAAATAGAGAGATAAACTGCATTGCCACCTGTCACTGAAGATCTTTGTGCAAATGTGCAGTATTTGAGCTCACAACTCACTCCTAATCACACATATTCACTTCTGCATAGAAAATGCTTACATTTACACCTATATCTTAAAACTTGTTGTACTGAAACTGTCTGTAGGTTAGATAATCTTTTAATGCTTGTGGTAATTCTGTGTCTTGTTGGCATTTCCTGTGTTATGCTACACACAACCAATCACTGCTATCTCTGCTGGGTAGCAGAGACAAAATATCCATGATTACTCTGTGCTGCTAAATTTCACATCCATTTAATTAATTATGAGTACTTTCTGATTAAATTTTCATGAACTGTATCTTGGCGCTATGTGTATTATTTTCTTTTGTGTGGGCAGTAATCACTACTGATACACAGATAGCAGAGAGTACATTAAACAAACAAGTACTCTGAGGGGTTTGTAAATACAGTTTTTATGGGCATTGTAAGTAGATTTACCCAGAATCTCAGTGACAGAAGACAATAACAATCTATTTACCATCTCAAATCTTACATGTTTAGCCATAGGGAAAAAATGTTTGTGTACACGACATGACTGCTGCATTTTAATTTCTGCTTTCCATGAGCTGTTAAAGAGGAAATAATTGCCGAGGAAAGAAGGGTGAGAAATAGTCATAAACCCATGAAGATGAAAAGGCAAGGAGAAATTTAGGTCATTAATTAGGTAGGATTAGTTTATCTTCCTAGATATCTTTTATGGGAATGGCATCATTAGGAGAGAGTGCCACTCCATATTTGAGTTCTGGCTACATAATTCTCTCCAGATTGTCTTGGCAGTACAATATAACATTTCAAGAAAATCAAGGATGTTCCTCATTCAAACTCTGAGTTTTACTGATAATCAGAATTATTAAAAATGAAAGGATTTAAGTTTGATCCTTAATCATATTTACTTTTATAAGAAGTGGCTTATTATATTTATAGTTGTTTTTCCCTAGTCTAGCGCTACCCATACACATCACTATGGCAATGCAGCTGTTCAGTCTTTTGTGTAAGATATAATGAGCCTTCTAGAAACAATGTCAGAGGTCTCTATTATCACTATCTCCATGCAGACAATTGCAGATATATCAGAGCTTGCTTTTCCCAGACTCACTTGGGAATCACTCAGCCACTTCAGCACAGTATTCAGCTCTGGCTGTAAGTTGCCTTGGAAATCCCTCCAGATGAAAAGAATGGAAACAATTACTTGTACTTGCTATTTACATCACTTCTGTGGATTTTCATCACTATAATAAGATAAACATTTTAATTGTCTCTTCCAGGCTATGTATTCAGTTTATCAAAACCTCCTGTGACATGAAGAAGTTCCCAACACTGTAGCAAAACAGACCAAGACTGACTTTGAGATTTAAGCTTGTAATCACTGTCAATATAGGCTCAAGAACTCAATAACACTGAGGCTTCCTGTGTAAAAATTGTAACAATGAGGGGTCATGGTACCATTTCAGAAGGCTTTATTAAAATTTCCAATTATAATACTGTATGTATATTTTGCTATTTGTGAATCTTCTGTCTCACTGTAAGGCCAATTTGCTTCCAAATAAACAGTCATTTTAGCATTTCTCTCTGTCTGACTCTTGCCTGCTGACTGGCTGTTTTGTTTATTTTTTAGTCTCTTCAAACTTATCCACTTGGATTTTTTATTGTTTAGATTTGGTGGTTTTTTTGCATGTGCGTGTAGTTTTTACCTATAATAAACTTTCTATGGTTTGGGTATATTTTCTGAAAAATAAACGTCTTTTGCCATCACTTCTGATCTAGGATATTTTCAATGTCCAAGGGGAGACCAGTGACAAGTGGCATTGCTCAGGGGTTGGTACTGAGACCAGCAAGTTTTAACATTTTTGTTGGTGACATGGACATTGGGATTGAGACACCCTCAGAATGTTTGCTGACAACTCCAAACTGTGTGATGCACTCACACATTGGAAGGAAGGGGTGGATCCAGAGGGACCTGGACAGCTTGGACATGTGGGTCTATGTGAAACTCTTGAAGATCAGCAAAGGCAAGTGCAAAGTGCCTTTGGGCAAACCCAAGCACAAATACAGGCTGGGTAGAGAATGGATTGAGAGCAGCTGTGGGGAGAAGGGCTTCAGGGTGTTTTTGGAGGAAAAGCTCAATATGAATCAGCAGTGTGCTCTTGCAGCCCAGAAGACCATATGCTGAGCTGCACCAAAATGAGCATGACCAGGAGGCCAAGGGAGGTGACTCTGCTGTTCTGACACCTTCCCTGCAGTGCTTCATCCAGTTCTGGGTCTCCCAACACAAAAACCAAGGTGGAACGAGTTCCTGTTGGAATGAGTCCAGAGGAAGGCCACAAAGATGATCAGAGGGCTGGAGAACTCCTATGAGAAAAGGCTGAGAGAACTGAGGCTGTTCAGCCTTGAGAAGAGGCTCTGCAGAGACATTATAGAGGTCTTGCAGTACCTGAAGAGCCTACAAGAGCTGGAGAGCAACTTTTGACAAAAGCATGTAGTGAGAAGACAAGGGGGAATGGCTTCAAACTGATAGAGGGTAAGTTTAGATCAGATACTAGGAAGAATTTTTTCCTTGTGAGAGTGGTGAGGCACTGGCAGCCCAGGTTGCTCAGAGAAGCTGTGGATGCCCCATCCCTGGAAGTGTTCAAGGCCAGGCTGGATGGGGCTCTGAGCAAGCTGGTCTAGTGGAAGCTCCATAAGCAGCTGGAAGGCATTCAACAGTAGCATGATACAGGACATATTTCTTCCTTTATGCATTTCTTCCTTTNTTGTGAGAGTGGTGAGGCACTGGCAGCCCAGGTTGCTCAGAGAAGCTGTGGATGCCCCATCCCTGGAAGTGTTCAAGGCCAGGCTGGATGGGGCTCTGAGCAAGCTGGTCTAGTGGAAGCTCCATAAGCAGCTGGAAGGCATTCAACAGTAGCATGATACAGGACATATTTCTTCCTTTATGCATTTCTTCCTTTATGCATTTCTTCCTTTATGCATTTCTTCGTTTAAGTTTCACAGTGCTTTGAGAATACATCATATAACAGATGCCTTGAGACAGAATAGAAGTAATATTACTTATTTCCTGGGGTTTTTTGATTCTGAGCCTGATGTAAGAGTAGTGGTGGCATTTATAAAGGAAATATGTTATCCAAGAAGCTTTCCGAGAGAGTGGGATTAAAAATAAACCAAAATCAGTGAAATACCTTGTAAATCTAATAACTTGTAGGATTATGGAACAAGTAGGAATATAGCCTGGAAACATTATTTTAATTTTTTAGTTTCTTTTAAAGTTCATGAATAGCTATGCTGCTGATATTTTTAGATTATTTTACAGTAGTAGCCACCTTAGTGTTACTATGAAAGTGTAAGGGGTTTTTTTTGTCTCTAAAACTTTTCTGTTTTTATCTTCTGCTAACATGAAAGAAATGTGCATCACCAGGACAATTGCTGTTAATTTATTTTGACAAAGACAGCTTTCATCACAATTTTAGTAAATATCTTTATCCTGTACTTGTCAGGAAAGAAAGAGGGGAAGAAAGAAAGTATTACTTTTAAAAACCCCATGATTTCTGAAATTGCTGGTTGTGAAAAGAATAAATATACAGCCATCTTTTAATTTTCACATCATTTTCTGTAATAAAATAATTTGAATCCTTGTTGTATGAGGCATTTCTCTTCTCATTTACTCTTATCTTTAATGGCTGTTTCACTGAACATCCCTTCCATTTATTTAGGAAATATACTTTTTCTGTGCAGTTTATGGACCAGTACTTTCATTTTCCTCTCACAGCCTGTAATACAAGCATGTTTTGTAATGGCGTCTCTTTTCTTTATAAGCCAGTTCCTTTTCTCTTATTTCACAGCTGTTATTTCTGACTTTCCAACCTATCTAACCCTTATGTAAATCAGTCCTACTGCCAAAAGTCTTTTTAATTAAGTTGTATTTCTATAGCTTAACTCAAGGGCAATAGGCAAGTAGTATTGTCGTTTCGTTCATTTATTCACTGACGAAGAAAAGAATGGAGATGAAAACCCCTATGCATATTTATTACATACTAGATTTTTGGAATAGCTGTATTTTGAGCCAATCATTGGGACTGCCACAGATCTGACAGTAATAGTTTTGGGTTTTTTCCATTAAAAATCTCCAATCAGAGTAGGCTGTGCTTGTCAATGACAATGAAACTTTGTTATCAATAGCAAAACACTGGGACATCATTTTGTCTTCAGGTTATACAGACCATTTCTTCCTTTTGGTTAGTTCAAACTCGAGAAACAAACAAAAATCATACCATTCAGGACATGGTTTACTGATGGACTTGGCAGTGCTGGGTAAATGGATTTGATGATCTTAAAGGACTTTTCCAACTTAAACAATTACAGTGTTCAATAGGAACTGTCATTTTACTGGAATATATTTCAGGTCACACCTAGCTTTTTATTTTGTTGTATGATAATAATACCTCAGATGTTTATCTACTCAATTTACTATACCATTATTACTCATTTTTCTATAAAGTTCCTTGTTTTCAGTGACAGAAAATTCAGTCTTAAAACCAAAATTGAGGAAGCAATTAAGCATTTGTTAAAGCAAAGCTGAACATTTTTAACAAATGCTCATCCAAAGTACCTCAATACTATGTTCAGATTAAAAATAAATTTTAAAAAAGCCTTTTTATTCAACAGGAAGTATTCCTACAGAAGTCACCACTAAAGGACTTTTTTGGCAGAAAAATCTTATGTGCTTTCATGGGCCACTTTGATGAATTGTTGGCAAAGAGATTCAAGGACTTTAGAAACATACAAACCTCAAGAGGACCAGAAAAGGGTTCAAAATAACTGGAGACTGCAGGAACGTTACAAGGAATATTATATATGCTTGTCATGTTCTAATACAAGTATCCATCAATGCGCATCCATCTTCATGGGAGACAGGATAATAGGGTAAGTTTTTAGCCACACAAAACTAATAAAGTTATTTTCATTTTTTAATGCCTGAGTGCTGAATTCTCTAACTTAGCCGGCAGGAGATGGTATTGAGTTTCTTGTAGTCAGCCACTGGATTGTTGTGACAATTTAAGCATGTATGCAATGCTGTCCTCTATTCAAGTAAGAAAAAAAAGAACACCAAATGATGTACTGGGTACCTGTTGCTCCACTAAAAGCTATAACCACTATCGCTACAGCTTACTTAACAAAATTAATCTATTCAATTGAAATTCACTTGGAATTGAAAATGGTTCAAAATAATATTTTGATTAAGAACATATAGGCCTTTAATTGTAAATACCAAGCTGTCCCACTTCTCTAGTAATGTCCATAAAATAATAATGGACATATGAAATAACACTTTATATTCAGAATTTCATTCACTAAGTTCAATACATGAATGTGCTTTCCTGCAGATTTTTTTTTACGTGCATAAAAGGTAGAAATGAAAGATATGTGCTAAACTATTTACATAAACTCCTAGAAGATATATCTTTATATATTTACATGTATGCACTGTATATTTCCACAGAAATTAGAATCAGCTGCAAATACACTATGTTTGCTCTGTATATAATTCAAAAATGTATGGAGATATGATGGTTCTATCAAAGCTATTTTACAAACACTTTGAAAATACTCCTTACTGAGATTGAATCCTGTACTTATCTTGGGTTTGAAAAATGGATTCCTTCAATTCTTTTTGATGGACAAGATGTATCTCCAAGTCAAGTTCCTAGTGGAATTATATTTGTATTTATATGAATGTCAATCAAACTACTCAGTAACTTCAACTTGTGCTTTCCCCAATGCCCAGCAGTATAAGAGATCCTTGGTATGTCAGATTTTTTTAAATAAATTGGGTACTACACTTCTCAACTTAAATTGCAAAGTTGGCTTAATGCCAAGGGACATTGAACTGAGCAAGGTTTTTAGTCTCTGCTAAACACTACGGGTAGAACAGTTGAATGCTCTGTTCAGCCATGGGAATTGAAATGCTGTCCAGAGATTGCTTCTTTGAAATCTTAAAAAGTAGAGTAGAAGCAAATGAAGTGATTCTCATATTCCAAATGGAGTGATAATCAGAGCTGCTTTTACAGATGTTGTTTGTATCCACAGAAGGATGGGAGACCTTTCAAAGCAGACAGATAAGTAAGGATACTGAAAAAAAAGCCATTTAGGAAATACATTTACTATTAATTTATCTCCTTCACCATGAAGATAAATGACAAAAGAATGGCTGCATTTTAATGAGAGCCCAGAATGCCAGGCCTACCAGGCTGGGAATGGCCATGACTGGTACTGAGGCTGAGCATGAGCACAAATAATGTTGCCCAAGCACTGCCTGAAGGTGCAGGATGGGCACAAAACAAACTCTTAGAATTTAACTCTTTATACAGAAGTCTGATGGAAGGTTTTATGGCTGCACGGTGTCAGAGCTGGCCTTGAACATAGGCAGCCAAACTGTTGACATTGAATTTTACTGCAAATAATTCTATGGGTAAAAACATATTACATATTTTTATATTTAATAAACACATTGATTGAAAACAATATCTCTTTAGCATTTTTCAATTCCAGTGATGAAAGTTTCAAATTTAAAAGAAAGAGGATCTTGTGAATTCTTAAATAGGTAGTTTTCCTGGTAAAATACAGCTGTAGAGATGAACTGGTCTGATTTTTGTTAGTTCCATGTCTGTAATTTTCCATACAGTGGTTCACAGCTTTTCTTTTTCCCTTAAACTTCATGGTGGCCTTTTATTTATAATTTTATGTTTATTATTTTCCCATTTCTTCTCTTTCTTAATACAAGGTAAATTTTCACATACTACTGGGAATGAAAATAATGCATTACTCTTTTGCAATAGTTTTCTGACTGTTACTTGTCTTGGGTAAAAATCACTTTGTTCTCTTGGGGGTTAATTATTTTTAAAAGACTGTAAAAACTAAGACAAGTGTGTACCAAATTGATCTAACTAAATGCACAAGAAACTTCACAAGAGAGCAGATATTCGAGCTGTTGGGTTTGCTTGGGTTTGGGATCCTTCTGCCCACGGCAATTAGCCCAAGGGTTTGATTTCTCCTTCTAAGCCACCTACAGTAAGGTTAAATAAAGGCTGCACTGTTTGCAGCCTCTGTTAGAAATTACTGTTGTCTTCAGAGAGCTCTGAGATTGTTTACAAACTGCACTGGCTGCACACTGCTGCTAATGCTGACAAATATTCCCACTGGTTCTTCGAAAAGTTAGGAAACCTGTCATTTGCTGTCCTTCCATATCACTCCTTAGCTTGCTAGATAAATAAGTACTTGAGAGTGTTGAACCCAGAAGATTTTGAGAAATAGGCATAGGTACCTTTCTTTTTCCAAACCTGGCACTCATTTTTTGTTTAAGTTGATTAGCGAAGAAGAATTGGGGAAAGTGGTTGCTTCTTGTTATAGTTGACTATTGAGAAAAGTGCTGGAGGACTGACTAGTTTTTTTCTAATTTATATGGAATCTCAAAATATTTTTGTCAATACGTCAAAAATTAGCTTGTTCCACTGTGAAAAAAAAATTAAAGGCCTTTTAATGATTTCCATTTTTTATCATAAAATAAAAAATACTTTAATAGGTTTTAAAGTTATATTAAGTTTTTTAGAAGAATTCTTTTTAAAAGGTAATCTATATTTTTCACCTCTGTCTCAGATTACATCTTTCCTTTATTGCAACAGAAATTATGGTTATAATTTTAGTTTATTATAAATTTATTTTTTATCAAGGGAGATATAAAGACATTTCCTAAGAATTGCATCAGCTCAAATGAATGAAACACAATCAAAACAAACAGCTTCATGGAATATTACGAACTGAACCAACTAAGAACATAGCAAGATTTTTTTTTTTAATAATTTTATACAATTTCTACATTAATGCAATTTCATCAGTTTTAATAAATTTACTGTTGAATAACTTGGTATAGGTATGTTATAGATTTTATTGCCATAATACTATTATTTATGTATAACATCATCAACAAAAGTTATTTAGAGTAAAAAGTATTATTAACTACAGTCTAATCAGAATAGTAACATAGCAACATATACTAACCTGTAGTAAAACTTAGAAAGGCATTACATCAAGAAAATCACTTTTTAAGACAAAGAAATTAAGAGTTATTATGTACTTTCAAATCCTGTTAAGAATCAAGTCATTTTTTTATTTTGAATATTTGCAATATTTAAAGACTTTTTGCTTCTTCCAACATTTTCTTCTCTGTTGAATTAAAAAAAAATCCAGAAAATTGGTGGAAATTTTATATGAAATTTAAATTTCAAATACCTCATTTAAAGAATTCTGGGTTTAGATAGTATTCATTTTCCCCTTATTATGCAGAAAAAATATATATGTGGGGACTCTTACACAATTTATCAAAAATTGAAATTCTGATAATTGAGCATAAGTATCCCCCAGAAAGAAAAAGCATAAAAGCTCTAAGGAGAATTAAAAGAACATGATACTAATGTAAGCCATGGCACAGGAGGGATAAAATAGCAATATATATCATATTATTTGGTGATGTTTCAAAAATTCTATTAGCAAAATATAATTAAACAATATTCTACATTGTATGTAAACCAAAGAAGTCATCAAGATAATTCTATCAACAACTGTTGAAATAAATCCATTTTCTTGGATAAAACATAAATCTTTGAGATCGTTCATCTATGAAGTTATTAATAGTTCCCACAATAAGCTTTATACAAATTCAATTACATTTTATTTCAGGGTTATAAAATTTCAGTAGTAGTGCACTGAATGAATGTGAATCATCATATTTTGACTAACAATACAGTAATTGGCCTTCTGAAATGCTGATAGTGGGTGGTCAGGTCACATCTATATAAAATACTTCCAGAGAAATACCAGTTGTTGCAGTAAAATGCATGGTTATAAAAAAGCTGTAATTCCTTCTACTGGGCTGGTGCTCAGGAAAACCCACATGATGTTAGTGACATCATATTCCTGCAGATAAACTCTTCTGGATGACATCTAAAATATAAATCTCACTGCTTATGATAATTTAATTTTTGTAAGTGATTAAAAAAAATCTTCTTTCAATTCAAATTCACTCCACTTTCATATTATTCATTATAAATCTCCAGATTATAAAAGAAGATAACCTTCCTGGCCAAAGGACCTTTACAGTGTTCTGGGTGCTGTTAACACTGGTGTTTGTCATCTTAATGGTGCTGTGTTATGGTAGTGGAGAATTCCAAATTTGTGCTCACACACAATTCCTCTTACTCCTTTTATATTACTTTTTAAAATCTGGGGTATGTCAAAAACTTTGCCATAGCTGAAGGAGCTACAATCATTTCATTGTATAGTGGCACACAGTGCATTTTACAATGATATAGTACAAGAATTGCCCTACGCCTGTGCCTGTGCATGGATAAATCCATCACTTCTACAGTTAGCCAACTTTGAGAAAGTAAGAAATAAAGCAGCACCTCAAATTCCTTCTTGACTTTTATTAGCCCAGATAGATGAATAGATGATCTTTGATAACAAAAGTTTGAAACTCAGATGTGGGGTGTACATTATGTTTTTAGTTGTCTTTCCTGACTGGAAAAGCACACATGGAAGCAGGTTGTGCTCATGAATAAAAACTAATGTAACTTTACATGTTGAAAACAGTTACTACTTTGTGCTAAACATCGCAGATATCCTCAAAGTAAATTAACTTCAGATATTTTGATAACATTTTTTGCTCAGAACTTACATTTTCAAAATTACAATTAACTTGTTACAATTAATCAGGCATATATATGTGATTTATTATGACTTTACAATTTATTGTAAAGAAAGAGAGTCTTTGGAGAAATATACAAACTTACATTTTGGAGTCCATGAAGTACCTGTGAATACAATAATATCTCAAATTTAGAATGAAAGTTCTCAAAGCTGTTTATTTAAAATGTCAGGCTCACATCATTAACTAACCATACTAAAATACCAAAGAAAAGAGAAACATTTAATGAACAATATTCTTTGTACCTGCAACATAACGAAGATAAGTTTTAATTCTCTAAAGGCAAAAATCAGCTTTGCTTTACCCGCCCAGCACCAAAACCTCTCCCCCTCTCTGCCTTTGACCCAGGACATGTTTCAGACCAGGAACAGCAGTTTTCCAGTAGACTGCCTTGCTTTCTGAATGGAACCATCCTCCAGGTCTGGAGCAAGGCATTTCCCTCCATTTCCAGAATAAATTTCATAAAATGTAGTCATGAAAGCAATGGTATTGAACAAAGCCAAGAAATATATAAACTTGCAATTTTTTCCCCATTTACTTTGAAAGATATTTATAGATCCAATCAGAATTTCATGGATTCATTCAAATGTGGGGCGGGGGGAGAGGGGAGTGTTCTCTGTAAGTCAAAGCAATGATCAAAAACTCATCAAGAGATGCTGAAAGCTGTTCAAGGAAAAAGCAAGTATTTGTTTGACCTGGTTTTCAGGTGTTGTTGATGGTGCACAAGTACCACTTTTTCCCTTTAAAACACACATCATGTATGCAAATAGGAAAGTTAAACATTTTAAATCATTATACCTTATAGGATCTAGAACTGTAAAGATATAATTTACAACTTACAATCTAACATTGGAAGAATGCCAGTATCATTTCACTTGTGCTACTGCTCAGAGATGCATCAGCCTAGATCTCCCAAAAGCATTTTCATAACAACCTGCAAGTGATTTGACCTACTATTATGTAGTAAATAGGTGCAATGGTTGGAGAAAAGGACTAAAGAGTAAAATTCTCAGTTTAGACTGTTGGAAACTGAAACTTTTCAGGATCAAGCTGTAATTTAAGGCATTTGAGAGAATTTGTGTTTGTGCTACAGTACTTTCCTAAATTAAGATGCAAGCAAATGAAAAGGCAAAATCCTGAGATAAAAGGAAGTGGAGCGATTTGAATATATGTCATGGATTCAGACAGAGGAAAATGAAAATTCCTGAAATTTTCAGCAGTGAAATATTCCCTTGCCCCACATTACAGGCAAGATCATAATTGCCAAGTTTAATTAATTTTTAATCTATCCTTTTTATGAATGAATATTTGGATATATTACCAATACACAATAACAAAAGACACTTAACTTTTCCACCTATTTCCCTACACCTAAATTGTTGGAGTATTTTCCTATTACATAGATGCCAGTCTTCTCTCTAGTGGGAATTCTAATGGTTATATACAAAACACTGATGAAATAGCATTGACATAAAATTCTAATGAGAAAGCTGCTGCAAAATACCGTATTAATTTGAAGCTGTCCACTCCACTGGGGCCACAACTTTCAGTTGTTCCATGGTGTTAAGTGAAATCTAGCAGATGTTAAATGTGTCAAGCTCCACAACAAAACAATCACTTAAGCCCTAATTTTATGCAGTTTGTCTTATTTTCTCCCCAAAATTCACTGATTCTAGCAAGCAATGAACTAAATACGTTAAATTATCTCAGGAAAAATTAAATTTCACTGAGGCATCTCCTATGCTTTGAACAAAGCTTGTTGTATCTCTATTGACATCGGTTAGTGTTTAAAGATTTTTAGGAGGATGTAAAATAACCTCATAAAATTCCAGTCATTACAGTCTGGGGGAAAGTTGTGTGTTTTTCAAACAGAGCACTAAGTTTCTACCTTTGAATGTTGGGCTTGGGGTTTTATTTCATACTGTTTGCAGGAGGCCCATTATTTTACTGAGAAGGAGATGGAAAATAGAGTGTACAGCCAAGGGATCTACAAGTGCCACTTTATTGGGCATACACCATTCAACCAGCAGCACTAAAGGGATTAAGAATGCAGCTTTGTATTGTCTCAGAGGTACAGTAACACAAGCACCACACTGGATTGTATGACAGTTTCTATGGTAACCATTCCATTTTTTCCTCCTGCTAAACCACACATTTGCTGGCAGAACAAGCCAAGTAATTTGCAAGGATGTGAGATGAACAGAGTCTTTTCAGTCTGAGATTATTTTCAATAGTTTAAATCCAAAGATTGTCTATTTTGAATGCTTAAGCCTGTTATTTTAAACCCTTATATGTAAAAGAATTGTATCAGATTATTTGGAAAATCTTGTGAAGAAAAGAGTAGAGACATTTTATAAGCGGATTGCCACAGACAAGTTTAAAAAAAGTAGCAAGACAGTATGACATAAAGGAGTTGCAGACAAAGATCTTGAAAGAATTACCCTTTTCTAATAAGGATGTTCAATAATCCTTAAGTAAAACAAATATGCTAACACTATTAGGAGACAGAGACAGAGATTAAGGGAATATTGGTTCAAGAAATTACTTGTAGTTGACAAAGTACATGTATGTCTGAGGTGAAAATTAGGATTTGAATAAAAATTCTACCCCAATGGAGCAGTCATCTGGTTGGCTTAAAGACATCTAACCACACAGGAATAATACCAACAACAAGATCCAAGCTAAATGAGCATATTGTGCATATAATATATGTACAATAATCCAGGGGAAAATGAAACCAAGAGGAGACAGAAGGTTAGAAGCACATTTTTGATTAACAATTTTACAGCTTTAAATTGATAAGTGTCCTGTTTGCCTCCCTTGATAAACTACTTCCCTTCCAAGCATTCAATTTTATCACTGAAAATTGGCAGGTTCCTGACAAGTCTCTTGGGGGAAAACCAAGATATGACTTAGAAGGTAAAAAATATTAAAAATTTTCTTAATTTTTCTGATGCATTGTTTGTTTCTTTTCTCCAGAAAGAGCTTTCTTTAAAGAAAAAAATGCAGGAAGTCCACCTTAAGCAATTTATTTGGTTTTAATCGCTTGATTAAAAGCATTTATATCCCCTTGTGGAGACACGTGTACTCTTCATTCATATTATGGCAGCAAGCTTTCTGTATTCTAATTCTGCAAATTTCACATTGTTGCACTGGAACACTGCAGCAATGTAAGTTTGACATATGCAGAACCTTTATCTATGGGATTAAAACAGATTTAGGACAAAGATAAAAGAATTCATCTTTTTAAATATTTCCATTTCATTCCAGGTGGAAGTAGGAGCAGGGGATTGGAATAAGGTGATCCATAGGGTCCCTTCCAACCCAATCATGAAACCAAAAGAACATACAGTTAACTCAGCACAAGTCATTTATCTCTTTTGAAATGCCCATGGCTTTTTATGAAGAGAAAGACTGAAACTGAAAACACAAGAAGCAGTACATCTTTCTGCTAACCCAGAGCTCTAAATGCAAAGTTTAACTTGAAGAATGTCCTAAGGATTGGGCAGTTAATGAATGCCCTAATGAAAGAAGAATAACACATAGTCATCAGAAGCAACATTTCTATTTCATTTTGCCACTGTTTATATTACCAGATATAAGAACGGCAACAATTGCATATGGATGGACAATGAATGAACATTGTAAATTTGATTAACTCAAGTATTAAAATTAAATATATTCATGTATTTAAAAATTAGAATAATTTATTAATTTTATTCTTGAAGACCATATCTGATCCATGCCTTCAAAACTAAATTTGTCTTTTAAAGCATTGTGCAGACACACAGAAAGCATGGAGAACTAAAAAGAAGAAAAATGAAAAAACCCACACACATATACCAATGTTGTTTTCCTTACCCAGTGGACTTTTTCCTCTTGAAGAATATTGATAGTTAAACTCCTTCTGGTTTTGAAAGTGAGCCTATAACTTCAAATAAATAAATAATATCAATTTTTTTTTTTTCCCAGAAAAGTCTGAAGATTATCCAAGACACAGTAAAGCAAATGGTTATTTAAAACATTAATTGGAATGAGACTTTACAAAAGGATATTTGTTAACAGAAGTTTAGAAATCTGAGTCTAATAATAGTTACTTGTTGGAAATCAGTTTAGTCTCTTATTTCTTGCCCTCAGATGGGCAGATTTACTTTCCTTTTTTATGGAGAAATACATGATTCAATTAAACTTCCAATCAGGAAAAAATTCATAAGATACATTGCAACATTTGGTAAAAAATAACTTTTTGACACAATATGGTGCCAAAATGCCTTGTTTGGAATATGAAAGTTTCTTTTCAGACAGGAAGAGGGATCTAACTAGGGAACTCTCACAGTCATGTGCACAATTGCAAAAAGGGGAAACCAAGGTGTCTGGTAGCAGAGTTCCAACCCATTTCTCTGCCCTGCTACCTGATTGTCTGGCTTCACCAAGGAGGGGTTGTCTAGGAGTCTTTCATCAATCTTCATTCAGACACAATTTTGGGGGGGAGCATTTTCATCATTTCACCCTGAAAAGCAAGACAATTTGAGATCCTAAAAAATTCTAAGGGCAGGCAAAATGATTTTCTAAGTCTTTTTTATTTTTAACCATCCCTAGAGCTCTCATTTCAACTGCAAAATTACTTGCCCAATGCAGTTCTAGTAACCTTAGAGATAACATCTAAATTACAAATGAGACATTTATAACCTGTTTACCATGCAGAATATGTTTTTAAGTCTTAGAAAACTGTAATTTCAATTACAACAAAACATACTTATAGATATGAGACTGCTGTTTAAAGAATAATGGGGATTCCAAAAGAGACTGTTGCCTTGGGAAGGCTGACCTGAAACAGAGGCTAGGCAAAACTAGAGAGTAAAATTAGGATTTATTAAAAGGTCCCCCAAAATCCACCCTGGGCATTACAGAAGCCTATGCAAGGCAGCACCCAGGGTGGTCTGCAAGTGGTGGCCAAGATGGCCCCCGCAGTCATGAGATTTTGCCATTTTATAAGTTTAGATCTATTTGCATATTGGGGTCCAATTGCCCAATTACAGCCCCAGGCCGTGAGGTCCCGTCCTTCTTATTCCACCCCTCAGTCCATTGTTGTTTGTGTTCTTGGTCTGAAAGTTGTCCTTGGTCTTCCAGCAGAAATGGATTTGTTTTGTCTACCTGCTCCTTAGAGGGAGCACAGTACAGTTCCTAATACGAGGCTTCATCCCTAAGCAGCCCAGAATCTGAAAATATAAAAGCTAAGGCATCAAGACCAATTAAAATTTTATTAGAAATGAGTAAACCAATCATTCTAAAAAGAACCTTATTTTAAATATATGGAAGATCCAGTCTTAGAACTGAACTGGTTTATGGTAAATGGAAGTATTTGATTGAAAAAATATCCATAAAATGCTGTGTAAACCCATTTACCATTCCTACTTACAAAGAGGCAATCAATCAGGCACACTTGGCTATTTTCATGGCTTTGTTTTTGTTGATATCACAGGACTTTTGCTGGGGTTTGTCTATTTTTAATCAAAACTCTGGGAAAAGGGAGTCTACTTTCTTCTTTCAGAATAAAGTTACAAACATGGACACCATTATCTTAGATTTATGAGCTATTTAAAGTGGGTCAACATATATCCATTAATCTTTTTGTTACTTCATTTACTTAAATTGAAGTCCCAAGTTTGGTGGTTTTGTGGTTTTTTTGTTTGTTTGTTTGGTTGGTTGGTTTGGGTTTTTTTGTTTTTTTGTGGGTTTTTTGTTTTGTTGGGTTTTTTTTGGGTTTTTTTGGGTTTTTTTTTGTTTTGTTTTGTTTTGTTTTGTTTTGTTTTGTTTTTGTTTTTTTGGGGTTTTTTGGGGGTTTTTTTTGATATAAGTAGTGGCAGAGACCATACACAAAATTTAAAGAAAAAGACAAAAATAAACATTTATAACATATAGATAGATGTCAAGTATATAGCCTAAACTCCCTCAGAAAAGTACAAATAAGATGCTGTCAGAAGAATTTTCATATTTCTTCTGGGGCTGTCACTGCTGCTCAGAATGCTGCAAAGTTCTGAGAGAAAAATTTTCAAAGTTATGAACTATTTGAATTATAAAGAAACAGTTTTCAGTGATGATGAAATAAATCTTTTAAAACTTATCCTCTGTGCTGTCTGTGTGGTTCAAAAATCCTCGAATACCAATATCTTTCCTCCATTTTTTATGTTTTATTTAAAATTGGAATTACATACCTAGATTTCAGCTAAACTTTCGAGCTAAAGGTGCACAAATGGATATTTTGCAAAGTACAATCTCCAATCGACTGGTCATGAAGCATGTATTGTTTATATAGCCCCAGAAAGTATAAAAATCTTTTTGCTTCTTACTAGATGCTACATTTTGCCTTTTTTATCACATTGGAATCACCTTCCAATATCATTTAAACAGATTTTCTAGAGGCATAAGATTATGTACATAATCATTTTAATTTTAGTTTCTGTCACAAGGCTCGAGATAGATTTCTTTGCTCATCTAGGTATTTTCATAGAAATCACAGTTTTTCACATACTGAAACCACACCTCCTTGGACAATTGTTCATATGCTTATATGATTCATATCATAAAATTGTTCATCTGATCAAATTATTTATATGAATAAAATAGCCTTCCTATGTATTATAGCTTTCAAGTCCAACGAAAACTTCTGAAATTTTCAGATGATGTTTTTCCAACTGAGAAATATCTTGAAATGCTATAAAGAAATATAGCAGTCTGTCAAAACCTCAGTGGAGCACTGATGTCAGAATAATACTGGCAATGTTAATGGATTTCTATTAGCTTTTATTAATTAGGAAGAACAGTATTTGTTGAAAGGTCCAGCTGGAAATCAGGTTTGGATTTTTATTTTAATTCTTTATTGGAGAAAATAAATATTACATTTCCCACAGTTAGAGTGATCTGACAGGAGAGATTCAGAACTTTTTGAACTGTTGATTATTTTGAAGTTAAAGAAAAGAAAGAAAAATTTCTTGCTGTTTTTAAATTTGGACATCTGACAACAAAGTAGTAAAAGTGACATTAAAGAGTAATCATTTTGATTGTCTGCAGTTCAGAAGCTTGACTCATGTTTAAGGCCCTTTAAAATCTTTTTCCCACTGAGAAACTGCATTTTTCAACCTCTATGACTTTTAATGAAAGTCTTGTTGGTTTTATTTTTTTTTTTTTACTGTAATTTGCCACTACTAGCATATCAAGAAGAAAGTAATATAACCTGACAGTTTTGGGAACAGAACCGTCTTCTTATTTTTCTTGTTTTGAGATGTACCCTTGTTGTCAGCATGTTTTTAACAGTAGTGAAAAGAACCTTTTAAAGTTGAATAAAGGAATGGTTCAAGGGATGACTAATTGAGTAAACAGTATCCTCTTTGTGTTCTCTGCATTTCCTGCTACTGGGAGAAACGAAATTCCTTGGTAGAAGACAACTCCAACGTTTTCTTAAATGAAAATTGCAAAGCTTAACCAGGGTCTTTCAGTAACCAACAGCATCAAGATTTCTAAATTATTGTTGTTTGATAATAAGTTAGTTGATAAGACTTATCTGACAATCCTATGAAACATCTCATTGGATCTTCCTGCTTAGATACCTTTAATTACTTTTAACTCTTGTCCCTTGATATTTTAGTAGAGATGAAGCACATTAATGCAACCAGTAGAGCTCAACCAGTATAATTGAATTGAAAATGTACTCCAGAATTTCTGAGGGAGAATATAGTCTTTCTCATTCATTAGGAAAGTCAGCAGTTTTTCTATTCCATTCTCAGCTAAGTCAGAGACGTAACCCTGGTGTCCTGACTGATAGGAAAAAAGGTAGGATTCTGGGGTTAAAAACTAGGCAAGAAGTCACAAAGCTCTGCAATACCTCAGTTTTGATTAACACACTGAATATCTGAGGAGCCAAGTCCAAAGTCTTTTGCTGAGGACTACATTTTGTTTAGAACTGTATTTCCTTTGAGAATGTAAGTCTTCTGGTCTACACATGCAGAGGTGGGGAAATAGCATTTCTCTGCCTTGAATAGTTAGCATGAAGGTAAATAGAATCCAAGGCAAGGAAAGACTCATGGAAGTACTTCAAAATGGACTTGTTTGTATTGAATTAAGACTTCTCTTGGTTTTTTTTTTGTTCTTAGATCCAAGACAAACACAGTTTTTGCTATTGTATCCCTATTTATAGGTATAAAAAAACATTCTTTTGGTTTGTTTTGTCACAGCAGCTGCAGGCAATGAGAAAATCAATGCTGTTGATAGCCTTGTCAATAGCTTAGAGCTTATGTACAAGGAGGAGGAGGAAAATCCATCTTATATTGGCAATAATAAAGGTTTTGGTCTTTCATTCCATATTCTTTGTTTCAGCCTCATAACATACTTTTTAAAGATTTAATTCCATGAAATTATATTAGTGTACAGTGGTAATTATCATAGACAACTCACAAATAACTTGTCAGTTTAAAAATTGAGGCTTCCTTTGAAAAAAATGCAATTGACAAAATAGACGTGAACAGAGAGAAAAGTGAGAGAAAATAAAAAAGAGAAAAGCAATATATAAGATTTGATTCTGCTAAACTATTCTAAATTTTAAAGAAAATAAATTCAAACTTTGCAAAAAAAGTAGAAAATAAATGAATTTAACAAAAAGAAAAAAAAAAGATAAGAAGCCCAACTCAATGCAAACATTTTCAGCTCACAGCAAGATAATATATAAATTAAAATAGAATACTTTTTGAAAAACAGTTACTTTGAAATCTTTAGCAAGTGACTTCACAGATTTTTTAACTTTGCTCATTAAGATTTTAATTAAAATACTAACTTGCTCTGATTATTTAAAACTTCACTGACTTCAGAATTTTACTGACAGTAACACAAGTACCAATAAATAATTCCACATAAATAATTGAAGAAACTTCCGGAATGACAGAATACTTAATGGATTTTATTCTATTAGAATCCTACTAGCAGCACCTATTAAAGAATTAGTGTTGCTGATATGGTACAAAGGGTTTGATACTTCGGGATTTGTTAAATAGGGCTAATGAAGGAGTCATTGCTTGAGAAGTATTATAAAGGGGATAAACTATAGTGAAGATTAAAAAAATCCCAAAACAGTGATTATGAAAATATTTTTGAAAAGAGCCCTCAGAGAATCAATTTGGGTTAGAGCACATATTTAATTTTGTACAATAACAAAACCCAAAGCAGGATATTAATGCTCCTTAGTCCCCAAACACATTTTCCCTATCTAGCCAAAGTCACTGTGAAAGACAATGTAGAGCATATCAGTTCATTTGGAGTGAATTTCAGTAGTTGCAGTGTGTAATCCTATTTGGCTACTCTCGTCCAGCTTTTAAATTGCTGTTTCTCGCAGTACTAGTTTCATTTTTACAAAGGATGTTGTCCAGCCAGTTCTAAAATTAAATTTGTAGTAGTAACATCTGGTTCTCAGTTAGTCACTTCCTTTGCTCTGATCTTGTCCTTTTCTGAAGTTCAACTTTCACTGAAAAAACCTCAACCCCACCATAGCAGTTTTTGTCCCAGTGCATCATGTGCACATTTTAGATTTTCTGCCAGATTAAAAAAAAAAGAAAACACACACACACAAGCCCCCTAAATAACAGCAAAAAACCCCACCAAAACCCAGAACACACAAACCAACTAAACCACAAAATCCCACCAACAACCAACAAAATCAGAAAAAAATCACTAATCAAAAATCCACCTATACCAAATCACTCATGAAATCTTATAGAGTATTTGCAAAAAGTATCTTGTTTCCACAATCCAAGCATTTCTTTCTTTATCTTCTGTGGCTAGCAGTGAACAATACTCCACAAGTGCCTTGATGCCAAGGTGGCCTATGGGGGCTAGAGGCAGATGGGTATAGAATTACCCTCTACCAGTTTTTTCCATCCAAAGCCCTGGGCTAGAATACTTGTTTTTTTTCTGTAGTCTGCTGTGCTCTTTCTCCTTGTAATACCATAAGAAGAAGGATCTTTGAGCCTAGTTCATGTATATTACTCCTCATTCCTCCAACAACAACAAAAAGAACCCCACCAAAATAACCCCTGTATATATATATATATATATATATGAAATTCTGTCAAGTACAAATATTGTTCTTGATTAGGTGATTGATAAGAGCATGTATAAAAATGTCATGTATGCAAGCAGATATGTTGGAGAGGAAAACTGCTTTATAAACAGCTCTTCAGAGAAGTAGCAAAATTACTTCGATCTGGCATGCTTTATTGCTTTATGGTAGGATTCAGTAATAGGAGACTTGAGTAGCTCTAGATTGCTTGTTCAAGAGTGAGTTGGTAGAAAAAAACACACAAAAATGCCTCAATACATAACATTGTATTTCAAAACACAGCAGCACTTATATGATAGATTAAGCTCAGGTGCCCAATTCCTCAAATTTATGTACAAAAACCAGTGCCATCATCTTTGAATAGAAATTTGATTGCGATGGATCAAATGCAGCAGTACTTGCAGAGTTACTGTCATGACCTTGAGGACACTATGAGCCCTGACTGTCCCTGTGGTTCCCCCACCTGACTATGGCTAAGGACCTCATTTCTGCTCCCCACCAAACGCTCCCACTCTGCCTGCAGCTGGGTGTGGGATGGTGCTGTGGGCAGCCTTACTCTTACTGCAGCTGTGCCTAATCACAAGAGATTAGAAAAACAGCCTTGTCCTTGTTAAGTTGCAGCTGTGTCCAGTAAGGAGCTTCTGTGTTACAGAAGAGTGAGTTAGCCAGTCATGAGGGAGAGAAGGAGGAGTCTGTGTTGGCTGGTCATGTTACCCATGGGATCCAGTAGGAGAGCTTTGATGTAAGACAATAAACTACTGATACATATACTTGCCTTCTGTGAAGGTCTGTTATAGGTTGCAATGCAAGATGCAACCAAAACCTATGTATGTATTCTATTACCAGCTGTTAAAACCAGGTGGGACAGTGTCCTTTATCTTCCACATCCCATTTTCCCTCCAGGGGTAATCTTCTGTTACTGGGCCATTGAGTCTCACTGCATGACTGATAAAATTACATCATCCCATTGTGAGATGCTCCACCCAGGGGGAAGAGCCAAGTATTGCTACCTGGATAAAATGTGAGATTCAGAACACCAGGACAGCTGGTTTTCTACTGGATTGCCGGAGGAAGACCAGACCCATCTCACCACCACTGGACTTTCAGAGGAAAGCTACACCCTTCTACAGGATCATTACTTCAACAGAACCACATCTGTCACTCCAGGAGGACTTAATTAGGCTGCTACCAACACCCTGACCAAACAGGGTGTCAGGCTGTATTCTGACTCTGTCAGTGTTTTCTTTTTTGTTTATTTGCTGAAAGTGTCCCTGGGTCCTGTCTGGAAAGTGGCTTCCAGCTGTTCCCAGCTAGCCTTGGCCAGGGATACTTCCAAACTCGGTTAGGCAGCAGCAGGCGGACCAGCCACCATCCCCCGGTGGGTCGAAGCTGCACAAGAGGTGTCGGTGAGGCTACGACGGAGGTAAAAGGAATGAGGAGGCTTCGTGGGA
>VWYN01010198.1:69876-120619 GCA_013400075.1 Hippolais icterina
AAAAGATATAAAACACGCCGCTACAATTTGCTTTTTTTGGTTTTTTTGGTACTACTACATTTTTATTTTAATTTTCCTAGTAAAGAATTGTTATTCCTATTCCCATATCTTTGCCTGGAAGCCCCTTAATTTCAAAATTATAATAATTCAGAGGGAGGGGGTTTATACTCTCTCTTCCAAGGGAGGCTCCTGCCTTCCTTAAGCAGACACCTGTCTTTCCAAACCAAGACAAGGTCTCTTGAGCCTAGCATTAGTCAGGGGAATTTTTATAGAGAGTCGTTGAAGTGATGAGCAACTGAGGAAGGGGCTGCCTTGGCTGTGTCATCACTGTTGGCCCAGGTCAGTGTCAGCTCCCTCGGCCCATCAGCTCCTGCAGTGATGCTGCAGAAAGGCTGGTCTCTGGCTCTTCACTGCTCTCCCTGGCCATGGACCTGTCTGGGATGGCTCCACATCACTACTCAGCCTTGGGGAGGTGCTCAATGCCGAGGGTTAGAGCTGACCTGGTTTTCTGTTCATGGTTGGAGTGATGGATGGGCCCTGGATGGCAGACCCTGCTCTACCACCTCACATGGAGAGCTCCAATTCTGGTTTCTGGTTCCACATCCCTAAGGGGATAGCTGGCATTTATTATGCCCTGTCATGTTCGAGTGCATGGACTTGGGTTTTCTAAAATAAAATTAGTACTCTGAATCCTGGCTGCTGATAACCTCCTCTTCTCAGGCTGAACTTGTGAGTATTTGTACTTGGCTTCTCCTACTTTACTGGAACAATTCCAGTTTGCTCTAGACAATGAGCATACGGGAGCAAGTACAGTGCACTCGTGGGTACTACAGAGATCCCTGGATATTTGAGCGATATCTAAGTGCAAGGGTCACAATTTTCAGGCTTAATGCAACTGCTTTGGCAGCTGAATGTTATGAGTCATGAGGAGAAAAAATTACAACAGAGACTAAGTCAGTTATAAGTCTGAACTACTGTCTCTAAGTATTTTTCTGTAGAGTTTATTAATTATCCGTAAGTATGTAAATTAGGTAATTGCAAATACAGGTTTCTATAAGGAGATTCCCATAATTTTTCATATATTCTTACTAGTCTTACTGTGGCTGATAAAGTTTGTTATCTATTTTATGACTGAAAAAAGAAGTTAGTGAAAAAGCAATTATTTTTCATCGTGTTCTTCAGCAATAACTCTGGCATATTCCTCACACTTCTGGCTTAAATTCCTCAAGGAGACACTCTGATTCAAGTTATATGGTGCTTTCTACCACTTACTTCAAGGCCACATTTGGGAGCAGTGACTAATATTACCTCTTTGCTGGTTCCAAGCCATGCAATAAAAGCATCACCATTCCGTTGAATTATATCCTATAATTTTCTCTTGCAGTTGTTTCCAAAACCCCAGTTAAGGTCCATCATTTTGGATCTACATTTTAATAAGGTACTCCTGTCACCTTCTATTTATAAACAAGCCGCTTCCTAAAATCATTGTTTTGTTCTAATAATTCAGAATGTTTATTTCATGCTTTGGGATTTAGTTTAAGGATCTTTACAAGGTGCAATTTTCAGGTCCTTTCCAAAATATAAAGAAAACCTTGTTAATTTTAATGACACTACAAAACATAGAAATTTAGAAATGAGAGTCAAATGCAAAGTAAACAAATGTTTTGAATGTTGAACATTTACTAGGAATATTTGGTTCTATTATCCACATTAATATATAAATACACCACTGATTTCACTACATGTAATAATGACATGTTAAAATTTCCTGATGGAGAGAATGAGTTCTATCAAATAACACTGTTTTCTCAAAGCAAAGAAATATTTGCTTTCAGGCAGGTGGAATTTTAAAGCTCCAATGCTTTTTCTATAGCTATATGTATGTTCAGTAACTTAAAAATGAACCACATTGGGCCACAGTCAGAACAAGCTTTTTTATGGACTCTGAAAACCTCATCTACATGTGTATTTATTTTCTAGCATTAAGATGAAGTAAACTGTTCAGAATGTATTCTAGAAATTTTAATGTAAATTTTTTAGGAATAACTTCCAGAGAATGTCTCCACATTTTGAATACAAGATGCACAAGTTGCATTAAAAAAAAAAAAAAAAAAAAAAAAAAAAAAAAAAAAAAAAAGAAACAAAAACACCGAAGGAAAAAAATGCAAACAAAAACTGCCTAAAACAAACAAAAAACCCCTATCTTATTTGGAAAATACAGAACAATCATTTCAGTACAATTTAAATTATGATACTCCATTTTCTCAGTGTCTTTTTTTTAAACTTTTTTGTTTGTTTTTTTTATCACTTCAGCCATTTGATCTTAGTTCTTAGTGAGCCATCAGAATAATTTCAGTACCTTGGACAATGGCTCAGATTGAGTAAAATATCCCATATATGAAAAAGAAGATAACAAGAACATATATTTTTATCCCAGCCATGGATGTAATTTCTGGCTAGCTTTGTTACTACTAAACCCGATAGACAAGCCAAATTTTCATTTCCTTTATTGCAGAAGAGACAATATGTACAGTACATTTCTTTTTTACCTTATAACTGATTTCAATAAATTAGAAATTTAAAGAAAAATGTGTGTTTGTGTCTTTTTTTACTTCAAACTTCATCCACAAAAAGATGATTGATACTGCATCATGAAGTCAGAAAAAACTCATGCAAAAATTACACATATGTCAGACCTTATGTGAAGGCATAACCTTTTAGAGTGAGTTGATTTAGGCAAGATGAATTTTAATCTGTGAGAGGGAGGATGGTAGAAAGACTGAGTCAAGTAGAGGCTAGTGAAGCTGCAGCTACATTTCCAGGGTAAGATCCAGGCTGGAAAAGAAAATGTCCAAAACAGAACAAAATCCTCAGGCAGACTGAACACTGAGTGAAAAAAGAATGGTGATATTTTGAACACGGTTGTAACACAACAAGTCTTAAAATAAGGCAAGATTGACATGAAATTATAATCTCAGCTGCTTATTGTCTGTTTTAATATGAAACATTTGAAAGTAAAGCAGTGTTGTATATTTTCTTTCTCATGAACTCTTAATACGTCACTCTGTTACAACTTTTACAGTTTCAAATTCCCTTCACTTCATTGTGAAACAAATTGTTAAAAAGACAAATGGGTTGCTTTGTTTTTTTCAAAAGAAAACTCAAGGCCATATAAAGGCAATGGCATGTCTCAGTGGTTTAAGAAGGCATTAGACATTATACCATGTAATACAACTTTTCAAATCAGCAGATTCCACCAACTGATGATACTCCGATACACTCTTTGAGAAAACATATTGTGAGTTTAAGTCTTGAGGATAATATAGCAAGACCATATCTAACAAAATGGCCTTAATAGTGTCTGCATTCAAGCTTTTCTCACAAAGAGGAAGAACCTTCAGAAAATGTAAGTTGTTTCTCTGCACTTATGTATGACTAGAAATTACTCATTTCTCTTAACTCCTTTAATTGTGGGGAAAACAACTAAATATAACCACAAACAAACAAACCAACCCTACCACACAGTATAACAGGAGGTTTTGTTATATTAATGTTCTCAGGTACATTGTATGATTTTTGGGGTTGTCTTGTACAGGACTATAAATTTTTCAATCCATCAGAGAGGATATTAAGACAACATATTTGTAGAAAAAGGTGGAATTTAAATGTCATTAACATATTCTTAAACGATTTATTGGAAATTCACTTTTTTAATACATGGTCAGTTAAATAAGAAATTTCTGATAAAGTGTGCTTCAAAGAATCTGATAAGGAAATCATATTTTCCAAACTTCTGTAGGTTTTGTTCTATATGTCCTCCTCTAATCCCAGGATATAGCATAGGACATAAAAATTACAGGATTAAATCTCTTCAGGAAAACTTCTGGTGAGATACAAGAACACATTCTCCAAGACATGCAAGAATAACTTTAAAAAGTTGAGTTTTTTTAAAAGATACATTTAGTGGAAGTTTTGATTAAAAAAAAAATATAAAATCAAACAACTATCTTGAGGGAAGGCATGAAAAGAGAAAACTACCAAATCTCATCAGCTGTCTTTAAACTTCTAAGGAGGGATTCATCTTCATTAAATCTTGAAACACAATACAAAGCTTCTGAAATGGAAGAGAAGTAGATCACTTGCAGAATGTCAATTTATTCAACCAAATCAACAAATGAGAACTTTGTCTTTTAATCTCATTAGATAAAACTGAATTTCTAATTTTAGAAAGAAAGAACAAGCAGAATTGTAAGTTGTTATGACATGGATTTTTAAATTTTGCTTGTTTGACAAAAAGATTACTCGTTTCTGAGTTCTCACTTCATTTCTTTCTTCATTTACAATGTCTAAAGAAAGTAAGAACTTGAGCTATTGAAATTCTGTTCCCTGTAAGAAGCAGCATCTTTATGTGATACTATATTTCTGTGCCTTTGGCAAAGAAAATCTTTGTGAGGCTTTGTTAATCTCAATTTCATTTCCCACAGTTGTCTGTATGTGGGCAGATTTGCTTGAATTTCTTTGTTATTCCTATTTCCTTATGTGTTCCCTTGGTTAAAATATACATCTATGTCATATTGTGTTCTCAGTTCTCATGTGATCAGGTAATGGTAGAAGTGGCACATTATTATTAGCTTCACATAAAAGGAGTAACAGCTTCTACAAAAAAAACCTCATTTCTTTGCATCACCAGTATTGTAATGAAGGCTAAGCTAGTCTACAGAGTATAAAAAATTATAAAATAAGAAAATAAAAAGTGACAGTAATAAGGAAACAATAAAAGGTATGAGTATTCCTGTGTGTGTAAAGATTCATGTATGAAAAAGTTAAGCTAAACTCTGGATATAATATAATGTTCATAAAGTCTTAATTGTTCTGGTAAAATGGTGCTTAAACAATGAGATTTTGAGCAGATTTTGCCATAAATAATTCAAAATATAATAACATTCAACTATCATATTCTTCTTGTACTGAATTGTATGGATTTTATACCTATAACAACACCTCTGATCCTCAGAGAAGAAAATGTTCAGCAATGTTACATCATTCTTAATAAATATTAGCATAATTTGACAATTGATAACAGACTGTCCCATGTGTTTATGAGGAGCAGTACTCTCTGCAGGTGCTAGAACCACTTGTGCTATGCAAGGGCTGTGCTCCAGTGTGTGTACCAGGCATCATATTTCAAACTGATTTTGAATGGTGCTTGGTTGTAAGACTAAAGTAACTAAAAGGAGGAAAAAAAAAAAAGTAATGAATGGGAAAATAGAACAGTTCCATTTCCCATAAAAGCAATTAAGATTCCCATAAGAAAAATATAAACATTGCATTATATACAAGAACTTAATCCTTATTTTGACAATAAACCTGCTTTGATAGATTACAATTATCTAACTAAAGGAACCTCCAGAAGGGAGCTGTATTGAAGAGCACAGCATGCCATGTAAATTCAAAGCATAGAATCTGTATACTTTTAAACAAGAAAGAATGGAAAGAAGTGAAAAATAAGGAAATTATTCAATTAAGGCTAAAAATATGTCATGCAAATTTCAGAGTGATAGAAACCTCTGGCTTATGTAATTAGACTTTAGTTGGGGAGGAAAACAACAACAAAATAAAAATAAAATTGTAAACTAAATATAAACCTGGGAAAGATTAGTAAGAAGCAGTTTAGCTACTGACAAGCTGCTCCCTTTTTAAATTGCAAGCGTTAACAAATTAAGCTAAAATGTCCATTTTTCTCAGGATACTCTTTCCAATAGGGAGCAAGAATGGCTGCCTATGTAAGAGTAGAGGAACACAGAACTTTTTGGTGATTACAAAGAGTCCCCTCCCCACCTTCAACAGCTTGATGCTTTTTGAGTTAGAAATGCCCTTTTTATACTAACCCTCTGTCTATTTTCTGCATCAACCTGTCTTTTGAATTCAAGAGAAATTTAAAGTCTGTAACATCCTAGGGAGCTCCACATCTTATTACATTTTATTATATAAGAGGAAATATTGCCTTTGGTAGGGGATTTTGTTTGTTTGTTTGTTTGTGGGTTTTCCATTTTTCACCTACCAGCTCAAACTTCTACTAGAAGAGAATGCACTTAATTGATCCCCGTTATCTTTCTACTTGCCAGTGATAATTTTTGAGATCTCTAGTGTTACTTTGGCTATTTCTTTTTCAAGCTTAGTTTAGAAGCCTACTTAGTCACATGCAGAAGCCTTTCCAAGCTTCGATCAACTCTTTCTCTCTTTCGTTAGTTATTTCCAGGCTTAGCCTTTTGTGATGGGAGAACCAAAGCTGCACTTAGCATTCAAACAGAGATAAAGCTCGATTTTATATACTTTAGTTCTCATTTTTATTCTATTTTTCTTCCCAGAAGTTCTATACATAATAGAAATAACATTTTGAACCAGTGAAAATAGTAGAAGAATACCATTAAAAGGTTTTGGAAACCGTGGAAAGAGCTATACATGTACAATAGAGTTAAACCCCATAATTTCCACATAATCATAGTCTGATCTAGCAGCCAGAATCAGCAGACAAAAAGCAAACTAGTTTTGTAGACACAGGTTTCAGGGTTTTTTGATGTTAACATCATTGATTGTAAAGGCTTGGATTTTTTAAAGGGCAGCAAAAAATTAAATTGTCTGGAGACACCTCTGAGGAGAATGAAAGCTTCTGTAATAGTCCCAAGTACTAGGGGAAAAACGTTCTCATTAATGCAGAGCAACTTGATTTTTGCTCCATGTTACATTCAGGATGGTAATGGACCAAAACTGAGTAGGTGGCATTGTACAGTAATTTCTGTACAATTCAGAAATACATTTTGGGATCCATCTAGCCAAATGGAATGCTCTGTATAGGAGTTATTTTCATCTGAACAAGTCCCTGTACACTTCAACTATACCTTTTTCTCTCTGAATTACGCCTGGGGCAGAATTCTGCATATGCAGGTAATTTGTACAAAACTGTCCTCAAGAGCACACTGACCTTCTCCACAGACATTGCTTTGAAGCACAGCAGTTTCTGGCTGTGTCCAAGAGTTATCCTTGTTAGCATGAGACACAAATGCTATCTATCATGTTTTCATTTGAAAGACCTTGAAAAAATAACTTTATAACCTTATACTGTGAGGCTGCATGAAGCTGTGGGTATTTGACACCCAGTGACCTCTCTAGAGAGCATTAAAGAATGATGTTGGATGGAAATGTTCATACTTGGTATATATCCACAGTGCTTGCCCAAAGCCAGGTGAAAAAATGCCTGAGTCTCTTCTTCAGTGGCCCAGAATGAAGAAAAAAAATGGGGAGTTAGATCTATAAAATTAGACATTGCCAGCAGAAAGAAATAGAAATTTGCATAAATTCCTAATAAAAGAAAGTATCCTATGTTCCCTAAAGTGTCTGATTACTTGTCCCACAGAAGCTATTTGTTTCCTTAACAGTGCTTTGAGTCCAGGGTGGGTAACTGAAATGCAATGTCTGACACTATACAAACTGAATCCCTTCTGCTATTTTTACTCTCTCAACACTCTGCTAAGCAATAAATTGGTGATAGACAAACGTCCCTGCCCATGGCAGAGGGATTGGAACTAGATGACCTTTAAGGTTCTTTTCAACCCAAACAATTCTATGATTATAGGAAATTATTATGTCCTGAAAATAGTGTCTGATGTCAGAATTTGTTCCAGAGCTACTGCTTTTAAGGGCAAGAACAACATAAACAATCTTTACCTTGTCACCTTTTAACATCTTATTAGACAACATTGCAGCTGTAATTGTATTGCATTTACTCACACTAGTTATTGTAATTTTGTAAGAAACCTCAGAGAACCCTCGTTCATAATCCTGAATATTGAACACTAGTAACAAATAGAAAATATCACTTTGTCTCTTAATGGGAGACAATGATCACACCCAGTTCTGTCACCACTAATTTGGGTATTTTGGAATGTCATTTTTCAGCTCAACTAAGGCAAATCCTTAAATCCAAGGAGGAAGTGAGTTAAGAAAGGCACCACTAGAGACTTTAGCCAGCAAAGCTCACAGTGAGGCAAAAATCACAGCAGGCCAAGTCTGAGTCCAAGATTTTCTTGCAATCAGAACTAACGGGATTACTCTTCAGTACATCAAACCTGATTGCTTAAATATTTTTTGTGTTATATTTGGTTGGAGAAGCTACACTTTTTTCCTCATCATCTCATAAGAATAACCTGAAATGGCCTGTTGTTTTGCATAATGATGCGTGACATAAGAAACACAAAACCAGTGCAGTAGACCTCTGTTAACTCCCACAGCCTGATTAATGAATAATTGAATTATTAAATTTAAAATAATAATATGAATCTACAAAAGAAAATCAACTTTTAACTCTTTATGTAAATTTTCTTTATTCCTTGATACAGTCTTTAAAAATGTCTTATTGGGGAATAAAACACTCAGGAATAAAACTTTGTGCAGTAAAATTTATTAAGTAATCAAAACAACACCAATTTTCTCTCTCACCTTCCCCATTTTTGGCTTCTCACCATCAAAAACCCTGTTCTCTATGATACTTAATCACTCTGTAGACTTACAGTTGACAACTCTATGTTAATTTACTCAAATCCAAGTACAAAGCTATATTCTCATAAATAAAGGTCAGTTTAAAGGAAATATACTTATTGTTTTTTCTGAAAAGTATTTATTTACTCAGAATTCCTAACTAGATGATGTATCTACTAAATATCAGAGTTGAAGTTGTAAAGACATAAATATTTGTTATCTCATAGTGTATTGACTAATACATTTCTTTGTTCTAGTTATATCTTTCACATTTGTGATTTTGTTTTGTTCTACTTTAAAATCTATTTTTATTACCATTTTATGTTGTAGCTCACTAAACTCTTTCAAGAGCTTTGACAGGCTATTAATTTATATTATTATATACACCAATAAAACAACCTTCTCTTCTAATTGCTCAGTGATTGCTGGATTTATACTGTATTTGTTCAAGCCACATAGGTAATGAAAAATTGTTCTGAAAATTACTTTTGCGTGCTTTATTTTAAGGATGCATTTTTCATGTTCTTGTCTTCCTGTTGCAGCTATATTAAAGAGTAGGTCTGATTAATGTTATTTCTTCTCTTTCCTCTAAGGGAACTTATTATTCTACTTATGAAATATATTGAAAAAAAATCAGTGACTGCTGCAAAACCCCTGACTGAATTTAAAAAAAAAAAAAAAAAAAAAAAAAAAAAAAAAAAAAAAGGNTTATTTCACCTTTAAGCAATAACAAAATCAACTATTAGCAAATGTAGCTTTTATGTCAATCAAATATATATCACAATTAGCTGGTCTTGTTCTACAACTAAGAGAAGTAGAACATAGAAATAATAAGCCAGTCTTCTCAGCAATGCCAAAGGAATGACTCAGTTCAGCTGAACAGGGATATTTTATCAGGCTAACTGGTTGTTTTCTGAAGTTATTTGAACTGGGAACCAGAGACAAACAAATAAATCAACAATCAAATTTAAAATAGAGAAAATTTAGAAGGGATTTTAAGGCAAATTAAGGTCCTATATATAAAACTTTCAGATGGTAAAAAAGCAAATCTCAAATAACAATTTATTACCTTCAACCTAGTGTCAGTTAATTATGACAACCTGATTAGGAGAGATTTTTAATAACCTCTATACCAAGCTCCTAATTTATATAATGGATATGTGATATAATATAAAAACTCAGTAAATTAAAGTCCTATCTTAGATGCACCCATTGCTTGCTGAGAAAGGAAGGTGAATATTTTTCTCCAGTAGGTTAATATTTTGTTAAGCATTTAGTCAAAATAAGAAAAATGATGTCATATTCTGTAGCAGTAGCATCTTCAAAAAAAGTAACAGAAGTCAATAATACAGGGCAAGTTTTTTTAAAATGTTTTCTGAGTAAGTTAATAAACCACAGCAATTTCTGAATTACTCTGGGAGTGAGGGATGGCGTGAGAGAGAAAAAAAATAATACAAACTGGGAACAGAAGAACAGAGTTATCCTAACACAGTAGAGGAGTTTTCCTAACATCACCTAAAGGATTCATTCCCTATAATCGCAACCCAGACACCTGAGACATGCAAAAGGACATCAAATCTGCTACCATGTGAGGTAAGACTCACTCACCTCCTGCAAGATGAATCTATAAAGGAAGTTTCTAACAGACACATATATTTTCCTTTTTTGTCAGTTGTGTGTGTAGCCTATGACCAAATCTTTGTATGTAGGGTTTTGGGTTTCTCCACTGAAAGACTTTTCTGGGATGTCTGGAAATCACAGGATTTTTCCTTACTAAATGCAAAGGGCACTGTGAGAATGAGTTGAGTGGGCATCCAAACCTACAGGGAGTGCTTGGCTGTAGCTGAGAGACTCTCTCAAGTAAGTGACACAGCTCTTGGTAAGTATTTTTTAGTTGTTTCACTTGAAATTATTGAAAATTACTGAAAACATTATACAAACACAAAGCATAGTCCCATACCAGTCACTGTGAAGAAAATTAACTCTACCCCAGCTGAAACCAGAATAAATGGTTAACGGTAAAATAACTTTTAATTATCAGGACTTAGAAAAGCCTTAGCTTCCAGCAATTTTTATGCTTTTGTCTGAAACATTTAGGGCTCTATAGTATCACATATCTTTCTACTGCTGCAGGCACTTTTAGGCTATGATCAAGCACAGTTTTATTTTAAAGGAGTTAAAATGACTCAGCCCTTGAAGCCTCACTTCATGAAGAGAGATTTTTAAGTCTTACATAATTTTGTTGTCTGGATATTCTATTTTTTCTTTCGTCATCCTGTTAAAAAAGTAGCACATATGAATATTATAGCCACACACCTAATTTCATTTTCTACTAAGTAGTTAAAATATGCTTGTAAATACATCTATATAGAGTCTAATGCTACTCTTTTGACACTCTGTACTAGAAGGAACAAGAACTTCATCCCTGTTGTGAAGTTAGCAGATAAATGTACAATAGAGCTTCTCCACGTACTTAGAGTACTTCTTTCCCCCATGGAAAAGTGTTCTTAAAAATTGAATGTTTGTCTATTCACAATTTCCCAAGCGAAGCAGTTTATTTCACAAATATAAATAATCAATGTTTGCTATTCTAGTGCTTGATTTTAAGGTAATATTCCTCAGTGACAAGACAGTGATGGTCTTATCTCTTTAAAAGAAAAAAAAACCCAAACATTGCTTCTGTTTTTTTCCAAGTGGTATATCACACCTCACACCAGCAAGTTAATCCTATTTGAAATAAATGTAGGATCCCACTTGAGAAAATGTCATTAACCAATTCATCTCCACTTAAGCCATATTTTGTAACCTACCTGTGTTATTCTATTTGAACTATAGACTAGCAATAGTTAAGTGTTTTGGACCAAACTGACACTCATACCAAATATTCTAAATATATTAGAGAGGAAGAGGAGTGACAGGCACTGATCTCCTGCTTTCTCTGGCGACCAGTGACAGGACCGAAGGTAATGGCCAGAAGTTCTGTTGTGGGAGGTTTGGTTTGCATATTAAGAAAAGGTTCTTCACCCAGAGGGTGATTGGGCACTGGAAAAGGCTCTCCAGGGAAATGCTCAAGAAACATTTGGACAATGCTCTCAGAGACATGATGTGACTCTCGTGGAGTCCTGTGCAGAGCCAGGAGCTAGACTTTGAGGGTCCGTGTAGGTCCCTTACAACTCAGGATATTCTGTGATTCCATAATTTTATTGTAAACAGTTTGAATATAATAAAACACACAACTTATTTTATAAAAGTATTTTACTTATCTTCTTTTCCTAACCCTTTTTGATCTAAGATACACTCTAGGAACTGAATAACTTATGTTTTTGTAGCTGTAACCAATACTTCAATGTCTCATTTAGCATTCCTTTAAAAAACTTTCCAGGGCTTTTCAGGTTTTACTTAATTCAAATCTATTTGCATAGTTAATAGCAAGTTTCCTTTGGTTTAGGGTGAATTTTATTCAACATCTGTGAGAAAATGCTTTGGGGGTGAAATGAAAGAAAACTGGGAAGTTCTATTCACACTCTAACAGAAGTAATAACTGTATGGAAATTATGGGATGAAAGGCGGTTGCTACTCCCTGGATGGCATGGGGTCAGCACGCCTGAGTTCCCACAAAATACCTGCTTAGGGAGACTAAACAGAGCATGGAGTGGAGTGGAGACCTTGTGCCAGGCTCTGTCAAAATCCCTGCATGAGAGGTACCTCAATGGTACCTTGCAGCTGATAAAGAACATAGTACCTGTACCTTTAGTACACTAAAGTACCTGTCAAGCAAGGGAGGGAAAAGATTTCTTGCTCTTGAACCAGGAGCTGTGGTGAGATCACAAAAACACACCTCAGATGTAAAAGGTATGGCTGCCCTCACTGAGAGTATATGATGTATGGTTAGAGTCACTCAAGCTCCACCTAAATGCAAAAATAGTATAAAAGTCATTTAAAATGGGGAGAAGTTAGGGAAGACTCCATTTTAGCTTCTGGGACCAGTCAATGGGCTGAACCTATCTCCTCTCCCACATAAGGAAGGCTAAGAGCCATAGTCTGCGCCTGCTGATTGATTATCTGGAGCCAGCTTTTGCTGGGAATTACAACTTGTCCATTTATTGCTTTGAATGCATTTTTGCAGCCTGATACTATCACAGACAATCTCTGAACCTTAACCTGTCACAATTTTATATTATATTGAGTGTTATTCCATAAACTGTTAAGTGTGAGTCTTTCAAGGGCACTCACAGTTGCTGGCAGCAGGGAACATACTTGCCTCTGGAGACTCTTAGGTCTCTTGGTGTGTGCCTTGCATCTTTCCTGGAGAGCTGACAGACCAGTTAAAGGTGCAAAAACTGAGGAGAAGGATTTTTGCTTTGCATATGACCCTGAACACGTCAGCTGACCTGACTTGTCATTTCTATTATCATCATTGCCATCTAAAGCAACCCTGATTTAGACAACCATACTCTGATCCATTAGGACTATTTAGAGCAGGGTCCGAAAAGAGAACACTGACAGCCTGATCAGGCACAAGGGGTTTGGCTTTTCCACTGACAGAAAAAGGTCTGAGAAAATCTCCCCTCCTCAGCTGAAATCACATTATTAAAAGTGCAAGGGTTGGACATCTCTGACATCTAAGTATGAGCTTTAACAGTTGTAAATGGAAAATATTACATTTTATTTAATATTACTTTTATGAGTTTACTTCCAATGCATGATTTTTGCTCCTAAGTAAAACTGGAATGGAGACAAGGGATGGAGAGGGCATGCTGATCAAGTGAGCACAGAAGAGAGGTATTAAGCATACTATAGAAAAGTCACTGCTGAAGTTGTACTCTTCACAAGGCATCCTTGCAATCAGACTGAAAGCTGACTAAGCAGTATTTTGTATTTTCTACCATATGTTTCTTTCACAGGTGAAGGAAGTTAAAAATCAAATAGAGTACACTCAGTTTTCCTTTAATATCTGAAGGGCTTTTAAAAATTCTAATGATGTAGCACTCAGATAAATGAGGAAATTCAGCACTGTAATTTTTTTTTTAAATTATCTCCTTAATAAAAGGGAAAATGTAATTCTCAATTAGATAACAATCCCCAGGTATGTAGAATAGCTGCCTACAGAATCAGCTGAAAAATTTCAGTGACCTTCCCAAGGTGAGCAAAAAAGACGAGCCTAATTTTTTTGGTACTGTTGCTTAAAACCACTTCTGCAAGACACTCTGTATGATTAAGGTACTGAAAAATGACAATGATGATAATAGAAATGACAAATCTTTCAAAGATCCAGAGATAATTCTGGATAAAGATAATTCTGTCTCTGCTGCATTTCCTATGTCACTGTGCAGACTTTTTATATATGTAACCTGAGATCCCAATTTTCCGTGGTAGTGGAATGAGAACTCAAATCCCATTCTCCTCAGAATTCCATTCTAAGGTGCCTAAAAACTAGCAATGCAGCCTCTACTGTAGGTAATTTCAGTCTATATATGATGTAGGATGGATGTAGCCCTGATTTAGATAACCATACCCGTAGAGAATTGTGTCTGAACTAATGAGCACTTCTGAAAGACTGTGAGTAAAGGCATATTAAATTTATGTGCATAACAGGGCCAATTTCAAGGGACACTGGTGTTATCCAAAACCTTAGAAATTTCTGTCATAATTTCTCTTGAATCTGAGCAATCATTTTAATCATAATTTCCTCTACAACCCTGTTATCACATAAAGGAATGGCAAAATTGATGTGGTTGTGTCATGTACCTATAATTTCAAAGCTAATGACTGAAAAGTTACACTCATGCCCAACTAGATTTAATCTGTCAAGAAGACATAAAAAACATGAAAAGCAACTATTATTCTACAGTTTGGTCCTAGAATTTCTATTTCGTTAGGAATATGTTAAGATGGATTAAGGAGAAAGTGAGGAAGAAAAAACTTCAGTGATGACTCTTGTTAGCATTCACACACAGAAAGACCAAACATTGTAAAAGAAGAATTTTTAGATCTCAATACTGGTTGCAAACTTCAAAGCCAGTGGCTCAAAGTTGAACTTCCTATTATAAACATGAATAAGAGTGGATGAAGGAAAACTAAGGAGAAAGCAGTTCATGTATATCGATGTATGGGGTAACTTCGTAGAGATGCAAAAAATTCTATGGAAACAAAGGCTCTCTTTTTGTATCACATCTCTGAGGGATGTCAGAAAATAATTTATTCCCACTGAACAAAAGAATAACTGCTGCTTTTGGAAAGACAGCAATGACAAGAGTCAGCTGTGACTTTACTGAAGCTACCCAGATAAGTACAATTGTAGAAGAAATCACTAATTTACTACTAAAAGTTAGGCACATACAGAATACCCTTTGAGTCTTTGCTACTCACTTCCAGGGATGTAGAATATTTACTTGGACAGTGGCAGCTGATGCATGCCATCACAGTACTAAGAATTATCACCTTTACTCTGGAGGTACCACATCAGGCTATGAAACTTAGTAACAAAGGCTTATACGGCATCACACTGCTCAGAAATGCTCTTTATGTCTTTCTTGCTGTAATGACAAGTCTTTGGAGGTTGTTTCTTGATTTTTTTTTTCCATCCGCTTTAATTGGCTTATATTCTTTATATGGCAAAATAATTTTCAACCTCCTGGATAATCTGATGGTGTATTTTGAAAATGTTTCAGTATTGGATGTTTTTTATACATTTCATTTCTAGGTGTAAAAGCCCTTGGTGTCAGTTCTGCAGGTAAATTTATTAATAAATAAGTTTTAGTATTTGAAGAACACAATTCCATTAAAATATAATTTTAAAAAAATTTGAATAGATAGCATATTCTATAGTTTATAAAACTTTAACAAAAAAGGTTCTTCCTACTTGCTTCAGTATCTTGGCTTCAATCTTTAGGATCTCAATGACTACAGTGAATGTTTCTATATACAGAATATGGGAAAATATACCATCAAAACTAACATATTTGGCACTTATTTACTTCCTTTTCAGAAAAAAAAAAAAAAAGTTTCTACATTCTTTGTATGGGGGGAAAAAAATAAGTGGAAATCACAGTCACTCTTGCTCCCAGAGCAGGAAAAAGTCTTTTCTTCTTCCTCTTCAGTCAGTGAACATAATTTCTATTGTACCTCTTAATCCTTCCTTCTAGCTTCAGGTGTCTATTTAAGGAGGATCATTTAGGAAATAGTTGCCCTTTGTGCACGTAAAGGGAATGTTACACTGAAGTGAATGTATCTTGTGGATGATGACAGCCTGGTCAAAGAGAAATTTTCAAGCAGCAGAGCTTGTGGGAAAGCAAGACAAATAAATTTCCCATACACTGTAAGAAGCTGTGAGAAGACATTCCAAACAATTTCTAATCTCTGCACCTGCTGTTTGTCCAGCTTGTTTACTTGCAAAGATGTTTATGAAGAGGTGTTGGTTTGACTGACCAATCATGTCCAGTTGTATCAGAACCATGTATAAAAAAGGTTTGCATTCAATAAGTGTTGCTATATGCCCTCCAAGATTTGGAGTCGTATCATTATTTCATCTGTCCCAAATACAATAACGATAAAATCTTAGAATTTGAATCTCATTAACTTTGTCTAAAACATATTGCTAACAAATATTTTCTACCTAAATGTAATTCCTACAACAACAACAGAAAAAAAAAAAGTGTTTATATTTGTAAAGTTTTTAAGAGGTGTAAATGTCACTATGTTTCAGATAATCTATAAAATAATCAATATGATTAAAATCTGTCATTTTATGAGACATGATTTAATGGAATTTTTTTTATTTGTTTGTCATTATCTATTTCTTTTGCTGTTATCATCAAGAACATGTTCAGACTCAAATCTCAGTTACCTATGTGCCAATAGAACAACAAACTGGTGCCACAGTCCTGCAGTTGGAACTGTTTACTGTACTTGGTTAGAGCAACATTGTACGAGTGAAAACAAGAGAGGAAACATGTCAGAATGCCTCAGGTGTTTTTCTGTTCCATGTCCTACAATCCTGCCAAAAAACTGACACCACTGTGGTACCTGTACTTGCTCATTCCTTGTCTGTAATGATATTCTCTTCAAGAGGTAAAGTTCTTTTATACCTTTGGCACTGCACAACTTAAAATCTCCTGACTTAGAAATTTTATATTTCCCTCATCTAGTAGATGGTTTTGGAAAATATGTTCTGATTCCTCCTTAACTGTCACTGCAAAGTCTATTTCTGTGTTTTTGAGGCTGGATATTGTAAGACTTAGTGCATAAGTGACTCTTGAATTATTCAAGTTCAGCACTGTTTAGGAGCTTTTCAGTTTCAAGGGCTTTAGAGACAGGTAAAACATTATGTTGTTTTCTATTTTAAAACCTTAGATACTTTTGTTTTTTGGGTTTTTTTTCCCATCTTAGTCAAAATGACTGAAAAAGGACAGAAAGTCTGAAACTACAGGCAATTTACAGCACTTTGAAACCATCAAGCATACATGTCATGCTTACTTTTCAAATAGCAGTTATGTGTCAAATTGACTGTGCAACTCATGCTGGAGTTAGCTCTTCCTCCTTCCTGAAGAACACCAAGAAAATTATGTCTTATTGGAGGAAAACTTCTTTAAACTTATTCTCCACACACCTACATAACACCTACAAGAAAGTTTTGAGCAGGCTACCAGAGATCTTAGTTCCGTGATGGTTTTGTGCTGCTACTTCTTCATGAGCAAAATGATTAACCTAACAAGGAAACACAGCAAGGGCCGAGACTAGAATTTTATAAGCAGTATTGACACTGAAGGTTTTAAGTCCATAGACACTTTTGTTACAGAATTTGCTGGAGTCTGCCTATCACTGGCAATGACAAATCACATTTCAGCCCAACAAAGTGATCTGTCTTGTGCGCTGCTTTTGTTTCTTTTACGATATCTTGTGCAAATCAAGGCATAGAGGAATTTTATTCTTATTATGGAAATAGTCAGGGTTCTTTCTGCCCAATATTCATCAATAAAAATGAAGTTGCTGCTTCTTTTTTTTTTGTTTGTTTTCTTAATTAGATCAATAGTTAGATGGTAGTGGCCTCCTGAAATCATCCTGTTTGGCTGAGATGTGCTCAGAAAGGTAGAAGAAATGTCTTTAAAAAACTCAGCCTTAAGGGACAAGGATGGGATTTGTGAATGCATGATCTGACAATATTAATGATCTTTTATGAAATATGTTAAAATCCTTTTTTTTTTTTCCAGGTATGTTTTTCACATGATACCTTCTGTATCTCACTTTGCATGTTTCACTTTGCAGTGTACAGGAACAATGGGATTTTCCACACATCTCCTTTCCAGAAACACCTATGTCCATCTGATAGAAGTGCTGGCATCTGTGCTATCTTGCTTGTATATCCATGTTCATGGATTTCCTAGTGGCTGGCTTCTGTCATAGACATCCTTATATATCTTTCAGATATATCTAGTTTCAAAATGCTTGCTGTCTTTGCAGTGCCAGATATCAATTTGAATACCAGTTCTTCACCTTGTTTTCCCTATCTCAGAATTACACCCCAAATACAGCATGATTCAATCAACATTATCTTTTTGCACTTGGTTTCTTAAGCATATAAATACCTGTGACAGTACTCCTGATCCTGGGAGATTTGAGATGAAAGAACACTTGAGAAATTAAAATTCTGAGTTTTGGGGGGGTTTGCAGATGATTCTGCATTTTGTTCTGTAAAATATTTATATGGTATACATGTAGTTATAATTATGTACCATAGAAATCATGAGCTTCTGGATATTTGAAATCTTGCATGTAGCAAGCAGTCCACAGAAAATGCTCTTTCAACATTTTGTGGCTATTTTATTTATGACCTTCATTTTTTGACATCGCAGTGAAGATTTAATTGAGTGAGTTAAAAATTATTTTTTTAACTTCTTTGGTCTTCAGGTAGGTGCAGTTTAGAGAAAAACTAATTTTAATTTAAAAAATCTGTAATAACAGAATGTAAAATACGAGGAATAAAGTCCAAGCTCTGATCATCCCCTTAAGAAAAAAAAAAAAAGTATGACTGAAAAAGTAAGCTTGCTGAACCACCAGTGAATTTACAGAGCTCTGCAGAAGGAGCCTCAGGTTTTGTAGCAGTACCAAAATTTTATCCTTTAACTCAATTTAACAAGATTTTTTTTTCACATAAGTCTTTTTTCAATAAATATATCAAGATGCAAGACTGAGACTCCAAATTTATACAATAGACTGGTGTGTTTTCAATGGCAAGAAAGAATCACTACATAATATTCCAGAGGTACATCTAGGAAGATCTAAAGTACTACATGCCATTATAATTTAAAGTTCTTTACACAGAAAATTGTTCCTCTGTGGAAAAGGATGACAGTGAGCTAAGGGTGTCAGCTGAGGTCAGCAAGACTATTCAGAAGACTGAAGTATCTTCAGTGTCTTGATAAATTGAGTTCATAGCATTTTTTTAATTTAAATCAACTATAGCAAAGAAATTTCCCTTAGGTACAACTACACAGTGATCTCACTTATGCAATCTGTTAACATTGTGATATTCTCTTGGTTGCCAAGCAGCCAAGAATGGATGTAAAACTAAAACCTCCAGACAAAAAAAAAAAAACAAAAACCACCAAAGCTCACTAAGAAAACTCTCCCCCAAAAAAACCTTTTTTTTTTCTTTTTTTTTTTTTTTAATTTGAAATAAGATGGAAAAGCTACACTAAATACCAAAGGAGACATATTACGATCCATCTTCAGTCAGCTTCACCTCTTACTTCACTTAGTACAAAGCAGATTGAAACTTTATCTATTATATGAAATATTATTTAAGTGTTTGTTAAAGGCTTATTTTTTCCTCTCTTTCAGTGAAATAAATATATGTGTTTTACAAGAAAATAAAAATGATGCCTTTTACCTCAAATATGCTGACAACCCAACATTAGTCTTATGTTTTTCCTACGTTTGATTTTTTCTTCAAAATGCAGTATCTTGAAATACACTTGGCTGTTCCTATTTTCTTTCTGCTCTCTCAAGATGTCTTTATTTTTTGCTGCTACGGAAAAACATTCTGAAGCAAAAATAATTCTTGCTGTCATATTGAGACCTAAAAAAAAAAAAAGTAAAATTCTTTTTATCTTGTCTTCAGTGTCTTATTCAAGCAGTTAGTTGATTTAGTCCTTCTTTATTAAAATCCAAATTGAAACAAAAAATAGCAAAGTTCAAGTACATCTGCACAGCTTCTTATTACAATAATAGATTGTTTGAGAGTACCAACTACTGCTAGTGCTCTTGTTGAATCTGCCTTATTTGGAGCCAGAAAAAAAGACATAAATGATATAATTATATGATTTGGAAAACTGGTGTTAAGTCTGTAGGAACACACAAAAAGGAATCAAGCATCTGACAGGAAAGGTGTGATATGACTGCTGTGATATGATAAGAACAAGTAATAATTCAATTTTAAGTGGTAAAATGCCACATAGCGGGGGTTTGCTTGTTTTGTGTTCATTTGCTATGAATATATTCCATGCAAATATCATAGAAATTCAGATTTCCAAAAATAGTGTGGTCCTACTGGGTGCTTTTTTCAACTAACCTTTCCACACTAGAAGTTTCTCCCTTCTCACTTGTGAGAATGTAAATATGAATACGTGCAATGCAGCCCAGAGACAGCCAAGTCTGAATGTGTTATCACTAATGTTGAATTGGGTCATTTTAAGGGAAGTGAAATAAGATTGTTTACATTTGAAGGCTGAGAGGAGGGTAAGCAACTTCCAGACAATAGAGTAGCTGAGAAGAGCAATCTTCGACTGGCTCAGCTACACCTGGAAAGAAAACATGACTGCAGCTGTAATTAAAGAAGAAATCTGATGAACTGAGATTTTTAAAAGTGTATATTATTTACTGAAAAAGAGGAAAACTACTTCATTTGTACATAATATTAAAACACACACATACATATATGTTTTATTAAAAGTGAGATTTTTCTGAACAATTAATAATTTTAAAGCAATTTATTCCTCTGGAAATTGCTGTCCATATGCTATGGTCAAGGTTCATTTTTTCTGCTGCTTTCCCTGTTTCTTTTGATAGTGCCTCTAGTTAAAAAACATTTTTGAAGTTATACTTTGTGATGAGAATATGTTCTTCCTTATTAACATAGAAACATTTACTTTCAAATTTCTTTTCCACCATCATAAGCTACTAAAGCCTCTACTGTACTTCATGCCAAAACAAAATAAATTTGCAGAGTCAGACATTTAAATTATGTTTTTGTGCAATTAGAGATGTGCTGAGCATTTCAAAACAAAACCAAATCCGAGCCATCTGCATCCTGTGCCAAGATTTTTGAAAACAATCTGCTTTTATAAAAAACAGGTTAGAAAACACTATTTCCATGAAGAAAAAGCAATTGCTTTCAAGAAGCCAGTGAGATTTGGATTCCCATGTTTGCTGCTGAAATTTTTAGTAGTTAATGCATTAAATTGCTTGGCTTCAGTCACCTTGCCTTTTACTGACTCAACACAACTTGACACATACCACTCAACAAATTCAGCCAGAAAATCTGAACATGTATTTTATGAAAAACTGAGGTTGAAATGGAAAAGATTCTTTAAATATCTGTAAGGATCGCACTGCCAGCCACTAATTTTTTTTATCATCCGTGCTAAACCAACATATTGGAAAAACAAATAAATTTGGTTCAGCCGTTTGGCAGTATAAAGTGAACAAGTGGGTATTCCTCAACTTGGTTTGCTTAGTTGGGCTTTTCCCTAAAAATCTTGTAGTTTTTATTCCACAGATCCAGATAAATGTTGAGTCAATTAAAAAAAAAAAAAAACACCTTCTCTGCAGGCAGTAGAATTGTCACCTTCTAAACAGTATAGATGTATATTGCCAAAAGCTGGAAACATCTTTAACTGCCTGTTCTTTTTCTTTTAATTTCACCCAACAGAAGGAAGCTTAAAAAGTTACAGACATTGGCAATAAGTTGCATACTAATTCTAGAGGCTTAAATTTAAGGCACAGCATAATCCCAGCCCATTAAGGATCTCTGCAACAGGGAGCCAGGAAAAGCTTGACCCTCGGAAGCTACATCTGTTTGTTTAGAAAACAGAGGATGCAATAGGCTATGAACTTAGGACTGTGGTGAAAAATCCTTTGTTTTCTTGGCAAGGTAGTTCCTGTGTTAAATATGAGAACATTTCTTACATATAATTCTGGTGACCTTATTTAGAAAATGTGTGCATATAGAGTATGTTTAATAATTCCTAGATAGTTTGTAGACTGGTGTGGCAAATAAGTATTTGAGTTTCACACACACAAACTAGTCTGACTTGCATTTTCATTTTTCTCATTTCAAGTAGACTATTCTTAAATTTCACTACTAATTTTATTCTGGTTTTGATTTTGTTGCTTACAGTAGCCAATCTTCTTTTTGCTTGTGAGTCCGTTGTGCTCCATACAGCAGATATTTCAGTACATAATCACAAAATCACAGAATAGTCTGAACTGGAAAGGATCGTCAAGTCCAAATCTTAAGTGAATAGCCCATACAGGGACTAAACCCATGACCTTGGTGTTATTAATGCCAAGACCATGCTTTAACCAACATGCTCAGAATTTGGGTATGAAATAACTAGATCAGAATGCCAGTCATGAGAACAAAGTCATGTTTTGTCACATACTTTGGGCCATAAGCACGTGTGGTTTGACTCCAGGTGGTAACTAAGCTCTGGACAGCCTCTCAGGATGGGGAGAGAATTGAAAGTGTAAAAGTAGTAAAACTCATGTTGCGATAAAAACAGTGTAACAGGGAAAACAAAAATCTCTTCACAACAAACAAAGCAAAACAAAGAATTAATTCATTGCTTCTCATGCGCAGGCAGGTGTTTAGCATCCCCAGGACAGCCGGGCTCCATCATGTGTTGTGGTGACTTGGGAGGACAGATGTAATCTCTCCGAATGTCCCCCCACTTTTTCAGCCAGCTTTTATTTATCTGCTTAACCTGATGCCATGTTATGGAATATCCCCTTGGTCAGTTGGGCTCAGCTTTCCCAGCTGACATCACCTCCTAGCTCCTTGTGCACCCTCAGTCTAATTGCTGGTGGGGTGGTGTGAGAGGCAGAAAATGCTTTAGCTCTGTGCAAACACTACTCAGTGATAACAAAAACATCCCTGTGTTATCAACACTGTTTCTATAACAAATCCAAAACACAGCCCCATGCCAGCTCCATGAAGAAAATTCACTCTATCCTGTGCAGAACAAGCACAGTTATGGAAGTTGCACAAAGCTGCATGTGTTTTCCTGAGCTACAAGAAAATAAACAAAAGAACAACAAATGTTATCTTATTTTCAAAGAAATAGTCTCTTACTGTTTAAGTTTTCTTATGGTTCTGTTATTGAAGAATAAATCTCAGTATGACTTCATTCCGTATTCTACCCTTCAATGAAAAAACTTTTTCCTCTTACTTTGGTGTCTCTTTTAAAGAAAATAGCACAACGAACAATTCACAAGATATTTCTCTCCTTTCTTGTGAATCAAATCACACAAACAGGCTAACAATTACTTTCTAAGTATTTCAGAATATAATTTTCTATAAAATAGCACACTTATTCAATTTGGTATTTAAATTTGGTAGTTAATTTGGTATTTGAAAGGTCCTATTGCTGCACCACAGTCCAAAAAAGCCTTGAGATATTTTGATTAAGTAATTTTGTATAGAGATAGCAGGGTTGGAAGTAGAAAAATATTCAGAGAGAGAAGGACATAATTAATAGTATTTCACATTAAATACAGAGATACTTATCATCACATGGAAATATCTCTTAGATAAATTCTTCCACATAAATATGACTAAGGAATAAGAAAACTTTTTTCCTATTCATCCAATATTTTTTTCCAAATTTTTTTCAAAATTGTATGATTTGAGATAAAACAACTTTTCTCAAGAAAATGGAAAGAAGAAGCAGTAAAGTACAATAATATATTTCTCCTACAAAGCCTTATTTTGTTGTATAACATATTCAAATTAATATCGCTTCTCTTTCAGACCAATACAGGGGAAGATACATCCACATGTCCACATAATTATCAATAATTAATACATGTGAACATGTGTCTTAAAATTCCAGGCTGCTCAAGAGCTTAGAAAACTTAAGGTGATCAGAGATTTTTAATTGCATTTCTATCACAAAATTAGAAATAGTTTCCTATGCTGAAATAATTCCATTACTGATAGTACTCATGGAATATGATATTAAGCAGTATCAGTGTGTGGATATAGCAAAATGTAATTTAAAATTAAAAAAAAAAAAAAGATTAAAGAAGTAAAGAAATAAAGAACTAAAAGTACTCTGATTTTACAAAGTTTTATTTGATGCTGAGCACTATTGAATAATAATAATATTAAGCAACAGCTTGGAGCTACAGTTGTTCCAAATTTTGCTTTGCAAAATGATATAGAGGCATAAGGAAAAAACAGAGATCCTTAAAGCCTTAAAGCCAAAAGCCTTATTTACCACTCTGTTTCTACCTCACAGGGAGGTAAGTTTCTTTGAAGTGCTAATTCTAGCAAATTTCATCTTTATAAGAGTGCTGACTTAAGAAAATATCCATGAAATGAAGAGTCAACATAAGGGGCATAGGAAAGTTTTAATCACAGTTAAAGCTGAAGAACAAAAATTTTAACTTATGAATAGTACAACACTGCTTTTATATAAACTTAAATACAAGCTTTATTCCCTTGAATATTGACAAAACAGGAAAAAAAGCAATAGAAGTTGTGTTGTACTAATGTTATCACCAGCTGCAGTTTTTCATGGAAGTTAGGACTTCAACATTCAACAAGTGACAGTGATTGTATCTTGCTATCTTAGAGTATCAAGACTGTTTTATAGCAAGGAATCAGTCCTCAGCTCAATTTACGTGAACATTAGGAGAATACAAATAACTTTTCAAGAACAGCTCATCCTGATATTGCAATTCAAAATCTGGCAGAGATTATCTTGAGCTCCTTCAAGTGACTGAGATTCACAATAGTGTATCTAAGTATATGCAGGTTTCCAATTTCACCAAATACTCTTCTGTAGAGAATAGTTTCCTGAATTTCATTTTAAAACTCTGCTTCAGCCTCAGGGGCTACCTCAGTCTTTAGCATGCAGAAATCTTTGGCCTTTGGTACTCAAACAGAATGAAGTGAGGATCCTATTCTGATTGTCTTTTACCAGTTTTATGTTGAGGTTAAAAACTATTTCCTCTTCATCTTTGATTCCTTGCTTGAATTTGAAATTATTGACAATCTATAAAATAACTGAAACAATCCAAACCAGAGTTGGATGTTTTGTATTAAATGCTTAAATTTGTTTAACTCTTTCATAAATATTCCAATTCAGTTATATTTCAAAGACAATGTTAACATTTTTAAAAGTTATAAAGTACATTAAGTTTTTATTGCTGACATTAGAATTCAGTATGAATATGCAAGTACTTTCAGCCTATTCCAAATTATATTATTAAAAAAAAATACGTCATGAATCCAAAACTGCATATTTTCATTGTTAGTGACATTACGCTTGGAATTTTTGATCCTCCAAAGACTAGATACTTTGAAATGACAGAAACCAGAAAGATAATCTCCATTCTAACTTTCAGGGAAGGACACATCCAACTCTCCAGACAACAGCCTTGATTACGGTGTGGTGCTTTGATTCTCCTACCTCTGCAGTGCAGCATTTCTCTTTGTCTCAGACATGTGAAATTGATACCTATTCTTAGCCTTTGGCCAAGAAATATGTGGTGAAACTTGAATATTAATATACTTAGTAAACCTTGCAATGTCTTTAAGTAACAAATGCTTTGTTATTATCCAGGTGCTTTACAACACCACTTAAGCTGGAGGAAAGAAATATCCAACTAAGAATAAAAATATTTCTAATGTCAATAACAAACATAGTGATAGAAGATACAAATGAAATGAAACACACAATTTACACCAAGGTAAAATGTAAATTTTCTCTCCTTGTTATCTGACTGAATTGCTGCCCACTTCGACCAAAAAGGTGGATGTTGGGCTTTCAGTTCTTGATCTCTTCCTTGGACCTCAAGATATCCATTAATACAGGTTTATTCAGATGCTTCTATGAGAGGACGCATCCTACACAGATTCTCCCAGGATCCCATTTGGAATGGGATTGCCCCATTTCCCCATACTTCAAAGGGAATTTACATCTAATAAGCCCAATTTTTACAGTTAGGCATATTCATTTCTCATTTCTTAAAGACTTTTAGAACAATGATATAAAAAAAGTTGAATACTGTCTTTTTCAGAACAACTGCTGGTGTGAAACCTCATTTTCATAGTTGTCTCAGTGAGGAAATGGCAATGAAGTGCACACACCAAGTTCTCGGTCATCAGAAGGCTCTTTATTTCCCTTCATGGTGTCTTTTATAATATGATCCACAAAAGAGGCTGTGATTGGTCCGAGAAGCACTCACTCTCTTCCCCTTTTGTAAACACCAGGTGACAGAGACTGTTTTGGGGATTTTGTGTGAGAAGAGCAAAGCTCTCATGGTATTTACAAAATAACAAAGATACTGTTCTGAGAATGGGAATTTGTTCCCATGGGAATCAGCATGCAATAACTAGCAGTAGAATTCCGAAGCTCAAGAAAATACAGAGCCACACATAATTTTTTTTCTTGTTTTCTTGTACTTCATTCTGAAGCCAAAGAACTTTTTAGGTATATGCAAATAAATTCCTGTTCCTTTTTATTTTTGTAATAATATCAGAAATCCATTTTGTTTACAAAGTATCATGTTTCCAGAGAAATAATATTGTCTACATATTAATTTCCAGTAAAAATCATTAGAGATTATTCTGTTAAGGCATAGCTTCAGAAAGACTTAAGGATTGTAGACCATGTAAGGAATTTTGTAATTAGACTGAACTGGTAAATTAAAATATATTGGTATGTTGAGATGGTGATAGATGTCATCCTACATATTAATGTTATATTTGTGAGGCAGTAGGAATCCACACATGAGGTAAAAAGAGACAGGTGGATATAGCAGATGGAGATTCTCTGTTTAAAAAGAGCTGTATGGAAAAAATGAGTGATGATGGATAAAAGTCTTTTCCTGGGAAAAATATGATTGGACACAAGAGAAAAATTCACAATGAGAGCAATCAGCCATTGGAATAATCTCCACTGGGAAGGAAGTGGAGAATTCTCTAACACTGAATACTTTTTCAGATTCACCTGGACATGGTGCTGGGCCATCTTGCCTGGACTGTGCTCTTGCCAGAAAAGGTTAGACCAGATGATTTTTGGGGCTCCATCCAACCTGACATTCTCTGAATATAAATCATTTACCCAAATCACTAATTTGAAAGAATTTTTTTCTCTTAAACCAAACTTTTTTTTTTTTTAACCTTTCTTGAATATTCTCTTGATGCTGCTGTCTATAGGGAGGTGAAGACCTAAATTCTGGAACTTTTGGTATCAAACTACTCTATTCCTGACACACAGTTTTTTTTTTATTTCTAAAAGAGCAGAAAGGCAGAAAAAGTCTTTTCCCTTTATCAATTACTGCTTTTGAGGCAATTATCTACAAATCAAGAGAGGCACTAGCCATGGTAAATTGCTCAGAATTGAGAGCAGGGACAACTTTTACCATGAGAAATGGGACAACCACATTACTCAACTAAAATTTTAGACATTAGGAAAAAAAATAAAAAAGAAATATCTCTAAGGAAAAAAAAAAAATAGCCACCAACATGAGATAACCTGCCAAGCAGCACAAGTGAGATGAAGTATTGGCTGCTGCCAATGTGCAGCAATTCTGGTTTTGATTGAACCACGAATAATGAATAAAGTGAGTCAGAACTGGATAAATGGCTTGAGTAAAATAGAAAGAAAAACTGTTTTGAAAAGGCCTCTTCGATGAATATAATACGGGAGGGCTTTGGTTGGGTTCTTTTTTGGAGTTCCAGTTTTTCGCTTCTGGGAGGTTTTTGGGTTGGTTTTTTTGACAGGGGAGAGAGGGGTTTGGATTCTGTTTGTTTGTTTCCCTATAAAATATTCTGAATGGCATACTGTGAAAGATTTTGAAGGGAAGGGAAGCTGAAGAAGGACTCTTCACCACGAAACTGTAGTCACAGGACAAGCGGTAATGGTTATAAATTTAAAGAGGTCTAACTTAGGTTAGATACTAGAATTTTAAAAAGCCTTTAAATTAAACAAGAAAATGAAAGTGTAAAAAGTTGTAGTAAATTTTTAAATATACAACCACAGAAAAAATGCTTTAAATAACACTATAATGGAAATAAAGTTTAAAAAATACATTCCCATTTCACTAGCATATTATATTCTTATTCATCTACAATTTTGAATTAAAGAAAAAAGGTTTTATGGAAACAGTTTAATAAAATTTCATTATCTCGTATCTAAACTCAACTCTCACTTTAATTTGAGAGTCAGAATTTGATTTTTCTCATTGATTTGATTAGAATTTCTATTAAGAAAATACATTTTCATAAATAGTTAAATATGTAAAATCATTAAGAAATCTCTTAAAAGTACTATTTTGCCAGACATTTCTTTAGTCTGCAATCTGAGGAAAAGAACTATTTAAATAGCACTTCAGTTTTATTAAAAAGGAAGAATGGAAACACATTCAGGCACTGTTGTGAAAATGTCCTATCCCAGCTGAGAAATAGCCAGACTTCTATGCTATTCCCTTTATATCTCAAAAGGTTGGGGGTTTTTTATCAATTACATGGAAAAACTTGTATTGAAGAAGGAATATGAATAATAATGAATAGGTACATCAGAGATGTAGATTTAAGATAAAGTTATTTGTTACAATTATAAAGATCATGACGGAAAGTTCAAATCCTTAATTGTGTATTAATTGGTGAATAATTAATTTTACACAATTCAATGATCCTGAAAGTATGGTTGAGTTATTTATTTATTCTAATTCTCAAATCCAGTTCACTAATAACAGTATCTATAATAGCATTTTTACCCTGAAAATTATTTGAAGGTAGGGATTCAATAGGACAAAAATGTTAATTATTTGGTCTTACTGTATTCTTATGTTTTCTATATCCTCTGAAATATAGTGTTACAGTGCAATGTTCTTTTGAAATGCTTGAGTTTCTCCCTTGATGTCCAAGAAGATCAAAACAGCAAATGCAAAACTGTAAAACAACTACAAGGCCTTTTGATTAGATTCATACTATTATTTGTGGCCTGGAAGCTTCAGTCAGGCATTTAGAGTCACCTTTTTATTTAAAAGAGAGATCAAAGATTACAAAAATATGATATGTACAAAGCTGAGGGGAACATTTCTCTGAGCAACTGGGTCTAGTTAAAGCTGTCCCTGTCCTTGCACATGGAAAAAAGATGGTATTTAAAGTCTCTTCCAGCCCAAAACATTCAAGGATTCCATGATCTAATCCACTTAGACACACAGCTTTTCATTCTAGATGAATAGGACTGGAACAATGCAGTTTCTCCAGGTGAAGTAAATGATAGCTGAAGCTATATAACACTTAATTAAATATCCAACTCAATGCTTCCCCTGAAGGAGGGAGAAAAATTCTCACAGATTTTTAGTATGCTATGGAAATTTAACTCTTTGTGAAATAATCGAAAGCGTACTAACTTGACCCATTTCACTAAAATAACTTTCTTAATAACAAGAATAAAGAACAAAACAGACCTGATCCAAAAGAAAGGCTCACTGAGACACCTCATGCACTTTGTTAGATTCTTCTTCAAACATCCAGTAGAAAGGATAATTTTTCACTGTATGCAAAATATTGAGATCATAATTGACATAGGAAATAATATCCACTGAAGACCAAATTATCCAGCTACTCTCAGAAGACTTAGTCACCCACATTTTACTAGGTTATTGTTATGCCACAGTGAAAAATCTCAGAAAGATTACAAAGAATAGATGGAACATAACATAGTGGTGGCATCCCTTGCCTTTATTTGCACAGTGGGGCCATGCATAGTGTGACTACATTTGACATATACTATTTGGCATTTTGAATAGAAAATATGAGAATGGAGGTGGCAGGTAGAATTGAATGAAGAATCCACTAATCAGAGAATTGCAAAAGAGAAAATACAAAGTTCTATTCAGTCCACTTGAAAAGGCATATGAATATATCTATCTATAATTATGTGAGCTAATAAAAAATCTTGCATGTCATATGTTCTGTGTATTTGCTGAGAAACAGACCATTTAACAGCTTTTTCTTTATTGTCTAATCCCTCAGGATAGACGGACCCTGCTTGATTCAGTTGTGTAAACATTTAATCACAGTGAATATCTGGATGCTTTTCCTTCTTGAGTTGATGGGAGATACTACTATACAATTTTACCTGCTTAAAGAATATTGTGTTTGTCATGATTGCAAATTGTTTTTTCTGCTACACTGTACTTTCAATATTGTTAAATTGATAGCAGTGCAGTCAAAGGAATATCCATTTAGGAGCACTGGTAACTGCAGATAAGATATCTATTGCAGCCTATCCTGAAATGCCATGATAGTGTCATGGCTTTAGATAATATTTTAAATAAGTATTTCTTAGATGTCTAATAAATTAGGTGGGGAGGTAAACAGAAAATGATATAAAATGGGATAAACTCATGGATCTGTGTTTTATAAACCAGTTAACTGAAAACCAGATGTAGAGAATATAATTGATTTTATTGACAAGGCAAAAAGAAGCATCTTGTTAATGAAATTTGTTGAAGGCACAAAATCGGTTGCATCAACACAAAAGAGGATTAGAATGTCATGCTGGACGAACCTGAAGATTTCAAGGAAGGGAACAAAATAAACTTGATAACATTTAGCAGTACAAAGTACCATATCACAAAGTTTGATAGGATTTCTGAATTCATGCTAAAAAAAAAAAAAAACCTCAACAGAAACTATGGGAAGAGGAGAAGGGCTTGCATACTGAACACTATATGGTGCAATCTTAAGGTGCTTCTGAACGCAGCACTGACATTTTTCCATCTAGCAAGGCATTTCCATGTAAGAGAGGAGTGCTCTTAGTTAAGCAAGACCTCTACAAAATGATAGCATAAATGTATTTATTACTTGTCATCCACACTCAGGACAAATTGCCCCAGACCTGGACTTTTGCAAGTAACCGCATGATGAGAAGAAAGGACGTTCTACCTTCCTGGGTAGGGAGTAGAAGAATTTAACTTAGTGAACACAGTGATAAAGTGCCAGAGTGCAAATACAATTGGGGAAGCAAGGAGGAAATCAACACTAGAAAAGGAAAAGCTTGTTAAATCAAAGAGCAAAATAGAGTGGCTATAAACTTAATTAAATTAGAAAGAAGTTTCCAACTAACAAAAAAGGAAGGCTCTGGTAGACTCTTTGAAAGTAGCAATGGGGCAAATATTTACAAAATTGTACCCCTAAGTAATAATTAAAGTTTGCAAAACATATGAAAAACATTCTCTAATTTTATTGCTTTCACAAAAAGGGACAGGAAAAATCCAGCTTCCTCTCAATTACCAAAATACAGAATTTTTTTAATGGAATGTGCGTTTTTATCCTCTTCACAATTTCATGTTTTTCTATTGTTATAATGTTACGTCAAGTGTCTATTTAAGAGGGAGAAAAAAAAGACTTAAATAAATGCTTAAAATTATGCAGTCAAAAATTATTTATAGAACATACCTTTCTTAATCAACTGTCCATAAACTGAGTATCTGCTTATGAATAGTAACAGCAATAAAAAGACTTCTTGACAATGCTACTTCAAACTTTTGTATTTATGAGACTCCTTTTGCCATATCAGTCGATACTAGCTGAAACTATTCTTTCAGCTCCAAGAATACTGTGATATTTCTCAGATGAATTAAAAAAAGAGATAAGTGCATTACTTTTTCAGATTTTATGGCTTTTTAGGAGCTTATTCTTAGCCATCTGGGTTTGCCATATAATGATGTAGCAGAGCTACAGTCTTTCTCTTAAAGGTGTTCATACCACCCTTATTCCTCAAAAGAATAAAGTGAGGTAAAATAAATAATATAAAATAAACTTAAACTTAATTTAAAAATAAAATATTTTTTANGGAGGGTAAGAAAGCATCTTACAAAAATATTATGACCTGGCAGATTTACTTACCTCAGGTAGTAAACTGGTCTCCATTGACCACAAACTTATTCTGTCTATACAAATAGGATTTTAGTATGTATATTTCAGCCAACTTTTGCAAAAGCAAACAAAATTTATGGTTATAAAGCTTCCCTTGAATGTTTATTACTATATTACAAGTTCTTTCAAACATTCTTTTCTAACATATCTGCCAATATAAAAGGATTTTGGTGTTTCTCTTCTGAAATTTCAAACTGCTATTTCCCAGGAGTTTAATGATAATTTATAAATGGCAACATTGTAAAGGTAGAAGGTAATTTCCCCTAAGAACTAGATAATTTATAGCTTTCTACACACAAATGACCCTTGCAACTTAGTGGTTGCTTCATTAAATCTTTTACACCTGCTCCTTCCATCTCATGAGAAAAAATAAGTAGAAGATGCAATTCACTTACACTACATTCACTCCTGAAGGTACTGGGGGAAAAAGGCTAGCTTAGTACTTTCTGCCATAAAGTGTAACTAATTCTGTAAATGTGAGTGAAACACAATTGAAAGTAGCATGGCAGATAGATTGATATTACCAGTGGGTCACTGACATGGAGAGGAAAATCCGAATTGTTCCCTGGCGTAATGCTACTGGAATTGATTTACACCAGGGATGCATTTGGCAAGAAGACTTTGAAAGCACATTTTTGAAAAGGAAGTTCTATTTGCACTGTGGGGTTTCCATTCTCATTTTGTACATTCCTATAAGTCACTTCAAGTAGCACAGAGAATCCATTTCAAAAAATAAAGATGTACAAATGTATTTTCAGTTTCTTCCTCACCAAGCCAAAGAAAAAGCTACATTTCATGTAAAACAATAGAGTGATGTGAAGGAAGCTTGGGGTTACAGAAATAGGCACCTTCTAAGCTATTTCCCTGATTAAACAAGGTGAATCAGAGAGTAAAAATTATTTGAAATAACAATAGGTTTGCTTTTTTAAATTATTCATAATGAAAGTGTGAAATTTGTTATGTAAGATACTGAGTATTTGTTAGATTCAAAATGTAAAAGCATACATAGATCATTAGAAGCACATTAAGTATATTTTCTTTAAAGCAAGAATATACATCCTATATTTTTCTTTAAATAAAAATACCAATAGACTGTTAGAAAAAAGCTGACTTTAAAGTTCTGCTCTTCATGTGGTAGATTTCTAAAATCACATTTGTCAATACAATTTATCAACTCCATATTTTTATGGCATTTTTTACCATATTACCCTTTTTCCTATGAGTCACACTACTCTTTTTACAGAAGAGAACCATTATATGTCAATTTGGCACTGCTTTGTTTTGAGAGACTTATGTATTTTTCCTAAACAGAACTCTGCTTTTTTTTAAATCTGGTTAGATTCTTGGTTTTGGTTTGGTTTTGTTTTTTGTTTTGGTTTGGGTTTTTTTTTTTTTTGCCAATTTTTTTGTGTCAACAGGTCTCAGTGGGACATTTGGAGAAAAAACCGCACTTTTTTCCCAATTAAAAAAAAAAAAAAAGACCATTAGTTTAGATGTATAAACCTGATTTTTTTTTTTTTTTTAGTTGTTTAGCTATCTGATCATTATTGTATGGTTTGTTGTGGATTCTTTATCAAGGCATTCAATAACTACAACTCAGAATTAGGATAGTCATGATTCCTGGTAGAAAAGTTATGGAAGCCTAATAAGATCTCTAATTTAGAAGCAGGAGAGAAAAAAAAAAATCTAATTTTTTGTATTCAGACAATTAGAATCATCAGGAAATATGTAAGTCAAATACATTTCAAAGTATTTAAAAACATTACTGAATCTATCAACAAGATGCAACTTTTTATTTTGTCTGCGCATCTGTGCTGCAGATCAAGTATTAGATAAATGGTCTAAAGCAACAATTTGGAGAGCATTTATTATTCTACTTGCTTTACTTCATGGCTAAGCGCATGGCAAAAACCCTCTCAAAAAGTAATCAAAGTTGTTTCTTCAATCACAGTTGAATTTTACACTAATTGATTATTCTCTGTTAATAATAATAAACTGATTCAAAAGAGTAGGGAAATCTTATTAGCTTGATACTCACACTTATGTAAAATTGTCAGATATATTGTCAAATATATTTTCCTGTCTCTGTCAGAGCAAAGCCCCTTTCAGAAGTTCTAGTCACTCTTGCAGGTTCTATTCAGAGCCCAACAGTAACGATGTTGGAGCAGCACAGTAAAGGCTGCCTGCTTATCTACATAACAGCTCCTCTGCTGCAAGCTCCTTCTCTGATCCCAGCACTACCTCCCACACCAAAAACAAATGCAGCCTTGGAGGAGGGCAGATGTTGCTTGCAGAGCTCCTTAATAATGATAAAATATAGATAATATCTGCTCTAGACAAATCTGTCTGCGAGAAATATTTCTCCCTCCTCTGGAATGTCTCAGCTCCTGCCACCTCTTCTGCAGGAGCCACAGCTGGCATTTGGCATGATAAGAAGTACAAACTCACCGACCATATGATCTCCCTCTGCCAGCAGGTCTGTGATAAGAGAATTTGGCACAAACCCTGGTCTTAATCAAACCCATTATTTTGAACTACTGCTGCATAGCTCCAATGGTCCTTATTGAAATATAGTAAAATGGAGCCTTTATGTTCTCCCCTAGATTGCACACTCACAAATTATCCCAAGTCCAGCTTTGCTTATGTTACTGTTTTCGCTGTAACTTTTTCAATAAAATTTCCAACAATAGTGCTTCCTAAGCCTTTCATATTTTTCTCTAAATATAGAAAAAAAATTAATTAGTCTTAGCAAGCTACATTTCTAAGTTTCTCAGTAACATTAAAAGGAAATTTAAGTGTAAGGTATGCTTTTGCTCAGTCTCAAAGGTTGACTAAATTGGAGAGCATATTTTTTTTCTAAGTTAACCACAAATTAGATAAATATCTTTCGTTAAAAAATTCTGCTGGATTTAAAAGAAAACAAGAAACATTGTTTCTGGAAAGGAATTTTATTCTCTTTGACTCCTAAAAATTTCCCCTGAAAAGGTTTTCAAATAATGTTACTCTCTTTAAAACAATGAATTGCAGTTTAGGAGGAATATCAGTGATAGGACAGAGAGGACTCAATTCACACTTAAAAAGGTTTATATTGTTTATTCCAACTTCGGGGGCCAAAAGGAATTGACAATGTTTTATTTTATTTTCTATCACCTAACAGACCTCCTCTAGAGGGAGAGTTTATGTCTGCAATGATCAGTACAAGGAAGGAGCTTTACTTACCTGCCAATGACATTTATTTTCCCAGCTGGCTGGAGACTGCAGAATTTAGCTACTGAGGTCCAGTGCCTAAACTGGTCAGAAAGGAGAGAAAATACTGTTAGTTGTGATAGTCTTAGGCTGGAATTGACCCTCTGCTGAAGCTTTAATTTTAAGAGAAATGCTGGGGATTACAAGAGAACCACTACAGATTTTCAAAAGGTAACGTTTCAACTATGGAATACAGGTATAGTATTTCAGGGAATGTACTGCCAAGAACCTGCATTTTTACACAATGATAATTTAAAGAAAAATATTTCAAACAACTAAATGGACTACGATGAAGTATCTGATAATTAATTAATGAGATCATAGATAAAAAATAACAATAGAATAACCTTTGCCAGAACATGAAAGGCATCAAAATGTGTGATCATCTTGTCAGAAAAATATCTTGATGGACTTTTTCAGAAACCCCTAATGCTCCTAACTTTAGAGACATCTATCACCACTCAAAAAGTCTGTAAGATATGCCCCACTGTGATTTTCATTAAAGTGCTTTTTTTCGTGCTCATTAAGGCCCTGGAATCTGATACCAAAGGCCTGTAACAAAAGCAATGGGGCCTGTCACAGTCAGGGTTAGCATCAGAAAAATCACCTGTTTCAGAAAGAATGTGAGAGGAGAACAAATACCCAACTAAATACTGTTCAAAGGATATTTCACATCTTAAGAGAAACTTGAAAAAACCCTATAAGGTCAGTAAAGACAGAGAAATCAGGTAAGCCTTTGCAGACATAAGCAGAGATAAGTATTACCATTCTAACCACCATGTAGGCTAGACATTATGATTTTATAAATTGCAAAATATATTAGTCCTACCAAAAAATAACATTCTAGTGCTGAGGAGAGTGACTATTCTGAATTAAAATATATTTCCAGGTTAGCAGTTCCAAAGTCCTTAGTTCATTTATTAGTTATTTCTTTTAGTCTAATCAATATAGAGCCCACAGCAGAGCCACTAGAGGAAAGGGACTGCTCTCAGTTGTCCTATCTCTAAAATGACCCCAAGCCAAAGTCCCAAACAAACAGACTCCAGAGGAGGTCCTTAAACAAAATAAGAATCTTATTTTGTGTAAAACATACATGTGAGAACACTCCTGACAGTTTTTTTAATCGATCTCCTGTGGCTATGGGAGTTGCTCCTGAAATAGCTGAGTGTTCTTTGAAAGGTCTTGGCTGACTAATTATCTAAGCAGCAATTCTCCTTAGTGTTACTGTCATGGAACAGATCCCCATGGGGCAGGAGACAGGAGCTGAGCAGGGACAGGGGCCAGGCCATGTTCTGCAGCACTGGAGAGCAGGACATATCCACAGATGAGAGCCATGGACAACCAAAGATCCAGATCAAAAGGGAGCGAAACAGTGACAAGTGTCCCAGAGATGTCCGGGTATGCCCACAGTGACCAAGAAGGGCTGAGAGAAAGCCAGGCTGCAGATGCAGGAGCTGCTTGGCTGAGCATAATCACATCTGTAATGGGGATGAACATCAGCTGACCTCCAGCACAGCTCAGACAAGAGCCAAACACCCCTGAAATGATCCTACATGGGCCTCCTTCTCCAGGGATGAAATGCAGAGGCCCCAGTCAAGGCTGGTTAAGCTCTTGAGGCTTACTAGTGCACTTAGGACTTGAGAATTATTTTCATTCCATACCACTTCTTTTCTTAATTTTGCAGTCCTTAACACATTATTTGAATATTCTTGGATATAGTTTTGTGTTATGTAGATTCTTGTATAGATCCAACATATGACTTGATTTCATTTCAGTGAGAACTCTCTGAAGAAACGACGTTTCAGCTTATGAGGTCTTAAAAGAGTGGTTCACAGTAGGAGATGCATATAGCAGATGGCTTTCTAAAGGGTGAGATAAATCCAAATAACTTTTATATCACTCAGTATTTTAACCAATGAGACCATAAAATGGAAATTGGAATCAACTTTTATGTTGTTAGTTAATTTTCTACTGATACCATGCTCTTCTGTGAATTTCACACATCACTCAAAAAGATTGTTTCTAAGTGTATGAACTGAATAGGTTTTAAAACACTTAGAGATTTTTAAGTCTTATTTTTTAATTCATGTTTTAATACAATTCAAAATTATAAAAAACCAATCAGTGCTTTTTAGAATTATCAGATCTCATTTTCTTTAGATACATTTGTACAGGTATTGCTAAATTTAGCCCATGAATGTAAGTAAAAGTGAACTGGTATATCTTGTCAATCTTACAGCACCAGTCATAACACAGATACATGTTTTTAACCACTAGAAATGGTTAAAAATATGCTCAGAGTGGAGGGATTTTATTTCAATTCCTTTTGAACTTTATTGCAACAAAACAAACAGAATATCTTGAGAATATAACTTTGTTGTCTCACCTATTTTGTGATCTATTTCCAGATGGAATAACTCAAAATTTACAGAACCTTATTGCATTTTGTTTCAGGATGTAAAACTATATACACATATGCAGTCTCACAAATACATGAATGCTCTCATTCAATCAGGTTTAAAACCAAATTGCTCTTTACAAAATCTGTTTTCTTAGCTGTCCACCACTGAATTCTGTACTATAAGGAAAATCCTTTGTGCCTACTTTATTCATGTGGATATTTTTATGCAGCTCATACAACTACTTTTACTAGTGTTATATGCCTTTGTGTTTCTGTAAAGCTCTGATATGCTAAGAGTAAGCTGCATGATGTTTCTGATGTTCAGCCATAAGTCCCCATAGGTTTCTTAAGAAATTTGGTCTAAGGGAGTGATATGATGGATGGAACTCATAGTAAAGCCGTGTGCTCTATTTTTTTTACTTTACTTAAAGAATTTAATAATTTTTTTCCTGCTTAAATGCCTTTATTAGTTTGTTTGCTTCCCCATGGTGTCTGGGATATCTTTTCCCTCAGTGCCTTATGTTATTCAAACATTTGGATATATAGTGCTTTAATGTTATCTAATTCAAAACGCATGAAGTCACAATTCATATATTCATAAATGCAAATCTGTTGAATTTTTTAGCTAAATTGCACAGAAAGTGCAGCATGTGATGTCTTAATTAGATTCAGCAATTGTCAGGATAGGCATTTCTTACCTCTAAAAGAACTAAAATGACTCTAAATTTGTGGGATTGAATTACTCTGTACACAGTATGACTTAGATAGAGAACTAAAATTCTCTTAACTTTCTGGAGTAAACAATATTTAAGAACTTTTTAGTTCCTAGTGCTTTTTGTATTTTAAAGTTCAATGCAATTATGTACATTGCTGCTTTGATATTTGGGTACTCCAGAAAAAAAGTACCTAAGAATACTCATGACTTGCTAATGTAAATTACCAGCTGGAAAACATGAGAAATTATTACAGGGCTTTGCTGCAGTTTGGAACTTATTAAACAAAAGTTAAATAGAGAGAGTAACATAAATTTGACTATGTCATATTTCTTTCATTTTTAGTATGAGAAACCAACACATTGATATTCAGAGTTCCTGAACATGTAATTCTTATCAGGCTTGTTCAGGCACATTGCCTTTGAAGACCAGACATTATCTGTAGAAGGCAAAAAGACAGAATTACTGGAAGCTTGGAAAGCCTACATGAACTTCGTGTCATATAAACAAAAAAGCATAGCAGTGTCACAGCAACAGTTATCTGTTGGAGTTGTGGAAGGTATGAACATTTGAAAAACAAGGGGATTAATAAACGAGTTAAAGTTTAATTAGTATATAATGAAAAGATTTTTCTGGGTTTGATTATATAATCACTTCAGTCTTGATTAGATTTTTATATGGATTGTACTTTATTAATCAGAATGAGACTGTTTAGAAAAGAATGTTTGTTAATTTTACAAATTAGATATACATAATTTGATATGCATAATTTGATATACAGTGTCATCACTGTATACTGAAACTCTTGCAAACAGAAGATTACAGAATTAATCATTTTAAGAGTCTGTAGAAGATGTTTGAGAGAGCCAATATAAAAGGAATGCTTCATTTAAATGGAGGAGAGAATGGAGTTTTGGTGCATATGTGACTTTGTACAACAAGTCTATCCTGGCAGGACAGTGATACCTTTAAAAACTAGAGTTTAATATCATTCTTATTGGTATAATTGATTATTTACAGAAATACAACAGATATTAATTATAGGTAAGAGTACCACAAAATGAAGAAAAATATCTTGTATACAAATGTCCATAACTGCCCTTCTAGGGAGACAGATTGTGGGGAGACAAAAGGTATAGTACTAAAGGAAGTCTTACCCTTGATATATTGTAGCTGTGTTAATTATCCAAGAGTGGGAGCAGCCTTGCCCTCCCAGCTATGAGTGTGATAAAAAGTGAGTTAGCTGGGAGGGAGGTCAATTGGAGTCAGTTGGAGTCTGCTGACTGTGTTGTGAGTAGGAAGGGATATGAGGCTGTGCAAGGGACAGAAAGAGTAAGATGTTGTACATAGGACAAACAGAGTTAGGCGGCCGTGGTAGGGACAGAAAGAAGTGAGTTGGAACAGCAGAAGGAAGAGAGAAGACTGTGGAGAAAGAGCTGGGGCTGTGTGGAGCTACCCTGTGGGATTGCTAAAGAGAAAATGTACAAGAGAATTTTAGATAACAAGGAGCTGATGCTTGAAGCCTTCTGATGTCTTTACTGAAGCATTTTGAGTGCAGTGTCTGTCTCGATGACCACACTGTCCAGATGTATGGTGCAAATTTTTTGCTTCTGTTTCAAAGCTATTCTCTAACTACAGGAAGAGCTCTCTTCACAGCTTTTGTAATACTAACTGTATTTGAAGACTGGTATTCTTTGTCTAGCAAAAAAAAAAAAAACCCAAACTGAGCCAACCAAACGAAAAACAACAACAAAAACACAGTGAGCAAAAATTTCTTGTAAGAATTTACTCAGGCTTTTATTCTCACCCATAAACCCCTGAGCAAGGGGATGCTTCATTTGAAAGTTTTTTTGAGATTTTGCATAGTGTCTAAAACAATCACTCAAAGATGCCTTTTGTTGTCCTTTGAAATGGAAAATTGCATATATAACCACCTTTTAACCTTTACGAACAGAAGAAAGGTTGTAGTTATTGCTATTTATTTTCCTGTTCTTTCAGAAAAGGTACAGAAAAGTAGTCTTAGGGTAATCATTCTCAGAAGAACAGATTCTGAATTTACTGCCCTTCCATTGAAAACAAAAGGTTTGTAGATTTATTGGAAAAAAAATGTCAATGTTTCTTAAGAGAGGAACCTGCTACCAGTTTTATGTAAAACCAAATTGCTGACATTAAAATGCATCTTTATTTGCCCCAGGTGGAGCACTCACTTGTGGCTGACCCAATTCATAGAGGAAATTCAAGTCGTCTTCAAGACTGCACTGTCTTTTTTGGATCTTTGAACATTTTTGGTACCATGAAAACTATTATAGCAGGAATGTAGAGCAAGTCCAGAGAAGGACAGCAAAATGATCAGAGGGATGGAGCAGCTCTGCTATGAGAAAAGGCTGAGAGAACTGGAATTGTTCAACCTGGAACAGAGAAGGCTCTGGGGTGACTGAACTGCGGCCTTTCCATACCCGAAGGAAGCCAACAAGAAAGCACCTGGAGTGACAGGACAAGAGGAATGGCTTCAAACTGAAATCAAGTAGATTTAGATTGGATATTAGGAAAAATAGTTAGCTGTGAGGATGGTGGGGCACTGACAAAGGTGGCCCAGAGAAGCTGTGGATGCTCCATCCCTGAAAGTGCTCAAGACTGGGTTGGATGGAGCTCTGAGCAATCTGGTATAATGGAAAGTGTCCCTGCCCATGGCAGAGGGATGGAATTGCGGGATCTTTAAGGCCCTTCCAACCCAGGCCATTCTATGATATATCAAAACTATGATGTTAGAGTAGTAAATAGAAGAGAGACTTTCATGTAAAATTTTGCATGGAAAAAAAACCAAAATTGAAGCTAGAGGATAGAAAAGAAGCCAAGGTAAAGATAAACATAAACTTTAATGAAAATTCAAGAGCTTCAGCTTTGATGAGGAAAATGAACGGTGTAGCGAGAAGTGACAGCATATTTAGTGATTTTAGGCTTTGAATAGATAGTCTTTCCTTTTGTTTGCATGCATACACAAAAGGGGAAAACAAATGAAAGAATCTTATAAGATACAAATTGTTATCAGCAAATCCTATTACATAATAAAACTTTAAAATAGGGTCTAAAAAAGAAAATTAACTGTGTTCAACCCGTTTACAGTGGAAAACACAACCTAAGTGAATCTAAGGGACAGGTAACATTAGCTAACTCATTAGAGGGAGCAGAGAAAGTTAACTGTACTGTAAATCTCCATTAAATGTCTGAGGTCCGCTTACAGGATTATTTAGCCAGAAAAAGTTACCACTATTTTCTGTAAATATTTTATAAAAGTATCAAAAATAATTCTAATATTGGTCCTTGTGGAAAAATGGAAAGGAGGGTTAGTTAACTACAGAATTTTGTACTTAGAATATGCAAGAGAATATAAGAAGAAGGGTATCTTCACTATTCAAGTAGAAATAAACTTTTCTAATCCTATGAATATGTATTGCATCCACAATGTTACTTGAACAAATAAGTAAAGTGGATTGTGCCCCTGCTTTATGAAGGAACATCCCAGCAGATTGCCCTAAGTTTCTGTGAAGCTTCATATCTTGGATAGCAAAAATATTTCCAGTTTCTGATTGTTAATTTGCACCTCTTGCCATTTTGTTATTTATTTGATATATCAAAGAATTTTAGAGAAACTTTCCTGTATTTCATTATGACTTATTTTCTAAGCCTATGTTTTAGTATGATCACCCCGTCAATTTTGTCCATTTCTTTTTCTAAATATTTTTAGACCATTGCATGGAAAACACTTTACAGTTGGAATAGGTTAATTAATACCAATTATATCTGCTGACCTCATTCATACTAACTATGACCTATTTTTTAAATGAAATGCTATTTAGTGCAGATGTCAATATGCAGCCTACATATGCTTTGAGGACCGATTTTTTTAAACTTACGTCAAATACTTTCTATGATGTGGAACTTTGCAAGAGCAAAGGGTATACAGTGTCTCTTAGAAGTCAGTCCCTAATAATGTAAATGTGTGGCTGTGTTTGTAAAATAATGTGTGTGTGTGTATGTAGTCTGTACAAAACTAACATTAAAAAAACCTAGCTGTTTATACTGTCCTTCAAAGCTGTCATTTAGAAGTTATTCATCATCAAATAGATTTTGTCTTCTTGAACTCAGAAAGAGAAGATGATTCCAAACACTTTTCAAAAGTCCTATAATTACTTTCATGTTATTTTTGTATTATAACTGTCATGACCCTCTCAAACTGACCTGCTGCCACTTTCCTTTCATCCTTGATTTTTTTAGATTGCTAACAGTTATGTTATTCTGAGGAATTCTGTTTTGTTCTGATTTATAACAAGAAACATTCTTTGCCTGGAGAACATTAAAATTACTTTGTGTGTTGTGCACCAGGTTTGTAAAAGGAATGGAAATCAGATATGATGATTCTTACTAAGAGTGACATAAAAGTTGCACTATTAATGATTGCAATTTTTATTAAAAAGCAACAATAAAAAAAAATCTAATTTAAATCTTCTTTGTCTCAGGAAAATTAAAGGCATTATCCCATATGAGGGGGATTCAGAACCTTTGGTCGTATACAGAAGACACGACACAAAACTACAGCATAGAGCCTTGCTTGAAGACATGAAACCAGGAAATGCTAAAGTTAGAAAATATTTTTTTTTATAAAATTTCTTTATGTATTGAATTCTTGTAAAACATCAGAAAATTAATCTCTTATGTTTAGTTGAGTGTATATGTCATGGTTGTTCTTCTTCAGACCATTAATGAATTCTGTTATTTTACTACAAAACATATGTTGTTCTTGGTGGACCCCTGTCATGAAAGGAGCAGTGCAGAACGTGACTGTTTCTTCAGAGGGTACTTAAAATTGCTGTGGTAATGTTGAACTGATTTTGATGTTTGACTGTGGAAAATGGGGAAATACACCATAACTGAATTTACTGCTCCTGTCGGGAACATTTCCGTGTTTACTTTTTCTTTGCCTCTAATTTCTTTCAAGATTTTATAAAGTGCCTACAATGAAGAACAAATGATCTTACACAGAAAAGTGACTATGTTTCTATTAACAACAACTGAAAAAAAAAACCCAAAAAACCAACCCAAACCCTCCCCAAGCTTTATATAACTTTTTGTATTGGTATTGCTCTTCAATATAAAGCCAATAGAAATACTGGAATTTTTTGTGGTCTTGTGAACTGAGATTTTAAATGAAACCCAGAAAAGTAAAGATAAGACCCCACTGAATTGGAATAGCATACTATAAAGAAAAAAGGAAAATGAAAGGTCTTAAAACTAAATATTCATTAAAAACTTGGGCTATTACTTAAAAACTGATAAAAGATGCAAGTATTCTTTTGTTAGGTATAGACAACAAAAAACATTAAAACAAAAAATTAACACTATAAAATTATTAAAATGCAGTTAAACTAAATTATTCCCTGTTATTTACTTCAAATATTCTTGTTTTTCAAATGCTTACTGAAATTCTCCATTAAATTCACAACTAAATGACTAGTTGACAGAGATTGAATTTTCTTTTTCTTACCACCTCCTTCCAAGTTAAAGTCACATTTAATACTTTTTTTCCTCATAAGCTGTGACTCTCCAGTCTTCTCTTGCTGCTCAGAACATCATTTAATATGTTCGTTTTTTGCTTCGTAACAATGATCACACATGGATGCTGAGTTTTTTCATGGCCATTTAAAGAGACCACTGTGTCATTTCACTGTGCAGTTTACCTAAAAAAAAACACAGAAAAGCTGATCTTGTCTCCAGCCTCTCTCTTTTACCTCTGTTTATTATATTGCTTTGCAAATATTACATTTGCAAGTATACAGCTGTTAACTACAAGTAATTTTTGCTCTTTTAAGAGTTGTGTTTTCATTGAATACTGGCAAGAAAACTCAAAAAATGATCAAATTAAAGTAATAATACTGCTGTTTAATTACATATCTAATTAAAATAGAAGTTAATTTGCAGTTTTGAAATTGATTTTGCCAGTCCTAAAAAAGCAAGCAACCCAAAATCAACAGAACAAAACAACACCCCTGCCAAAACCCCTAATTAAAAAAAAGAGCAAAATAATAAACCTCTCAATGACTGAAAAAATCTTTTGTTTTTTTTTTCCTGGTTTACACAAAGTATAAGCAGTATTTTATTCTTGCAAACACAAGTCCATACTGGGAGACAGAAATCTACAAAACCAGAACAACCTCATAAATGCTTATTTGGTAATTTTGCTTCATTTTCTCCTTTTTCTTGGGAATATCCTAGGGAATCAGCTTTACGTTACTTACATTGCAGGACACAATGCACTTCTGAACTAGATTGGATTACAATGGTCACTTAGAAAAAGCCCTCTTGTTTCAGTTGTGCTGCAACAAACAAACAAACAAACAAACAAACAGAACCAAAACAGGTTGGTTGGAACAAATGATTTTAAAGGTCACTTCCAAGCCAAACCACTCAATGATTTTATGTGCAGTTGAGAAGCCAAAGGCAGAGAAATGAAAGGTTTTTGTAGCTCTGGCTGAGTGGAGATAATTTTCCCCATAGCAGCCCTCACAGTGCTGGGCTTGTATCTGTAGGTAGAAAGGTGTTGAGAACACACAAGGTTTTTGGCTGCTGCTGGGCAGGGCTCCAATCAAGGCCATCTCGCCAGTGCTCTACCTCACACACACCACCAGGCTGGCAGAGAGCAAGGTCTTGGGAGGCAACTTAGCCAGGATGTCTGGCCAAAACTGGCCAAAGAGATATGCCGTATCATACGAAGGTAACAAAAGCAAAGAGAATAGAGGAGGGAAGAGGGGGGCATTTGTTATTTACAATGTTTGCATTGCAAAACAACCTTCTGTAATGCAACCCTGCTTCCTAGGAGGTGTCTGGTCATTGCCTGCTGGTGGAGAGAATAAAATTTTTTGTCTCCTTTTTCTTCCACATGAGTATCTTTCTTTTTGCTTTATTAAATTTATTCATCTTGATCAATGAAGCACTTCTCTTCTTATTTTGTCTTCCACCTTGTCCTACTGAAAAGTGATATAGCGGCTCAGTGGCCATGCCAAGCTCAGCTCACTACAAGGTGGGATCAAGATAACTCATGGAGGAAAAATCATGGGAAAATAGATGGATTAGACAACCAAAGGAACTGGCTGAGAGTAAATGGATGTTGGTTGACCCACAGTTGTGGCTACGCCCTGTGCCTGATCAGTGCAGCCGGTGCTATCCTGGCATTAAACTCTATTTCTGAGGATTTCCCTGAGTGAGAGCCTTTCTGTTAGTTCTGTGTGAACTCTGTGTCAGTGTGGGTGTCACTAAATGGGGCTGGACTGTGGGTCACAGTGTCTCAGATGTGTGTGAAGCTGGCATCTGCAATGGCCAGAGCTTTGTCTGTGTGTTTACCAGTCAGTATCAAGACAGGACAGATGGGTGAAAAAGTGTCTTAGGAGACAGCTATGTGTGTCCCTGGGAAAGAGATGAAGCCTGAAGGAATGAGCTACTAAGTGGACAAAGAGTTCCAGGTCGTCTCCAAAGAGGTTTTAGAGTCTGGAGGTTGACAGAAACCTGTTGAGTGCCTCCTTGTGTGGGAAGTAACCAGAGAAAAGAGAATTCAGGGCCAGTCACTGTGTGTGCTGAGTGTCTAAGCTGAGTTATGGGAGTAATTCTCACTATGCCTGTGCCTGTCTCTGTCTCTGTGTGTCTATTTGCAAACAGTGTTTGCACCAGCAGCCAGAGTTGGGCTGCAGGATTCTGGAGGCTTATATGTTCTACTGACACCTCTTAGGAGTATTAAGGATACTGTATGGACCATGTGTATAACTCCAGCTACAGGGGAAAACCCTGGTATACATATGAATATATTTCCATCTAAATGAACTTCATCTTGATCAGACAGAGAAAGGCACAGGATGAGGCATTGTGCTTGTGCCAAGTGCTGTGTTTTTCCTCTGTGGTCATCTGTGTGACCAGCCATGTGACCATGTGTGTTTTATGTGTGTGCCAGGGAGAAATGTTCTATCTGGAACTAAAATTCTATCTGAAATTGCCTTCTTCCAAGCAACCCATATTCAAATCTCACCGGTGAGGATAAGTTGCTCAGCAGTCTGGAAATCTAAGAAGGAGTCTCTCTCCAGCTCCCTTCTGTTGTAGATATGCCACCATAAGGGAAATTAATTTTGAAAGTCATCACAAGTACATAATATGGGAACACAAATATGTAGCCTGCTTGTTAAATGCTCCTGTGAGACACCTGCATTGACTGTCATGATGATGTTGTGTTTTGCAGGATCAGGTCATTCAATAGTGCCTGTACACTTCTGCTGACATGCTAACTGAAAGAAAAGTTCTTGGGAAAAAATCCTAACAAATTTTTGGTGTCACTTTTAAGGACCTGCTTAGAGTATGACTGTATGAGCAAGAAATTTTTTCAGTTTGGCCTGTGAAAATATTGAAAAATCTTGAAACTTCACCAGGGAGGTAGTATAGACTTAGAGGAAGGGTTGCAAACAAAACATTTCCAGCATTCTGTCATGAAAGGCAAAATTGATGACATTTGCAGTAAATTTCTAATTATAGTTCAGCTTATTATACCAAAATGTTGTTACAGTAAATGTATAAGAGACCATGGGTATAGAATCAAGAATATCTTGTTAACATAACTAATGTCCTATTACTTCCTAAATCCAAAGTATCGAAATATAGAAAAGCCTAAGTAATAATACGGCTTAAATGTTATACAAAACAAACAACCCTCAACCTACAATCTACCCCTCATGTTGGGGTTACTCCTTCAGTGTCCCTTTGGATTTTACAGTCAACACTGAAATTTTGTGCAAGGATTTGGGCCAGGACATGGCGGAGTCAAGTCATCAGTACACTGAGGTCTTCACTAGAAGAGGCTGATGCTGGTAGTGGGCTCACTTCCTTCTCAGTTGTGGAGGTTGTCTTAGATTTCTTTTTATACATTTTCCCATCCTCACCTGCTTACTTCCCCCTGCTCTCAGGGAAGAGAAGAAAGCTGCAAGTAGAGATCCCCAAAATCCCTGGGGGTTTTTTGTCCAGGTGGGACTGCCCAGGGCTGTCAGTCCCTTCCCCACTGGGACTCACCACAGCCTGACAGCTGTCCCCGGCAGTGGCAAAACCATATTTACAGGTCTATGAGCTGCTCTGAGTTTAGGTTTTAAGCTGAGTTTAGGTTATAAGGTTTTTATATCACTTCTCAACTACCTTATATCAAAGTTAATACAGCATTGAAATGTATTTGCATTGTTTACCTGTATGTGGCTTTAAAAGTTTTTAAATCCACTCAAAATAGCAAACCTATTTATATAAAAATTATTTAGCTTTCTTTAGGAGTATAAAACAACACACAAAAGACTCCTATGTTGTTGTAGTTCCTAGAAATTTTTTTGGTTTGGGTATTGTGTCTTGAACTGCTAATCAATTAGCTGGCCATTGTTCTATGATGATAATAGTTCAAGTCAGTCTAGGTTATGTTAACAGGCACTTAAAACAGTACCAGAGAGACAAATGGAGTCACACTGATTTGGCATTAGAACATGGGCCAAATATACAAAAAAAATCAGTTGCAAGAATTTAGCTCTTTTCTAACAGTAAGCATAAAATTTGAAGGGTCAGTAACTGTGTTCTTGTACGTGCACATCATCTGATATAAACCTACTTATCATATCAAATTTTAGTATCATCTGTTATTAATTGTACTGTCAGAACTATGGAACTTAAGTATAGCTAATGCCTCAAACTTGCAGTTTTAGGGAAGATCTGAAGTCTGATGTATGTAGAAAGAAACACAGGGAACAATAATACAGCAAGTAAAATTCCAAGAAATATTACTAGTTTAATACATTTGCATTAAAAATATGTTATCATGATTTTAAAATTAAGAAAGAAAGATCTTTGTCAGCAGTAGTATTTGAAATGTCTCACAGAGAGGCATTTGATTTGGCAGGAGACAAACGGACATGAGGATCGTAGTTCTCACTGATCCAAGACAAAGATTTCTGACTGCAGGCAGAGCAGTCCATTGGTAATTTCACACCATGCTGTGCTTACACATAAATTTCTAGCTTTGCCTCCTTTGACTGTTTTATGAGAATTCTTCCATGTTCTAGCTTGCAAATATACATCAAACCAATACACTGAAAAAACTCAGACTACACAAACTGATTCTGATATTGCCTTTTATTACTCCAAAGAACAGACACAAATCGTGCAAACACAGGAACTCTTGAAGCTTCTGCCATCAGCCAGATGGCTGCATTGCTATTATTCACTCATCTCTCCTAAAGCACATGTTATCTCAGAGACTCAAAGATTCAAGATTATTCAGGAAATTGTGAATGTCTTGGGGGTGCTTGAGGTTTCTTTGCAGTCTCCCCAAAATAGCTAAAAACATAACCCAGACTTATGTCAAATCTAAGTACTAAATTAAATAGTGAAATAGTAATAATAAAAATATTTGGGCCTTCCGAAATGAACAGAAACTATTTTTCTTATTGAACTACAGCATGTGCTTGTCATGTTAGAGGATGAACTCACATCTGTGTCAAGGGTGTTATCTCCATTCAAAACTAAATAAATGTATTTTAAATAAATATGCACTACTACTTGTTATAAAAATTATTTCTAAGGGGAAAAAAGACAATAAAAGTCATCAATCACAACATTATACTTTGTATGTTTGATAGGAAGATGCATTCTGGACTGGTAGATTGGTCTGGACTGCATTTACTTCAGTTTGGGTTTCTCTGCCTCTGAACCTGTTTCTGAAAACATCTGCCTCTGCATTCAGGCCCCCCGATATCCCCAGTAGACGTGAGGAGGCAAGTTCACACACAGAGATAACAGGAGTGGCAGCAGCTCCAACACAGAGCTCACCCAGGATGACGCTCTGAGGACCCAAATTTATTCAACAGCTCCACCACGTGGTTCTGCAGCACCAGGCCTGAAACTCACCCGTAAAAATGATTGAATGGCTAAAAAACATGTTTGTATTTTGAAACTGATGTCTTACTAACAGAGGAATCGAAGCTACTGGATGTGAGTTGTTCATTTTAAAGGAAAAGTAATGCCAGTGTCTACACAGCAATATGTTGGCTGTTATAAATTTTTAGTAATTACTCACCCATCTTGAGGACTTAGTAATCCTGAACTTCCAATAAACAATATATCTTTTTAAAGGTTTAAAGACATTACACAGAAGGGTTCATAAAGTACTCTGAAAAAGTTTTAGGAATAAATTTATCATCACCAACCTGTTAGCTCTATGCCACATTTTCTGGTTAAAATTATATAGGAGAGTAATGAGAGTAATTCTTTTCTTAAACAATGGCCCCTACTTTAGTAATGTTACTAAGAAGTGCCTTTTTTCAAGTCACAGTATATTTGATACTGCTTTAAATTACATTTTTTTAGTCTCCTAAGATGACAATCACAAGAAAATATTGAGTACATATAGTAAAGATTAAGTACATATCTATGAAAATGGAATTATTTTTTTAAGATGATAGGATGACATCTCACATTTCACACAGAGCACATTCCACACAGGAAACATTCAAATATTCCCATATCACAAAACCATAGAATGCCTGGATTCTGGATACGAAGGGGCCTTAGAAATTATTCAGTTCCAACCCCTTACCATGAGCAGGGACCTTCCACTAGACCAGGTTGCTTCGAGCTCCATCCAACCTGGCCTTGAACAGCTCCAAGGATGAGGCAGCCGCAGGTTCCCCAGGCAACCTGTGCCTCACCACAATCACAGGGAAGAATTTTTTCCTAATATCTGATCTAAACCTACTCTCTGTCCACTCTGTCCTGTCACTCCAGACCTTGTAAATAGTTCCTCTCCATCTTTCCTGTGGGCTCCCTTCAGGTACTGGAAGGTCATAATTTGGTCACCCCAGAGCCTTCTCTTTTCCAGGCTGAACAGCCCCAGTTCTCTCAGCCTTTCCTCACAGCAGAGCTGCTCCATCCCTCTGATCACCTCGGTGCCCCCTCTGGCTCCAACAGATCCATGTCCTTCCTGTGCTGGGCTCCCAAAGCTGGATGCAGCAGGATGTAAGGCAGTAAGATGCCTTACATCTATTAAGGATGGATGTAAGGCATCCAGTATGATGTAAGGCAGCAGCAACCACATCATCTCTCAAAAGGGGTACAAGTGAAGCAGGAGATTTATTGCAGTAACTATGTCTGGAATAAAGGCCATTGAAGGTTTTAAATAAACAAAGGCACCCTTTGCAGTAGATCCTGTGCTATTTGATAGACAATGTGAGGAAGGGGATAAGCTAACAGGAAGCAGGATGTGCTCTGGGCCCTGTTGCAGTTACCCATACACTGAGAATCATTACAGTGTTGGTATTGAATGGGATCTGTACAGAACTGTGACATGACCATCTCATGCAGGAGAAGTATTTGAGCAAAGGACTTCTAGTGTTAAAAAATCCAAAAATTCTATTTGCTTCCTTTCTTAAACATGTTAAGCTACATAATAGGCCAGTTAATAAATCATATGATATCTAAGGTAGGACTGTAATCTCTCAGCTGCATGGTGTATACCTTGGTAAATAGCCAGGAAAAAGTTCCAAGCATGGCTAGAGAGAAAGCAAGTTAATCTAAATCCACTGCTTATATGACACTACCAGGTACAGT
>VWYN01010198.1:122787-221710 GCA_013400075.1 Hippolais icterina
TCAATTTATTTGATCAAAAAAATTGAAATTTGCTGTTCATGTTTTTTTTTTAATGAGAAAAATATGTTATGCTGGTATTCAAATACCTGTTGTCTGCTGACAAAGTAGAAGTGTCCTTATATAATTGATTCTTTCTTTTACCATAAGTCTAGAGTGATTTCAAATCATGGGATCTTTTTCTTCTGGTCATTGAGCTAGTTATGGGAAATTCATCAAAGTTTTTCAGGTTTCTTTTTTTGCTTGTACTGTTGAATTGTGATTTTAGATTAAAAATATAAAGAAGTAAACTGCTATGTTTATAAATTTTACAGATAAAACTGCTTCAGGTAGCTAGCAGGTATAATGAAAAACTGTAGGGGAAAAAAATAATTATCTTAAAAAAAATGTAAAGCACCAGTTTTTATATACAGTTAAAGAGAAGGGACAGAACACCAACCTGACAAGGGACATGATAGCAGAGAGCAGACACACAGCTAGGCTTTAGGCAGAAAAGGACATTCACTATCTATGACAGAAAATCCTGTGTTACTAACAGCAGAAAGCCGGGGGAAAAGAAACTGTGCTCTTGTGGTTTAACCCTGCAGGCAGCTGAGAGCCCTGCGCTCACTCCCCACAGTGTAAGCGGGAGAGAATCAGGAAAATAAGGTAACTAGGACAGGGAAAAGGAAGAGAAAATAATAATAATAATGGTAAAGGAATATACAAACCAAGTGGTGCACAACGCGGTTTCTCCCCACTGGGGGATCGATGCCCAGCCCTTCCCCATGCTGTGAGCTGCCATCCCGCTGCCAGCCTCTTCAGATTTACTGCTTGGTATGATGCCATGTGGTATGGGCATATCCCTTTGGACTGTATAGCTCTGCTTCCTCCCAGCTTTTTCCATTTCGTGGCAAAATCAGCTTCCAGAAAAAATTGGACTATTTCTTTCCCTTTTTCAAAAACTTCTGCTATGTTGCCCCATGCAGTGATGTAAATCAGGTGTTTTTGATGTTCATCCTGTTCCAATGCAGACTGGACAGTCCATGGGGGAGGCAATAGGGCTGTTTCCACCCCTGGGGCACCCAATTGCAGGCATAACGCTCTTTTGAATCCTTGAAATACCCTCTCCTGAGGTAGTCTCTGCCAAGCATACACAGCCTCTGGGTCAGTCACTATAGGATGTTTCAGCCATTCATTTATTCTCAAGCTGATTTTAATCTCCAACAGGCTAATGTTCCTATCATTTCAGACATACAGTTGAGTTCTGCCCCTGCACATCTTGATCTCCTCAGGATTGACTAGAGCCTTATGCTCCTGTGGGTCTAATGTGCCAGGCCATTGGATCCACACAGTCCAGGAAACACAGCCACCCTCTTTCTCAGTTGACTGAAGCAGGACTCCTCTAGTCCTGGTCATAAAATCTGTTACTAACTTCTTATAAATACAAATAAGAAGTCTCCTTATTAAGATCAGAAGTAAAATCAGCGCTTCTGCTCTGGGAAACTGTCCACAGAGAACTGTCCACAGGGATCTGAAGCAGCCATTTTCCTGGAAGACCCCCCTTTTGTGGTTATTTTTGTTTGCAACTTACATACAAGTGACTCTAGGATTGAGTTAGGTTTTCCCACCCTGTTTCCTCATCTTCTCTTTGTGGTCACACAGGTAAAACCACAGACTCAGTAGGCCTGGGTAAGGTGTCAGAATTTTGCAGAAATTTATGTGCCTCTGGAATTGACAGGGTGACAGCATATTTTTTAGAAAATTGTTGGGTTTTTTACCAGATTCTACAATTGTTCAGGGGTGGCATTTCTAAACATGGGAGGTGCCCACTGTTGTAAGAACTTGTCCATACTGTACCACACACCCTGACACTTATAATTATCCAGCCTCGGGGTAGATCTCTGGGTATTATTGCTTAACCTTAAACAAGACCTGATATGCATTCAGGAGACATAGCAATAGGAACATCCCAAGGATATTCAAAATTCTCAATACAGAATTTATTTTAGCTAGCTTGAAGGAGGAGAAGGGGAAGAAGAAGCAGCAGGAAGTGTCCCTCCTTGTCTTCCCTATAAATTGGTTCCTGAATCAGAGGGATGGCATCAATGCTGAGTACAAATACCAAATTAGTCTCATGACTCATAATTTTATTACACCCTTAAGCCAGTGTTACACACATGGTATAGCAAAATGATAACTCTAATACAGCCCCTGGAAGTGAGAAAAAGTAAGGTCTAAACATAACATGATTCTGAGAACAAGCAAAACTCTGGGAGCAAATAAATCAACATCATGACCCATACTATGAAACTAATATAATGAATGCTTATATCAAATTTGTTCTAACATGGTCTGGTTATATCTCTACCTTTTGTGCTGTATGTTGGGTGCCAAAAAGAGCTGTCATGTCTGAACACTACACAGTGTTCAGCCTTTTCTTCACTCTCCCCAGTGGGATGGAGCAGAGAACAGGAAAAACACAATCTCATGGGTTGTGGTAAAGACAGTTAAGGATGGGAAAATGATAGTAATGACAAAAAAATACACAAATCAATTGATACCCAGTGAAATTAATCACTGTCCACTGACCGATGCTCAGCCTATCTTCAGGCAATGAGTCACCACCCCCCCCGGCAGCTTTCTGTTGTGTTATCATTCAGCATGATGCCATATGGTCTGGGACAGCCCTTTGGTCACTTGGGATCAGCTCTCCCAGCTGTGTCACCTCACAGCTCCTTGTGAAACCCCTGCTCACCCACTGATGAGGCCGTACAAAACAAAAAGTCCTTGATTTGGGGTAGACTCTGTTGATCAACAACAAGAGCATTGAGGTGTTATAAAAATCATTCTCATCTTAAATCAAAGCCACTGCACTGCTGCAGACCCTAGGAAGTAAAGAATGCTATCCAAGGTGAAAACAGGATGAGACTGTTGTGAAGATTTGTTAAATACTCTTTTTTTAAAATCCATTTTAATTAGCAATTTTATTTCAATAACTCCATTTATTCAGTTTCTGCTTAGATAAAGATAGATTTTCAGATTAAAAATATTTGGGAAAGCCTTGTCCTTAAGGGAAAAAATGTCAGTTAATCCACATTTGACAGGTAGGCTCAGCTTAGAGTCCTGTCACCCCTTAACCTGAAATATATAGAACTATGGCTTTTTAAGAAGTGTATACAAATGGCACCTATTTACTTCAAATGAATTGGTTTTGCAAATTCTGTCACAAAATAAAAAAACCTCCAGGCTAAGAAAGTAAATCATTGCACATCCAGAAAACAAAGTGTATTATTTATGAAAACAACAGTGCTATAGGAAAAAATGGGAATAAACAGGTTGTACTCTTACAGTTTAGTCTGTCTCGTATTTCAAAGACAAAACATCATCAATATAAGTAAAAAAGGAAAAAAATAAAGAGAAATCACGACCTCTTAACTTGAGAGGCTTCTCTATTAAAAGTTAAGCTGTGAATTGATCAATTATCAGATTCCTGGTAAGACAGCAAAATACCAATCATCCAATTTATAAGCCTAGATGGGATAATTATGCAAAAATGCTTTGAAAATTTTATGATTAAAGGTCAAGCTAATACATTGAAAGAATCCATATGGGCTTTATCTCAAGCAGACAACAAGGAATGATTCTTATAAGTCTACAAACAAGCTGCTGAGGTCACCCATGATTCAGTTTAAAGTTTACTCACAAATTAAGCGTGAAAATTACCTTAGCTTTATGTATCACTTAAAAGTGGATTTTTGCCTCCTAATAAGTAGTCTGCTGCCAGCTATATCATGTAATACAACATTTTTTTTCCCAAAGTTCTAATATGTATCCAATGTGAGATGTTATGAACTGATAAAAAGTTGGATTTTGTAACAAAATTCTAGTATAAAATGCCCAATCATATGGAACTATAATGTCCATAACAAGAGCGCATACCAGAAATTAGTCAGCTATAGACTATATTTTTGCCTCCACATGTACAAATGTATTTCATTTTCAAAACTGAGATTAGTTCTCAGCTTATCACCAGCTTCAAATAAAAGGCTGTAGATATATCTTTATTAAAAAGAGACAAAACAAATGAAAGAAAACAAACTTCTTGTCCCTTCATCAGAATTCATAATGTACTCCAGGAATTAAACTGTGAAGCAGAGTCAAAGGGATTGATAACAATAAGAAGATAGGGGAAAAAAAACCCCCCAAAACCAAACAAACCCAAAACAAACAAACAGATGAGTAAATATAATGAAAGAATTGAAACAAAATTGATGATTATATCAGAGAATACTAATGAAATCAGGTGAAGTGTAAAAAAGCACCGTAGAAAAATCATACAGAGCAGATGGAGTGTGTAAGTAAATACTTAGCTTCTGAGAATACTTGTGAAGAACGTTATGGTGGGGTGCTGCAATATGTCACTGAGGTCATTGAAAGCTACAGAGGCTTATATGAAAAACTGGACATTGTTAGAAAAAGGATTGGCAAAACGCCATTGCCAGCAAAGTACTGAAAAAATGCTACCCTACCTGGAGCTTTTATCCATCACAGGGGAATTCAAAGTCTCAAGAACAGAACTGCACCATTCAGTGGCATGGAATTTCAGAATTGATGGCCAAGCAAGGAGGTGGGCAGAGCAGGGAGACTGCAGTTTCTGTTGCAAGGTTTCTAGTCTATGACACCACACTCCCACACAGCATGCAGAACACAAACAGGCCCTCACAGCCCAGCTGCCAGCCCAGGCAAAAGTGCACTCACATCCAGCACTCCCACCTGTGTGCCAGCAATCTCTACGGCTGGCTGGATGGCTTGCACTCCTGCAAAGTGACCGACTCACCATCTCCTTTGGTGGCTTCAAGGACTCAGCAAACTGCTTGGGTTTTTCCTCCCCAAACACTTAACATCTTCTTTGATCAGGATACAATCACCTTCTCGACAATGTCACATCAGCCAATCTCCTGGAACAACACACACATGGAAGTTGTGAGCAGAGGAGTGTGTGTAAGCAATCCACTGTCTGTTTTGTGAAAAGAATGAGGTCAAGCAATGTCCCTGTGAGACTCCAAAAGCATAAATTGGTATCAGCACTATTTATGTTACTGTGCTGAAACTTTCAATTAATTTTTATAAATTTTAAGGATATAAGTTATTTTCAAATATGTATTTTTTTTTTTTTTCCTTTTGAAAGAGCCCCAGGGTGGATCAATGTTCCTTGCTGACAACCAGAAGGATTTTCCACCCAGGAAAGTGATAATTTATGGAAAAATAATTACATAACTAATATGGGAACAAACCCATCAAACTCCTTAAGTACGGGAAACTGCTTGAAAGTTTCTCTTTTTTCACGCCCTAAGAGTAAGCATTTAACTTTCCAAACTTAGTTTTATCCAAATTAGATAGTTTGAATTGCAGCAGTCCCTGACTAATTGTCCCCTCTGGTCATAGGAGAAGCTCCTTCTCCACCCATCAGGTCTGACAGCCTGTGGTCAGCTCTTTACTTCAGTCCCGCAGCTCTCTACACTATTTGAATTTGTTATCCAGGTAGGCTATGTTATATCCCAGAGCAAGAATGATCTACCTTATCCTTGAAGAGGATCTATTTGGTCAAGTCACCTGAAGAAAAATAAGAAAACTGTGAATGATAGTGAATAAAATAAATACTGCACTTCTGTACATAAAATGGTTCTGAAAATCTATGTTCAGTATAAATACAATATCAATGCCATATTCAAGGACAAGAGTTCAAGCTAAACCTGAAAAAATAGCAAATTGTTAGCATTATTTCTGCTTCTTTGGACCTTTGTTGTAGTTTAGTGTATCAATTAAAATATGTAAACTCTTTGGGTAGTTAGTGTGTTCCTTTTTTTTAAATTATTTTAACATTAGGAAATTTAAGGCCTAATTTGGAACTAGGGCATCTGCACAGCTTATGAATAATTTAACAATAATTTTTAAAATATGAACTTTCTGTTTAATTGACTCAATATTTTTATTGACACAGTGGTTTTTTTGGCTTTTCTTTTTAGGTTATTAGTCCACATATAAAGATTATGTAAAGCTGAACAAAAAGGGAAGTAACATATTCTATAAGGTTTCTGATCCTCACATCAAAATGCCAAATAGCAGAGCAAACATAGCAAAAATATGTGATCTGTTAACAAGTTTTAAGTAATTTATTGCCTTATGAAGATCCCAGTCATTGTTGATAGTGGAAAATATATGAACTTACTGAAGTACAGAAGTTGGAGCTTTGGTTAATAAGTGAAACTAAGTCAGGAGAAAAATTGTTTGCAGTCATCTTGCGTTTGTTGAGTAAACTAAACAGCACCCTGTGATTTGAGGACAAGGTGGAGAAAATACTTACACTACAATGAAACAGAAACATGGAAAGGAAGCACAGGACAATAAAAACTCCTCAAAGCCAGCATATGAAGCATGGTGGATTCAAGCTTTGCTACTGCTGCTGGTGGCAGCAATAAAAGTTGAATAGAATCAATTCATCTGAGTGAATACATCTTAGCTTTATTTTATGTCATAGCATTAGTTTGTGTTTAAAGTCACCTTGTCTGCCTGCCAGATGACCAGCCAGCCACTCACACTCCTCTCATCAAGTGGATGAGTGAAGAAAATAACATGGAAAAGCACATGAGTGAGATAAAGACAGGGACATCACTCACTGATTGCCACAATGAACAAACCAGACTAAACTCAGGGAAAGTTATTTTAGTTTATTGTGTATTAAAACAGATTTAAATTATGAGAAACAAAGATAAACACCAAAACACTTGTCCCAACGCTTCTTTTCTCTAACCGTGTAAACCTGATGCAAGCTATAAGGAACAAATATAAGAACTTGAGGTGAAGTGACGTCACCCTAATTCCAAAAATCTTGTGAAGATTTGAGGCCTTGAGGACTTTCCCAGCCTGTGTTACATCACTACAGCTGATGCCAAAGTAGCTGAAGCACCTGAAAACTTGTCATATCACCCACTAAAATGATGAAACTAAAAACACTGGAATTTTGTCTTGTTTCTTTCTTATGGAACTTTTTTCATCTCATGGACATGTACCATCATGGTCAATCTGGCTCAGTGAGCACACGTCAATCACAGTTTTTCAAGAAAATCTGTAGTTCCCTGAACAAGTGGGACTGACTGTGAATTGAAGAAGAAAATTTACTAATCCATTGTAAGTATAAAATTTAGTCTTTAGCATCTGTAAACACAACAAAGCCAAACACAAACCAGATTTTTTAAAATTTTCCCTGACACCTTCACATCTTGTGTCCAGACATCTGTTTGATGTCTCAGTCAGGGGTTTCTACACAGACTTGACTGAGGGGATGTATATCAAATTTTAATATCTGATATTTTATCCTTACCTTATTCTCTCCACGTCTAAAGCTTCTTTTTTCTTTCATAGACCACAACTCTCATCTTAAGAAAATGGTAGATGCTGTTATTATGTGTTCACTCTTCGAAAGTTTTGTTAATTTATGTGTTTGCTCCTAGGAAATTTCACTTATTTATGTATTATTTATTGTGAAGCAGTTGAAGCTTGCAGGTTTCTGGAGACTCATATTTATCCCTAGTACCGGAAAAGTTCAGGAATAAGTCTTGCTGATTTGTCAGAGAAAATCTAAAAATGCTGGAAGAATATAGGGGCAAATCTTCGCTCTTTCTATTGAATACAGAACAGTCTTAATGCTTCTTATTGAACTTTTTATCTCCCACAAACATGAGGGACAAGCAGAGAGAATTCAGAAGCTGTGGTTTGTCTGTATTCTTTTTTACCTTAGTAGAAAATTTGCTTAGTGAAGAAGAATTGGATGCAAGTATCTTAGAAGTCAGTCAATACAGTTTTAATCATAGCTAGAACTGATTACAAATTAAATTAAGTGTCAGATAATTTACTACATTTTGTGTGGCATTTTTACTTCCCCTTATTAGAACAGCTTGGTTTTATCAGAGGGAGTGTGTTCTCCTATAGCTCTGGATATTTTTAAGCATGTGCTTTTTTTTCTTCCCCATACTGACAGTGTATTGTTTTGGGTTTACATGACAAGATTTAAATAGCAGAGCAGCTGCAGGAGTGGATTCTGTGAGAAGACACTAGCAGCAGCCCCAGTATCCAACAAAGACAGTTTTAGTGGCTCCAAGAGGGACTCACTGCTGGTCGCAGCTGAGCCCACCAGTGAATTTATTAGTGTCTCTGTAATAACATATTTGAGAACAATATGCAACAGACGCTGAAGGAGGACACTGAAAATACATGAGAGAAACAACTCAGTAGAAATTCAGGTCAGTGAAGGAGGACGTGGAGGAAGTGCTCCAGGCACTGGAGCAGAGATTCTCTTGCAGATCCTGGAGAAGACCAGATTGTCCCCTGAAGTCCATGGGGGATTCCATGTTGGGGCAGATGGGCTTATTCTGAAGACAGCTGCAGCCTGTGGATCTTAATCTTCCACAGAGAGGAGCAGAATTTGTGGTAGAATCCCTGGAGGATCCATGTTTTAGGAGATCACTCCAGGACTGTCAGTTGTGGAAAGAACCTATGTCAAAGCAGTTTTTGAAGAACTGCAGCCTGTTGGAAGGGTCCACACTGGAGAAGGTCATGAAGGACTCTTCTCTGTGGTTGGGACTTCATTCCCCCAGAGCAAAGTAAGAGTATGAGGAGGAAGGAGCAGCAGAAACCAAAACTTTTGCACTGACACCAACATCTATCCTTTGTTCCCCTGTGCCACTCGGAGAAAATAGAGGAGTTGAGGGCAAAGCTGAACCTCTGAAGAAGAGAGTGGTAGGGCTATAGGAACAAATCTATCCCTCATCATGTTACTGTTATATTAATTAACAAAAAATTAAATTAATTTCCCTAAATTGAGTCTGTTTTTGTGGTACTGGTAATGGATGAGTGATCTCTGAATCCATGAGATTTTTCTTGTATTTCCTCTTCCTGTCCTGTTGAACAGAGTGGCTTGGTTGGCATCTGGCATCGAGACAAGATCAGTCCGCAAAAGGATGTCCTTGGTCATCCAGTTCAGTCTCTGAAAACTTGAAGTGTTTTAACAGATAGCTTTTTAATCTAAATCTAATGTCTCCAAAGATTGTGCAATAACTATTTCACAAGAGAAGTCTTGCTCTTATCATCCTTTCTTTCAGAGAGTTCTTGTAATAACCAAAGTAAATTTATCCTTCTAACTCAGCCCATTACTCCTTGTTTTATGACTGATGTTCAGTGTGACTTGCTCTTTGTTTCTCTCCTATTATTGTCCTTTAGTTATTTATGCAGAGTTTCATGTTTCTCCCTAGGTGTCCCCTCTTTAAGCTAAATAAATGTAATTCCTTTAATCTTCACTTATAAGTTATGTTTTATGTAGAAATAAAAGAAGACAATTATGTGAAATTCATGTCTTTTTCCAAACACTAACATACTTAAAATAATTTACTCTTCACTGAATTTCTACAGTTGACTTAAGCAAAATATCTTTCTTTCCCCAGAGCATAGGGACAGCAATAAGAAAAGGTTTATAATGGGTCAATTCTGTGTCGCCTTGAGTTGTGATGGTTTTGGGGGTAAAAGAAACAGTTTAAAACAGTAGCTGTAAAACATGATCTCCTGGCTTTATATTTCATTCTCAATTATACATTTCGACATATGTTAAGAGTGTTATATTTCAGATAACTGGGTTTTCTAGGATTTGAACTAACAGACCAATAATACTGCTTTATTACATTTTATTGTTTCTGCCTGTAGAAGGGGAAAAATATGTAGAGAAATAACTATTTCTCTTTTTTTTTTTTAATTATAGAAATAAAAGGTCATATATTTCTGTGATACCAAAGACTTTTCATGTTCCAGAAAGAGCCTAGTCTCTTGTAAACACTGATTTTTATTAACTTTCCCATTTGTAAAAGTAAATATCAAGCTTTGGGAAAACAATATGTCTATATTTGCTAGTACTCAAGCCTCTAGGAACAGTTTTCTCACGGTGCTGAGTTTTGCAGTTTTGACTTCAGCAGACCTCTGTGTCATGAGTGCACTTAGCAAGCTCCTGATGTTCACCTCTCCTCTGATTTTCATCCCAAAAGGATTCTGTTGACACACTAGGAGGCAGCTCTGTAATGTGAGCTGATGTTCAGTAGCTATTGAAGGTTGAGAACCTTATTCCAAAAGTACACTCTTTGGTTCACCCAGAGTCCAGACTGCAGTTCAGATTCACCTGACACCAAATCAGGCAGTTTAGGCTGGTTTAGTTTTTTAATCTTATGACTCTGGGTTTAGGTAGTGGTACAGAACCCATGCTGTGCTCTCACCTTGGCATTCTCTTTCTGAAGGGAGAAGTTATGGTCTCCTTCAGCCTTGCACAATGCTTTAGCTTATCCTCAATTTTCCCTCTCAATCCATCAAAACCCACAAATTCATGACTGTGGTGGGAGCAGCTTCCATGCTATTTCATAGGCTAGCTTAGGCTGGGCTTTCAATGAAAAGTGTGTCATTTTTACTTTAAAGAAAAAACATTATGAAAAACACTTGAAATGGTCTCAATTCCTCACACACTGGCAGTAACACCAAGAAGAAGAAAGATTGCACTGTGTTAATTTCTTCAGATGTAGAATTTTCTGCGGTATTCTAAGACAAACCACCTAAGGTAGAAACCTGCCTGTATGTTTATCAGTCTGCACAATTTTAAACTTTGAGTTCTAGAAGATTGTTAATAGAGTTAAAAAATATATTTCTTGGCAGTATATTCTTTTATTCCTCACCCTGTATCAGCTCATGAAAAAAATAGGAGATTCTTCTATCTGCTTCAATACAATTAATGCTTTAATTCTCATTCTCTTATATTGTCTTTTAAATATGTTTAAAGAGATATAGAGCTCCTGTTAATTAAAACAATAAACTAGATTAGATTTTATGGGATGATATTTTTCTCTGGTCTTGAGCCCTTAGTATAAGACTTTCAGATAAGATATCATTAGCTGTATAACTGGAAAATTGATTCTATTTCTTAAACCAGGTTAATTTATTCAGAAATAAGTTGAGATTTGCAGATTTCAGTTCTCAGCTTAAATCTGTTTGGCTATGGCTAGGATGATTTTACAGAGAAAAATCTTTTTACAAGTCATATCATATAGTAAGCCTACAACATTATTACATATGCATAAAAGTGCTCAGAATATAGCTATTTTGTTGTTGAGGTTTTGGGGGTTTTTTATTTCCTTGAAGTGATTTTCTACTACACTTTACACTATCTTATATTCTTTAAGTGACCAAGAAAAAAACAGAGGATAAAATAAAGTAAGAGTTATGGAAAAATTGTCTCACAATAGGGAGGAATACATATTTATAAAGAATACTGTATTTAAAGAAAATTACAGCAACAAAGTCTAAATTGTAATAATTAGGAAATATGAATGTGGTCTGTAAATAACATAGAACTTGCCATATAAAAATACTATTGGAATTTCCCAAGATACTAAAAATAAGGGTTTTTAAAAGGGTTTGCCTTTGAAGAATTACATTGAGAAAACCTGAAAAGTTTAAGAAAGGCAGGTGGTGGACCACATACTTGTTTAATAAATTCAATAAAGAAATATAACATTGTATTAATTTTGTTTTGTTTTGTTTTGTTTCTTTCTGTCAGAAAAGACATCAGACCTTGTAGCTCCTTGTATCTATTTCTTTATCAATTGAAATAGTTTATGGTAGTAGGAGTAGATTTTTATATTCATTTTTAATAAACCCTTTAATAAGACAATGTTCCTTGGTGGTGCTGAGCAGAAAGAAACACAGGACGTGGAGGCTCTGGTTTTATTAGGCTGTAGCACAGCAATGAACTCTCAGACATGTTCATCACTGCTTTATAAAGTGTGAGCTGAAAACCCTCTCTTGGAGGATTTCATCTGACTGAGGACTTTCATCAGCAGCCATGAAAGAGCTCTCTACTGTTGATGTCAGATTTTTCCTTTGGGTGTTGCCTTCCATCGCCCCAGACAGGTGATAGTTGATGCCCTGACACTATCAGCACCCCCTCAGCATGTTGATGACATGGATTTACCCCCTGACTCCAGCTACAATACTGCTTTTTAGAGTCCATCTCCCAGAAGCTCCTGAGACTTATCTGCCTGTTTATGCTCTACTTTTCTCTTCCTTCCAGGAGATAATTTCATCCCCTTTTGGGCAGAATGTTAATTCTGTTTCTGCAAGTTGAGATAGCACATGCAGTTTTTTGTGAAACAAAATAAGAGACATGCCACTAACAGGCAAATACAGGAAGTTTATCTTGATGTATTTAGGCAATGAGCTAGCCTGGCAAGAGTGCCAGCCAGCAATCCCTTTCCAAACAATTATGCAGATTCCTATGGATTCGGGACCCTTTTAGGCAGAAAGCACATATCACACATACAGGATATGTGGCAAAAGGGGCTTTAATATCTGAGAAAAGTCCTTGGGGAAATGAATAGCTATTAAGCACTAAGGAGAGATGAGAGGCACTGTAGAATGGAGCAAATATATACTAATCCTTGCCTGCATGGAAGGAAAGTGTTATTCTGCCAAAAAATAGATGATGGTAAATGATATCATGCAGAAATGAGGAAAAGAACACAGGAAGTATGGAAGAAGTGACGTTTTCTTTTGCCTTTTTTATTTGCTTGTTTCAGTAATCTGGTGGTGAAAATAATGTTAATGTTATTAATGCTTTCAAACAACTCTGAAATTGCTGGACTCTGCTCAGTAATCTGCAAGCAGCATAAAAAAGTGCATAAAACCAGTCTGGGATTAGAGACAGAAAACACAGAAAGGCATAAAACACTAAAAGAAATACAGTTTAATCAGTTTGAAGGAAGATATCAGGGCACAAATTGGATCTTTTTGCAACATGGTATAGCTTATAAAACCCCAGAACAACTGTGGCCTCTGCAGATCATGCCAAGCAGAAAAAAAACCAACTAATTGTCTATTTCTCTTTGTCCTTAGTACAAACAAAAATGGGATATTAAATAAAGTTGCAGACACCTGAGCACTGGAAGATAGCAATAGTAAAATGTTCAGAGGGGTGCTGAAAAGTACATAAGAAGTTGAAGCGATTTTAAAAATAATAAAACATTCAAGTACAAATAATTTAGTGAAATTTTGCACACTTTCTTCTGGAAGTCATATGCACTATCATGTGTTTTAAATTCTTGTGAGATAAGTGACATTTCATTCTTTTATGTGATTTTATTAAATTTCTAAGCTATTTTTCCATATATTGTCAAAAAAAGTTCAAATCTCTTTTTGACTCTGTGTTAGATTCAGTTTCTCTAAAATATAACCACTATATGACCTGATATAATTTCACGGGCCTTCCTTCATCTGTAAATCTCTCTGATCTTATTTTTACAATAGGGAGGACGATATATCTGCACCCTCTAGGAATGAACAAAGACTTGTATTCAAGTACAGTGTCTTGCAAAGTGAGGAGAAAGGCTTAAACTTCTCTTTCCCAGGCTGAGCAACCCCAATTCTCTCAGCCTTTCCTCACAGCAGAGCTGCTCCATCCCTCTCATCACCTCGGTGCCCCCTCTGGCCTGACTCCAGCAGCTCCCTGGTCTTGCTGTGCTGGGAGCCCAGAGCTGGGTGCAGCCCTGCAGGTGGGGTCTCAGCAGAGCGGGGCAGAGGGGCAGAATCCCCCCCCTGCCCTGCTGTCCACGGGCTTTAGATGCAGCCCAGGATTTGGTTTGCTTTCTCTGCCTGCTCTCATGTCTTAGAATGCCTTCACTTTTTAACTAGAATATACCAAAAATAAGGAATGTTGTACAAGGATGACAGTGACAGATTCCTGCATTCCCTCCTTTCAGCTGTGTTATTCAGCAAGATGAATGTAAATTAACAACTGCTCCTTTCTTACAGTGAGGACAATATGTCTTTCCACAATCTTTTCATAAGCAATAAAAACATAATTAATTCAGCATGAACACATTTCCTTAAGGCTTCCTGAATGGCTTTGGAAAGTTCTTCTTATTTCTACCAAAGCCCTGTTTACCTCAGGGCCTGTTTATACTTGCGCTCTTTTCCTTCCTCTGCAAATAACTGGGTTTTGGCTGACAGGAACTGAAGGGAGGCAAGTCCTAGGGAAAACTGACTCTTTCATTTACTCATGCTGCCAGCCTTATGTTCTTCACTTGCTGAAAAACAGAAATAACACTTATTTCAACACAGCGACAACTTGTTTTTTATTTGAGGCAATTGCTCACTGCAGGGAAGAAGGTAGGGCATTTTGCATCCTGTTAACTGTTGCCAGCTCTGCGTAAAAATTGAAAAGGAGAAATTGATTCCCATTCCACTTTTGCACCCCTTTATTGAAGAGAAGTTAACAGACTCTGAAATTAGGAGGCCCCATCAGGTTTTGGATTTCACAGCAGTGGACTGATGGACTCAAAAAACTGCTTTTGCTAAATAACTGCTTATTATGAAAAGATTAGGAATGATAGAGTAACATTGTTTGAAACCCTGAGGTTCAACCCAAGGAGTTAGACAAACCATGGAATAACATGTTATTCCTGTTGTTGAAAAAAATATTTATAGAATTTAAGGGGTTTTGTCTACAGCAATTGGAGGATGACTGAAAGACTGTGATTTCACGGTCACTTTCAGCAAGCCTAAATATGGAATGTCACCAAGGGGAATATTTCTCTACCCCATACATTATGTCTCTATTTCTGTTGCTTTCCTTTTCTTCTTTGTGCCAGCACTAGTGCTTATTGGTGCCACTTGGGGAGTTGGATGAATTTCCTAATCTACTTGAAAAAGGAACAAAGGAAAAAACCCAACCAACAAAATAAAACAAGAACAAAATCTCTATCAATTCATCCCTAGAAAGTAACCAATGCTACCACAGATGGAGAGCAGAAACTTGCAGTTCAGTGCAAGGAAAGGCCAGAATTACAACTTTGGTTTTTATGTAAGGGTGATGGAAAATTATAGTGCTGCATAGAAGTGAGGTGAAATATCTATTTCAGCTTCTTAGGAAAGTAATTTTTATGCACTGTTTATACTTTTTTTTTTTTTTTTAGAATGTCTATTTAGACTAGGAAATTTACTATTACAGCAGTTAAAAGTGAAACTACTTTATTTATCACATAGATTTGACTATGACTTATACTGCTGTTGCTTGATGTGACTCCTACCAATTACAAAAATTTATGACACAGGTAAAAAACATCAATATACATATCTTTTTGTTTTGGTGAAATATTATCTCTTAGTACTAGAAATAATTTGAAAGCAATACTTTTATTGGATATGAAAAAAAAAGACAGAAAAAAATAGAGTAGCAGTAATATAAGAATATGGGAACATAATGTAAAACAATCAAGATGCAGCAGCCCAAAGCTATTTCCTGGTGACAGAGCTACAAAAATATGTATATACAGTTAGCTTACCCCAACTGAGGCAAAACATTCAATTTAAATAGCCATAAAAGTATTTTAATGAATTCTACCTAAGAGCTGAACGGGCCTAACAGCAACTATTTAGTTATTCATGGCAGCTCAGCAGAGAGGTCATAAATTCTCACTAGCTTTTAAAAGCTGGATGTTTAAAATCATATGCATTTGTGAAAGTGAAATGTAATGGTAAGAGTCTACAAAAGTTCCTACCTTCAGTTCCTTGAAGGCAAGTTGTAAAAAATTCCTCTCAAATTAGCTACTACTTCATTATTTATGAACAGATGCAGATGGTGAGAAATTTTTCCACATTCAAGGGGAAGTGCAAGCAATTTTCTTCTCTCAAAGTACTAAAAATATTTAAAAAGAAATATTTTTTTCCAAGCTTCCATTTCCTTCTATAGGGATACGGAGGGATGAGATATAATAGTTCTGTGAATTTTTTAAAAACTTGGACATTACCTGATATGCAATGAACCCAGAACTGGAATCTGCATATGTAATCTCTGAAGCATTTTTCCTTTGATGCATTACCTCAGCTGTGTAAATGACCCTGACAAAGAGTGAATGTGATACAAAATTGCTCACAATAAGCTGTTTGTTATAGTTTTACAGAGGTGCAGCATGGACTGAAAGGAAAACTTTTATTTTGAGATGAAAACAAAGAGAAAAAGTTAAAGTGATGATAATTCATGTATCTTAAAAGCACCTGCTATTACTACACATCCTTTGATAAATACTGTATAGTGGACCAAAACAGTGAAAAAAAAGGAAATTGAGGAAAATTGAGGAAAACTCATTACAAAAAAAAAAAAAAAAGAAAAAAAAAGAAAAAAAAAAAAAAAAAAAAAAAAAAAAAAAAAAAAAAAAAAAAAAAAAAATCTCAGCTTTATTATGAACACAAAAAATATAGATGTTTTCCTACATATATGAATGTGGGAAATTCACCAAAGGTGTGACAAATGAAGGTATGTAATCATAAAACAGATTTTCAACTATAGTGGTTGCAAATGAAAATTTTGTTAAATCATATTGGGATATTCAACATGTAAATTGTCAGCTATTGAAGAGACGGGACTCCGCTGAGGCTCTGTGAAAGAAGTGTTTTATTATGAAGGCATGAGGTTGACTAGTGTCTCTAAAGCTGGGTTTATACACTCTTATACCTCTGAGCAAAATTTTCCATTGCCAGGCAATAATCATATTATTAATGTTTCTTAGCGGTATTGCTTAACCTCAGGATTGCAGGTGCAGTCATACATGACTTCCTTTAAATGAAGTACCACATTCCTTTTTACTTCCTCCCTTATATATCTGTTTGAACTTCCCATGGTTTTTGCCCCGCAAGAGCCAGGATGTCTGGAGCATCCATTGTCTCCACAGCACTCACTGTTCCATTGCCCAGCTGCCTCTCCATAGTAAATAAAGCAAAATTTGAAAAGCTGCATCAGAAATTAATTTCCAACTATAAAATTAATTGTGAAAACATGGTACAAAATATGGTATTGATTTTTTTATCCAGAACTCAAATTATATTGTCCAGAGCATATTTAGTACATTATGTAAGAGACTGAACTTGTAAGCACTGAAGACAAAAGAAATCTTACTTGGGCTTTTATAAATATCTTTTTTGGGGGGATGAAACCTGAAATATGTATTTTGAAAACATATATACGCATAGCATAAAGTCCATAGATATCTAAAATCATAATAAGAAATATATATATGTTCAGGTATCTGATTTTTTGGTGAACTCATAATGAAGTATCTTTGTCCAAATATTTATTTTAACTAGGCAAAACTGATATTCAGACTTAAACAGTTTAACTAAATTTTGCTGAAGGATCATTTGTTGAGCATATAACTGAAAAATAATTTAAATCAATCCTGGGATGCTTTTGCAGAGTTTCTCAAAGAAGTGTTTTTTGATGTCAAAGTTGGTAATAAAGTATGACAACATCTTGTAGAGACAATGGGAGGAGAATATGCAAAATATTCAAATTTGTTCTGGTCAATCAGAAAAGTATCATCTTGGCCAATCCATATATTTAGAAAATAGGAGGCTTTCTTTCCATGAGCACCAAAACCAAACATAAACCATGAAATGCAGACAGTCAGTTGGACTAGAATAAAAAAGGGCTTCTAAGTGAATTCTGATTTCACTGCTAGCTGTGTTTTGCAATGTTCAAATATGAGGCCAAGAGCAAAAAACCTTACACATTTCAACTCAGCTATTCACTTAAGCACACACAGAGAAAACAGGAAAAATATTATGTGCTGAGAGCTAAGAATCAGCTTCTTTTCATCTTTGCTGTTCCATAAAATCATAGAGTGATCTGGGTTGGACAGGCACAATTCCATCCAGAATACTTTTGTCAGTTTAATGAGAAGAAAAAATTTATGATGCTTGATCATCCTCTATAGCTAATGAACTCGATAGAAATCATAAGCAGCTACAGTTTTTTTGTCCTAGCTTTAGTGGTAAACTCTTATTGAAGTATTCAAATCCCAAGGCATTCATGTATTCCTTTCCCTATTTGTCAAAATATTGAAGAAAAAAATGCCTCAGAAGCTTTAAGAACTTGTTTTCCCCTTCCACCAAAGTATAAGAAAAAATACAGTTGTCATTTTTTTTTTTTGCTTCTAAGGAACACCTTATTCAAGGAAAACAAGGCAAAACATCTCCTTTCTTTCTTGTACTTAAAAAAAAACCAAAAAACAAAAAACAAAAAAACCCAAAAAAAACCAAACCCACAAAACAAAAACAAAAAAAACCCCATCCAACCCCCCCAAAAAAACCCCAACCAAATAACCAAAAAAAACCCCAAAAAACACCAAAAAACCCAAACCAAAACAAGAAAAACAAACCAAAAAACCCCCAAAACAACAAATCTACAACTAATACACAGGTATCTAAATGTAATAAAACATGGTATCCCAGGGTTCACAAAAAGAACAGAAATTATGTTATAATTACTGTGGAACCAATCAGCATAATTTATGACTGAGAAAACTGAGGAAAAATACAAGTAGTGGCATCAGGATTTTTACAGAAGTTTTGTTTTGGTTTTTTTTGGTTGTTTGGTTAATTAGATATCTAGTTTAATAGTGGTTTTGCAGTTTGGCAACTACTAATGGCTAATCCTTATTTGATTTTTTTTTCCCTTTGATTATTTATAAATTTATGTTGTTCACACTTTTAGTTGTGTACCAGGACAGCATAATTTCTGCTCTCATATAAGAATGACGCATTTAGATTGTCACTGTGTGATGCTGATGTTCTATCACCGGTGTTCATATGGTTTTCTACAATAAAAAATAGCTAAAAAACATTGTAACACCACTCCGAGCTTTAATGATAACTCAGTACTGTTGAAACTGCTAAGAGTGCTTTGTATTAGACATGGCAATCAGGATGGAAAACTTCAAATTACTAGTCAGGCTTTTTACATCCAGTTTGCTTGTGATTAAATACCCCTTCTAGGCTAAAAAATTGCTCCAAATAACTCAAAAGTCTTCCCTAAAAGCATTTCAGATAAATGGAATTAAGAAGGCTTCACAGACAAACATCTAGAGAAAAATCTCTTTTATTCATCCCCACAGACACACCAGGCCACCAGGTTAGAAGACAGAGAGAAGAGTCTCAAAAAACCCCATCTTTATAGCACCTTACAGGTATGAAAAGTTCACATTGTGAGTTGCACCTATTCCTTTCAGACTGATTTGAACTTCTCTGAGCAGATTTAACTACACTGTAGTATCTTTGGTTTGTATCAGAAAAGTGATCCTGACTGACACTGACAGCAATTATCTGATCATATATAATTAATACTAAGTGACATCTCTCCTGTTTGCAGGGCTATGGTGGAAGAGAAGTTGATTGCCCTCCATCCTTTCTTTCAGAACAGAGTACTGTCCTTGTCCACAGCAGGAGGCTGGAACTAGATGATTGTTAAGTTCCCTTCCAACCCAAACCATTCCATGACTTTATGATCTCCACAAAAACAACTTCAAGGTCTGATTCCTGCTTAACTTCTCACTTGAAAAGCTCTTCAAAATATTACAAAACTGTTTGAAGTCCTCTAATTTCAGCATATTTAATAAACAATCTTCTGCTCTAGATACAAATAATTGCTATGATTAATTATTCACTTAGATCACAAAATGGTAACTATGGGTTGACCCCAGTTAGCAGGTAAATAGATACTGTCCTTTGCTCATTGCCCTCTCAGTGGGATGAAGGAGAAAATCAGGAAAGCAAAAGGAGAGAACTCATGGCTTGAGATAAAGACAATTTGACAGGCAAAGCAGTGTGCAAGCAAAGCAAAAAGAGGAATTTATTCACTACTTGCCATTGTAGGAGGTCTTCAGCAGCTTCCTGGAAAGCAGGCCTCCAATAACATTAGCGTCTGTTTGGCAGGACAAATGCCATAAGCTCAAACATCTTTTCCCTAGACTTTTTCTGCTGAACATGACATGACTGGTAGGGATTGTCTCCTTATTCAGCTGGGGTCAGCTGTCCCAGCCATGTGCCCTCACCATTTCTTGCCCCACCCTCCACCCTCTGCTGATTTGCTTTGGGGAGCAGAGTGGGGAAAGTCTTGACACTGCAAGTACTGCCCATAAATAGTCAAAACATCTGGATTACTATGAGGAAAATTAACTTCATTCCAGCTGAACCCAATGTAATAACTCAAAATTATTTCTTTGAACACAAAATATTATGAATTCACTACAGCTGCACCATTTTATTTCAATGTTAACTTAGTTTCCATTTTGGTATCAGTGGAAATATTGCCAGGCCAAGGACCAATACAAATCATCTATTTAGGTTCCTCCTCCAGGCACACATAAACACCTTATTCTGCCTATTTGTGTTACATAGATGGTCTAAAATCAGGGTAGAAAAACAATTGTAACAACAGATAAAAGGGAAAGATACTAAGAAGTTAATATAACAATTTAAACTGAAATATTTTCCTTTATTAGGTTACTTGGACCATTAGAGTGGGAAAATAATAATTGGGTTAATGAAACATCCTTAGACCTAAAAATGTTTTGCTTTGTCTGTAACAAGGTTTTGGGTGTAATATGATGACTACTTTTTGTTTATATTATTCCCTAAAAGGCCAGGTTATCTTGCTAGAATTTCTTTAATTAACATGGTGTGAGTCTGTGAAAGTCTAGGTCACGTTTATGTCCTAACAGCCAGTATTAGTGCAGGCAATGGATCAGATTTGCCTTCTTAGGAAACAAGGTTTTGATATTGGAACCCATTCTTCTTTAGCTGCAGATATTCCTCTTATTCAGATGTTCCTCCCCTGCCTAACTCAAAGCTCCTTGTGTCCCCTGAGGTTTGGTAGCAAACAGATGGGGCAGGAATCCTGTGCTCTAGTGTCTGGATGCCCCATCCTAATCCTGAGGGCTGTGGTGATTCTGTCTTCTGTCTGTGCAATGGAGAAAGGCTGCAAAAACTAGTTTCCTTTGCTCTCTGTGGCAGTAGGCCCACACTGACTTCCAGGTTACTCCAGGAGAGTGGCTTCTGAGGCTGAAGAGTTCTGGTTCTGTTGATTGTCTGGACAAGGGGTACAGTCTTTGGGTGCTGGTGGCTCATGGCTAGGTGTTGGAGCCCTCAATGTTTCGAACACTTTGGCACAGGCCAGTTTGCTAATTGCTGTGAAAGGCTGTCAAGGAGATAAGTTGGGTGGATATAACAGAACTTAAAATATTGCTTGACGGAAAAGAGAAGGATTTCTTAGACATAAAGCAAGCCCCTTGTCACTAGAAACTATGCAGACACCTCGTCCTGCTGCTTCCCCAGCCCTTGTGAAGGCTGCCCCCACTAAGCAGCAGCAATCATTTACAGTCTCTTTTCCCATTTATCTTCTGCTATCCAGTGAAGCGGTAAATGACACTTTCCCTTGCCAGCACATTCCTTGCAACATTTCTTCCAAACTTCACACTGCAACACTTGCCCACAATATTCTCTCCAGCAGCCTGTTCAAGTTTAGGACTATGAGGTTTTTGGAGGGTCAGTGGAGGCAGCAGTGAAAGCCATATACTAATATTTAGGGGACGTCAAAAAGAGCATAGAAGACAAAGCAATCCTTGTGTCCTGAAAGAATGTTATTCATCTCTTGTGCTGAGAACACCTATAGCTGACCACAGGTAAAATAGTCCCAGTGCAAAGACCTTTTCTGTTATAGGCATAAGGAAGAAGCAAAATAAAGCTCAGGAGCTTTAGGACCACCTGTTTCAGTCTACTTCTATTACACCAAAAAATTTACTAATGGACTCATACTTTGGATAATAAAAGCTCATAGACTCAATCTCCTCAACCACATGGAATATTTTCTTCATCTGAAATTCAGTATAATTTGTGGGCTTTCAAACCACACAGCCCCTTTTGGTCTTTTTTTTTTTTTTTTCCTTGTTTCTTTTTGCTAGAAAAAATGCAGGAAAAATTGAAGTAAAAGAAAAAAAAGTGAGATTTTCCTTAAACTAATTCAGTGTGAGTAGTTTATGACTATATATGATGTACAGGGCTTACAGAACTACCATCCTTTATAACCTTGGATACTGATTCTCTGTCTGCTATCATTTTGTTAAACTAACTAATGTGTTTTTTAACTTTCTCCTGGGGTTGTAAAAATGTAAGCTCAGTTGACTTTTTATTTCACTATTGATCAGGTTAACAGTATCAGATGAATCTTCCTGTCCACAACACTGAGCAGACGTATAGTTTTGTCCAAGACAAATGTTAAATGTAATTTGAAGGTCACTGGAAGTGATGAAGTAGTTGCTGGGAAACACTTTATATCACTTTACTTTTAATCAGTCTTCTTCCAGATGAAACTGAGAGAGATGTAAAAAATTGATTGCAGAGATGAAGAACAGAATATTTAATGTTAGAGGCAGCTCCATTAACAGGCTGTGTATGAAACTTGTGCTACAGTGTTCCCTCACCAAATTTAAGCAATGAGATATAGATAAAGTAAACATCTGAAAACCAGTCTTCAGAATGTATTGGATTAGGCATCAAGCTGAAAAATTTAGTCAATTTCACAGCACGATGTTGCATCTATGACCTATTCCATTATCTATGTAGAGTGTGCATTATGCATATATCTGGAGTAATTTTTCCTTTCATTTTTTCTAGTCTGTCTTTTCATACAAATTCTTCTTTAAAATTCAGGCTTATTTTTCCCCCTTGAGACTTTTTGCTATTCCACCATGAGTCCTTTTCTCAATGACCTTATATTTTATGTCTTTGACACCTATTGTCATGATCTCCTTTTATTCCAGGTGTTCTGTGGATGAAATACCCTCTCACAATGAAGGAATCATTATTAAGTACTTGACCTGTAGTTTAGAAAGCAATGAGTGCTCATCTGTGTTTTTATTTAGATTCTGGTTCCTTGGTTTTCTTTTGAGAATACTATCTTAGGGTAGTAGGAAAAATCTTATTTAAGTGAGCTACATATTCAGTTTTAACCTAATACATGTTCCATCTTGGAGAAAATAAGATTGCTTTGGCACTATCTGAACTTCAACAAAACTAGACTGTCTGCCTTTTGCATTTTATTCTCTTTCAATATGAAAAAATTGATAAATCTTTCTGTCCTAATTCCTAAGGGTAGATATTGTGAACTGTAATTCTTTTGCTTTCTTTCCCACTTTTTAATAGCTGATACAGAATTTAGTATATTTTTCCCCCTTTTCAAGTCTTCTGTCTTCTATGACCTCCTGAAAAAAGAAAAAAAACAATGAAGTTTTTTAAATCTCTATGGATAGATTTTTAATACATTTAAAAATAAGTTTATATTCAATTCATTTATCTAAATATTCTTCATCCTACTTTTTTTCAAATTCTGCATGACATATTTATACTTGTGATAAAACTAATTTTGTGAAGTACTGGTCAAAACTACCTTTTTTTGTTTCTTTTATAATAAAAATTCAAATAAAGTATTGGGTTTAGTTTGTTGTTCATAATCTCCTTTTTGTTCTCCTTTCCTATTGAGTAAGAGATTTTTCCTTCCTTTTGATTTCATTTCCTATTGTGTTTAAAAAAAACTTCTTGTATTTTATTTTATAGCTAGCCTCTTGAATATTTTCATGTTCATTCTTCTGTCACTTCATCATGCACAGCCTTTGGTAACAACACTTTTGTCAGTTGGCAATTTTCCCTGTTTTTTCCCTTTAACATGGATGCATGTCTGATTAGATTGGTAGTTTATTGAATTAACTGTCTTTCTTTTGAAATACACTAGTCTGATTGCTGTCTTTTTATACTCTTACTTTCAGGATCTGCCAGTTCTCCTGTAGTACAACTTAATAAGTATAAATAATACTCTCATGTATATAAAATACATTTATAGATTGCTCACCCACCCACTCCCTTCAAATTAGGTTCTGTATTAGTGAAAGTTGCTGTCCTTACTCTGCTGATGTGGAGGGTGCTTTGACCTGGAATAACGAATATAGTCGTACTATTGCTTCCATACAAATTATTTTCACTTGTTTTGTTTTAGAAACTAAAGACATCATAAGTAAACTATTTCTTTACATTTGATTTTGGGTACCAGAAAGTACTGCACGAGAGTTTGTATATGTGAAGGACATGCATATGCCCTGAATGCCATGGAGAACTAGTGGAGCTAGCTCCTGACAACAGCTGTGGCCTCTAGAGAGGAGCCCATGCTGGAGCAGGGTTTGTGGGGGACCTGTGTCCTCATGGAGGACCCACAGTGGAGCAGATTCTTCCTGGAGGACTGGAGTCCATAGAAGCGACTCATTATGGAGAAGTGAAGAACTTACAGAAGATCATGAAGGACTGTAGACTAAACTAATTTTCCGAAGGTGAATCTGCTTTGCCCATGATAATGATTGTCGTAATGGGTGAGCCATCAGGCTGTCCCTGCCACAGCCCACAAAGTGGATTCATCATATCTCCTTTCCCTCTCCTGCTGAGGAAGTGGGTGACGCAGTATTTTGGTGGGCACCTGACAGCCAGAAAGGGTTGACCCATCACAACAGAACAAAACTATAGGGATTTTTCGTTCAGGACTTGGCTTTTTTGCTTGGAACTTCATGTATTGCCAATACATTGCTGAAGCAATGAATTGTTTCATGGAATGTCATGTATAAAAAGAAACAGAAATTTAAATTGAAATTTAAGGGTTTCATGTTTTAACCAGTTATGGAGTTGAAGATAAATCTTGCAGCATTTGTAGGTCCCTGCCAAATCTTGTACGCTGGAGCTGAAAGTCTAATAACATTTTATACTCCCCTTTATAATCCTCTCCTTGACTTGCACTAGTAGATGACTGCCATCATGTCAGTCTCCTGTGAGGAAGATAAATGACTGGCCAGAGTAATTAGTAAAGCAGCTTATAGTGAAGACGAAATAAAACCTGGCTGAAAGGCAGCATTATATTGACAACATAGCTTTAAAATCTTTGACTTGGTTCCAGTTAGGCTTCATGCTTCCTGAACTTGTTGTCAGATAGGATCCACTCACTCAAAAGAGGAACTTCAACCATCTAATTCTTCCTTTTCTAATGCTGGAATAACCACAAAAATTCTCTCATTATCAGGACATAAGGACTCTCTCATCTGGTTGTTCTGGTCATTTTTTTTTTCATTTGGTCTCAGCACAACAAAATAGTTCTTAATCTTGAAAGACAAGGGACATGGATGAGGCTACTGAACAGTCCTCTTATTTATGAGGTAGCTGTCACCTCCTTTCCCGCCTGTAGAGCTGGTGATTCCTCCCACAAGGCTACTAATACTCTCCCAATATTTTTGTTTTCATTCTAAATATCCCTATTTGATAATATCTCAACTATCCTTGACACTGGAGCCCCTCCAACGTCAATGGGTATACTGTCCCTGAAGTATTCCACCTCAAAGTACACTTCATACTGTGTCCCTGTTACTTGTCTATGCTCTGGTATGAGTTTTTGGTTCGTGGGAGGTTTTTTTGGTCTTTAATTTATTAGGAGTTGTGGTGGTCTGTACTGGGTTTTTTTGGTTTTCTTTTTATTTTTGTTATCCTAATGGCAACAAAACCACCCATTTTTTCAGGTTGATTCCCCAGATCCCTGTAGGAGGTGGTCCTCATGTTCCATAGTAGAGGAAGAGCTCACAGCAGTGCTGGATGTGATTCCATTCTACACTACTTACATAAAAAACCCATACTACCTGAAGGTTAAAAACAGAGATCAAAGGTGATTTGGTTATATACATGAAGAAATTAACAAAACGTAGCATGCCTTTAGAGTTCAGTCGCTGATTTTTCAAAGTAAAACTTTCTTTAAACTTCCTTAAAAACCAGAATTACAGTATTTAATATGAATGTGTTGTGATTTTGTTGTTAGACTGGAAATCTTGCCTGGTTTTGTTGAGGAATTTTCTCTCAAACTTTGTGCTGTTGGAAAAAAAAATCCACGTTGCTTATACTGTGCCATGATGCCCTGTTTTTTCTCGTATTGGTGTATGATTTGGAAAAACTCCCATAGTTTTCAGTTGCAGTGACTGAGTCAGTGTTTAAACCTAACAGCTGGTACTGTGTGTCAGCACCTGAAGTAAGTAACACTTTTAGTGATGTACTTGTCTGTCCCAATAAACATGTTCATTTGAAACTGTCATTGGGAGATGCTGTGATTTATTACAGCTTGAGTTCCACTGGAATAGAATAAGAACAGCTACACAACAGAATGGCTGCAGGGAAACTGTAATCTTCCTTCTTTAACTTACTTTTCTTTACATAATCTCACTGATAAATTTTCTGATAGGTCAGAAACTACTTGTTTAAATTATATTTCATAGCAACCTATAATAAGTATTCTAATTTATGAGAATTTAAAAAAAAATATATGGAAATTCAAGTGAATGAAAGAGGGTACCTTTTAAACTTTGTGAAAACAGCAACAAATATTTTTATATTCTCTTTTTAAAACTGAAATTTGAAGATGCAATTTAGCCAGGTTTTTTCTCAGCTTGCATCTTCTAGGACTCTTGATCCTTCAGTCAGTTCAGGATGACCTTCTATATTGAGTTTGTTTTTCAGAAAAAGACATTGAATGAATTCTCCATTTTAAAAACTAAGGTCAGAGAGAGTACAGAGCAATCAGCCTAAGCAAGTCTAGTTTCATTATTCAATGATTTGTTCCTATCCATCTGTTCTGAGGGTTATGATCCAAGGGATCTGTAAAAAATCTTCACTAAAATGAGGATGTAGCAGAGTGGAAAAATGGAAGAACAAATAGGAATCACAGAGGAGGTGCTATGAAATTATTTAGAAATAGAATAGAAAAGATCAGTGCAGAGAGGAGAAAACGGTAACAGAGCTTGAGTGGGCAAGCTCTCCCACCCAAATTATGGTTTTTTTAAAAAAAATCCTAAACAATAAAGAAAATCACTGAGACAAAAAAAAAAGAAAAAAAGAAAAAAGAAAAAAAAAAATATTAACTACTAGCTGATATACATAAGTATATGAAAACCAAATGAGAATATTTTCCTGAAAAATAAATATGCCAAGACAAAAGTAGAAGAGAGACTATGATCATTTGTGTATGCAAAGGATATCATAAATTTAAAAACAGAACCTGCAATTGATCTAGACAGAATCAATTTAACAAATTGACATAAACAAAAGCTCCTTTTATTTTGCAGTTAAAGAAACAATTTTAATAGGTAATTCTCTAGCATTAGTAGAGCAAGTGGCCCAATTCTTCAAGTTTTTTAGCGATTAAAATTATTGTTCTTCCTTATTACTGTTTTCCAAGTATTTTTGATATCTCTACTATTTTGGAAATTAATTAAATTTCTTTTCATCCTAAGATATACTCAATTTTATTTTTTGATAATACTTAGAGACTTCTTGGAATGTTATTGTATAAATGAAAATCTCTAATTATTTTTTGTGACTTGATGCACTGCTTGCCAGGATACAATCATAAAAACTCAACAATCCAGCTTGCTGAAAGATGAGATCTATAGTCAGCAGTTCAAGAGGATATGAGTGAATTAACAAACTCAGAAAGGTACATGCAAATGAAAAAAGGTACAGCAGGGAAAGTTTTTGAAAAGGAGAGAGGAGGTAAACTTAAGATTTAAAAAAATAAGAAAGACTCAAACCCAAAAACTTTAATAAGATAATATTGTTTAAGATTATGGGGACAAGACTGAGTACAATGTATAATTCAGGAGAAACTTGATACACGTCTACTTGATAAACAAGTAGAAATCAAAGGGAAGATGCTGAAAGAAAAAGACTGTCCCTGCTGGTACCTGGAGCATCCTTGTCACACAGGGAGAGTACAAATTCAAAATGTACACTCTTCAAACCAGTGCCTGTTTGTATTTAGGAGAGATAATAGAAATAGTTTTACCCTTGATCTGATGTTCAATATTTTTTCTATTGACTTTGACTACGAGATTATCACGTCTGTGGAGACAGGTCCTTACAACTGAATCATAGAGAAATACTGTGTATCAAACCTTTCTCTTTTAATCAAAGATATATTCCTCTTTCTTAAATGTAAAGAATTTGACTGGTTTTTTTTAATGTATCTTTCAAGCTTTGTTGTGCAAATCAATTTTAAATGGCTTAATCCTTCAAAATCTCTGTGATTTCCAGAGTGCTTACTTGCCTATGATTTTTTGGCTTAAGTATTTGATCAGGAAAAACAACATTAAAAACTTCTTTTCATATCCTTGTAGAATGAAAATGTCAGAATTCAGTTACATGTTGTATTGATGCCAAAGAGATAAAGTTAAAAAAAACCTAATTGCTCATAATGGTGGAAATAAATTCAAAATAAAACTCTTTTACTAAGCTGGTATGTTACCAGCTAAGAAGTAAAAGTAGGAAGACAGATGGATAAATATCTCTAAAAGAAAATATCAAAAACCACGAGGAAAGTGAAGTTTTTCTTCAAATATTTTGATTGACCTGATCATTGAAAACTGATTTCTGTTAATTGTTTTGAGTCTGTTACTGCACATAAATCAGAAGCAGAATCTAAGATATAATAAGGTTTCTGCCAAATGACAGCCATTTTACTGTGTTCCATTGCTCTATTTAAGGAGAGTGCAATAAAGGTCAACAAAGTTTCTAGAAGAAGGAAACAGTATGACATTTTATCACAAGTCTAAGTGATGCATCACAGACGTAATACACATCTACCCTTTGACAATGATGTGCAGGGGAAAAGAAACAATGTCAGATAATTTTTGAAGGATAGGCCTGGGAACAAAGAGTTAGAGAGTCACAGCTTCCCTGCCCCATGTGAAAATGGTGCAGAAATCCTCCACAGGCACTTCTAAAATGACAAGGCAAACACCCTTGAACTTCAGTATGTAGGCTTGGTGTGCAATTGAGCTGAAGATGAGATAAAGCATTTTCTACTCGTGCTTGTACATCCACAAAAACCCACTTTCAATACCCAGCACCCATTTCAGCTGCAGAGAAGAGCTGCTGCATTCATCTCACAGAATCACAGGATATCCTGAGTTGGAAGGGACCCATGGGGATCATCAAGCCCAACTCCTGACCCTGCACCTCACCATTCCCAAGAACCACATCATGTGCTCTAGAGATTCTTGAGCTCTGTTAGGTTTAGTGCTGTGTCCACTCCCTTGTGAGCCTGTTCCAAGTGCCCAACCACCCTCTGGCTGAAGAGCCTTTTTCTAATATCCAACCAGCTGTACAGTACACACAACTAGGACTTCTCCATCCCAGATGCAGGATCTGGCATCAGCACCACCTTGTGTGAGCCCACTAGTGATGTGACAGCAGTGCTTCACTCCAGGACAGGCCCTGGGAGCAAATACATGGACATGAATGAAAGGAGACGACCTTCCTGCCTCTCCCTGTGTGCCTTTGTTTCCAAAGCATGTGCTTCACCCCTTCCCACCTTTGTACACAAGTAGCCTTTCACAAATCCCAATTCCTAGCACGCCCTACACTTCTTTGTATTTTAGTGATGAGGGTTTTTCCTACGTCTCACACTTTTTTTCAAAAAAGATTTGCTTTTGGTTTTTTTCTTTCTACAACAGATAGGAGGAGGAGGAGAAAATATATGCTGGTAAGAATTTTCAAATGAAAAGAACACTTTTCAAAGACCAAATATGCATGTTACAAAATGTTCTGTATGAAAACCAGCAGTGCACAAAGGAGATATGCAGCCAAATAAACTAATGACATATGCTCAAGTTTTACATATAACTCAATTTAAGTACATGAGCAAAGACTTTGGCACATGACTTACTTTTTTATTATCTTCTTTGCTCTCCACTAACCTGCAGAGGTTTTTAATGTGCACAGCTCAGTGAGATATGTCAAAGAATGGTACCTCGAGTTATCTTCCTATAGTTACACTAAAAATGTAATGTAAAATATGAGTGGAGGAAGGAGCTGTGATACATCAAAAAAGAAATCCAATGTGAAGTGAAATTTACTCTCCAGAAGTACATTCATGAAGTGTTAAAACTAATAAGCACCAGCAGTTTCCCTGACCCTAAGAAAGTTTGTTGTTTTTGTCTTGGTTGTGGCCTGTTACACCTATACTATCAACAGAAATAATTGATCAGACATTAGAATCTTCAATCCATCTGGGATGCAAGACCTCCCTCTCTCTATTCAAGATAGAAGGAATCTGATAGTGATGTAGCAGATTCCAATGTTCATCTCCCACATGTAATTTAAACACTAAATTTTACACATTTCCAGTGTTAAAAATATGTTAGTCAAATATGCAGATTACAGGATTAAATCTAACCACTCTTGAAGGAAAAAATAGATCAGCATAAACCAGTACTGTTTGCTCTGATTCTTGATCCTAAACTTTCATCACAGTGGTCATTATTTAGTGTTCTGTCCTTTATCTCTTTAATGTGAGCTGTCGATGCAAGTATTTTTAAAAGCTTCTACTGTTTTAACAAGAATGCACTTTTCAGGATATAGGCGTGTATGTGTGTATATATATATATGTGTATATATATGTATATCTTAGAAGACATATATGCAGATAGTGTACTGCTCTGACCCTGGGGACACATTACAGTACAATTCTCTTGTTCAGGCTGTTTCTTAATGTGGGACCCCATTTTGATATGATTCTGCCAAATCACTGGATTTTGGTTCTGCATTCTGTCAAATCACTGGATGTGCTGCTTTATTCTTTGAAAGCTTGCAAGTCTGTATCCAGACCTTCTTTCTCTGGACACTGCTACGGGAAAAGAAATAGCATGTTAGTCAATATATTTGCCTGCTTACCCATGTCAGGATTAAGATGCAAATGTTTCGACAGCTCGAGAGCTATACATGAAATCAATGCTATCTCAAAGCACACTGAAGCCTAAAACAATCCAAGATATTATGCATATATCCACAAGCTCCCTTGTGTACACAGCTTTTCACTTCCCAGGCATTTCATTCTTCTGGGAGAAATGAACAGTCAGAATGAGCAGAAATCCAAACCAACCTTCTTGGTAACTTTGCTAGCTACAGGCAGTTTACAGTGCTGTTGCAATTTGTTGGCTGTATTTTAAGGAGACAAGAATAGAACACAGGAGACAGTCATGGGTGTGACCTTCTGCTTTTCCCAGAAAACCTAAAGGAAGCTGAAGCATCAACTCAGAAGAGTCGCTCTGTGCACTACAGAAAACCATTTAGTACCCCATTCATAACACCTCACATCAAAACAAAACAACCTCAGTGTGCCAGTAGTTGAGAGCAGGAGCAATCAAGGAAGAGCTGTTCTTTGCCAGCACCCAAAAGGAAATAGAAATTTCTCTGAGTTTTTTAGGAAAAGTGCACTTTCAGAAATGCAAGTAAGACAGACAAAACAAAGAAACAGAACAAAAGAGCAATTGCATCCATCCTCAATGAAAGGAAAATTCCCTCCTGGCCCTGCCCACCTGGCAAATTCATTTATCTCCAGAAGATGAGCAAAGCCCTCTAAACAAACAGCTGAAAGAATTCAGTGGCACTACTTCGCAAAAACATTTGATTTCTAGCTGTAACATATAATGCTTCAGAGAAAGGTAGAGGAATATCTACTTCCAGTAAAACGATAAAAAACTCAGAGGTGAAATTTTACAGTGCTTTTCCATCTAGAACAAGTGAGGGAAAGCCAAAACTATAGCAATAGTTGAAATTATTTGGAACTCTTAAATTAATCTCATAGCACAGATTTCATTTAATTAAATCTTCTGTATTCTTCCTGCTTTTGAAAAAGATGTTTGAAGTGCAACAGAACAATAGACAGAATTAGTTCTATATCAGTGCTAAAGATGAAAAATTGCCCTAGTAAAGCTAGTCTAGTGTTTTCAGTGCCAAATTTTGCCATGTCATATACCATGTATCACATTTTTTTCTTTAAAAGCAACTGATTAGCTTTTCTGTGAGTTCCTTGAAAAAAATTGTTCAGTGGTTTAATAACTGTTACTGTTGGTCAGTTTTGATATTTATTGAATTTTCTTTTTCAAAGTTTGTGGGGTTTTACCTTTTTTATTATTATTCCTAGTAATTCTTGTGGTTTTCTGAATGACTTCCTTCTTAGTATTTTTATCTTAGACTTCTTGCTGAATGTTTCTTTGAATGTCATTTAACTTTTAACATTTATATATGCTTAGTTCCCTTTTTCCATAAGTCAGCCACTCCAACATCCTAAAAAACATTTTTATTGTTCTCTGTTTCATATGTCTCTATAAGTAGTAGATAACAGATCTTCTGAATTAAATACAAATGTGGTCACTCCCAATACACACGAGGAAGTTTCTTGGTCAGTTAATTGGATTTGGCTTAACTATGGAGTTGGTTCTTACTTTTATTATCCATGCAATAAAACTCCAGTCACAACGACATTAAAAAGGTTACACATCTATCTATCCATCTATCTATCTATCTACCTACCTACCTACCTACCTACCTACTAGACAATGAATTTAATCTACTATTACATTCCGATTAAGAGACTACATATGTCTTACTTTCTGTCATCTTTCTCAGCTGTTCACTATATGTTTTGTCACTTCTTCTCATACAGCTTCTCTTTTTGCATAGTGCCATTTATTGAGGACACAGTAAGACCTAGAAGCCTTATAATTGCAGCCATTAAACACATTCCAACCATCATTTTGGTTTGAACACCTTTTTTAGTCCCTTAGCCAAGTCCTTATCATGGGATTCTGTCTACATAATAGTCATATAGAAATGATTAACACCTCTTCAATACTTACATCTAAATAGATAATGGCCAGAGATTTTGTTCCATGGATCATTTTATATTACTATGATTAAAAAACAAAACAAACAAACAAAAAAAAGTAGCTTGCTGTGCAAGGTGTATCATCAGTTTTATTGGAAATAGTAAAAAGAGAAGAACTGCCCATTCTGGACACTGCACTGGCCTGCTTCTTTTTGATGAATAGTTATCCTTGGGAAAATGATGATATACCATCATTTGCATAGAGAAGAAACATAAACTCAAGGCTTAGTGAGAAGTTGCAAATCTCAGGAATTCCTGGTGTGTCTTCTTGACTTCTGATGGTAACCAAATTCTACCACATCATGAAGATGAAATATGTTACCAGGACAATAGCAAATCTGTTTGCCAGTTTGCTGCTTTACTTCACAAGCTATTCTCCTGGGACAGCTATATATTCAGTCAGTGACTTTTCCCAACACATTCTAAGTTTTAAACTCCTTCAGAGAAACAAATACAGAGTGACAAAGAACACTTAGAGATGTAATCTAAGCCAATGTTAACATCCTTTGCCATGCAAGGTAACTTCATATTGCAGAAGTTTTCCCAGGTCGCCTCCTGAGCTGCAGTGAGATAACAAATTATGTAGCACAACTGAATGCAAAAAATCACATCCCAGTTTGCTTCAAGTTCTGACTAAGATGAAAAACACAGACCAAAGAAGTAATAGAAGAAGTTGTGGAGTTATGGTAAATACCAGTATCAATCAATCCAGAAAGGGGCCAGAAATCCTTTTGCTTGTTATCTTACTTTCAGGGAGCTAAGAAGATATATAACTCTGAAAATGTAGAAAGCAGTAGCGAGAGTTAGGAAATTAGACACTGTTGTTGTTGTTATTGTTATTATTGTTGCTGTTGTTAATATTATTATTTAAAAAATACTTTTTTCTCCCTAGTTTTGACCTATTGACAATAAAACATTCATTGAACAAATAAACTGAAAACAGTTGCAGTGTAATACATATCTTTAAATATTTGATTTTGTTTGGAGTTTTGGGGGTTTTTTTTCTGTTCTACTAGTAAAAAAAGGACAGGTTTTTTTTATTGTTTTGTTAAAATGACATAGGAAAATTTTGATTTCTTAATATAATTCAACATAATTATTTATCTTTAGGCAATCAATATCTACTCAAATTGAATTCAATGCTTGAACTAAACTTCTTTTGCAAGCTGTACTATTTTTATTTAATAGAAAAAAAACATCTCCATGTGACAAACTTCAGATTAAAGAAAGATATTCCACAGGCCACTTCTAAAGTGCTAGGAAGAGGCATATATAATAGTACCACTCTCTGCACATAAAGTGGTGCCAAGAGGAGCTGCTGTAACAGTGGCAGTAAAAATGGAAAGAAAATAGAATGTAAGGAGAAGAAAAGGCAGTTTGTGTGTTTGGCTGATTTAAAGTGCCCAAATGAAATAGCAGCCAGAGGCACTTTCTTGTATTTACACTTAGCAGAGGTACTGACCCTTTGACTTCAGTTATGGAGATTTTCTATAATACTGTTCTCTTTGAAAGGTTAATAGATAAAGACACTCTCCTTAATACCCCTTTTAATGTCTCGTCAGGTACAGTAATTTTAGCACACAGGAGTAGCAGGCATTACTCCTGTAGTTTAGAAACCAGCTGTAGAAAAGCAGGCAGCAGTTCAGGGCCAATAGACTTTGTGTCTAGTAAGATTCACAGCTGACGCATCTTTGCTACACTTCCCCTGCTAGAGGCTTTTATGTGCTGATTTCATTCCTTTAGTGTTTCTATGGAAATGCCCATTTCCCCAGCAGACTTAGGCTTTTAGAACTTAGATAGTGCAAAATGTGCTCAAGAACGCATAGATTTTTTTTTTTTTTTGGTTTGGTTTGGTTTTGGGTTTTTTTCCCTATTTCTGTTTTAAATATAGACTTGAAATTCAGCCTCAGCTACACTAAGTACCTCAAACCTTCAAAACCTGTGACTACCTCTCTAGCTGACCTCTGTAAAGTGAATATGTAAGTAGTATGAAATTCATATCCTCCTTTGGGTAAATTTGAAGATAGAAAAAAATTCCATAATTCTTATTATTGCTTTCTATTTTTTAGTTTTGGCAGAGATCAAAACAACATTTTTGCAGTCATCTTAATAAAATCATAAAAAATTAGAAATTAAACCCCTTCCAATATCATTTTTTGGATGTAACAGCTTATTCTACCTATTCCCCCCACCCCATTGGTCAAATGCTGACTATGCCAATAAAAATTATGCTCAAAAGCAGAAGATTTTTTTTTAAATTGCTGCTGCTGCTGGAAGAATCTGCCAGGCACAGAGTATGAGCATCATAGATAAGTAGACCAAGTAGTAGCATGTTCTAATGTACTGGAGATATACATACGTGTCTTTTTTGGCCAGTGTCTGACACCCAGAACTTTCTCTTGGCATGAAGAGAGGAAAAGTGCGATAGAGAAAAGGAAATGAGGAAATCCACTGTGAATGTCTTTTAAATATGCATAATGATCAACATTTTAGCAAAATATGTCTGACAAAGTACAAAATATGCTGATAGAATATTCTTTAGAAGAAAACAAGAAATAAGGATAAATTCTGTAGCTATATGTATCAATAACTCCACTAATGGGAATGCAGAGAAAAATAAAAAAGATTTTATTTTAATCTGTTCTGAAATATTGTACAAAATCTGCTAAATTAATTGTAAGAGGTATTAAGTTGAAAGATAAAAAAACATTAATGTTTAATATACACTGAAATTATATAATTTTTCCGTTTCACAAAAAAAAATTAATTGTGTGAGTCTGTTAGGGCTAGCATTTAAAAAAAAAAACAAACAAAAACAGTTAAGTATTTCCTTCAACAGCAACTAAAACAATTACAAATTCTGTTCCCACTGAAACTTTACTAACTCCATCTTTCCTTTATTAATTACTTTCTATCACGAAGCTGATGTCAGACAGCTATACTGGAGGAAGGAAGAGTACCCTGACTCTTAGCACATATGGATGTCCAGTCCCAAGAGAAAAAAGGATTTAAAGTCCTCTTATGAGGCAGTTGTAAAAAAATTTAGTTCAAAAGCATATAAAGGCTTGCTTCTTTGTTGAGGAATTCATGAGGAAGAAATGGCTGAAAATAAGATGTACAAATTGCTCCAGCAATGGCAGCAACAACGACATGAATGGAGTTTATATCTGCAATCAGGATCTGTGTGTATCTATTTAAGAATGTCAGCTGTATTCAGTAAAGCAGCTGAGGGCTGCCTTGCATGAAAATGTGCATGTGACAATTTAGATTAACATGTTAATCTGGTATAACTAGCTGATTCTCTTTTCCTAAAAGCCTTTGAGCAGCAAATATTTTCTCTTGGCATCAAAAAATTATTTCTTGTTAGTGATATGAAAACAAAATTAGAAATAAGTATTCATTATAATTCCCCAAAAGTTATTTCAGCTAGTTGTGTTCTATTTTCTTCAGGAATGTGCAGTCTACAGATGTATATGAAATAAAATCAGAATATGTTCACAAGATTTTTTTCCACTGGTTCCTTTTTAGATTAAGTCTAAAATAAACTAAAGTATATAGGAGTTTAATATGTTAATCATTCAGTCTAAAATTTTAATAGCATTCTAATTAATGGATTAAGGTTGTCAAGTGAAATGTTTAGGAAAAAATTAAGTTTTTCCTAATAGTTGGGCTGACATATGGCAGAAGGACCTTCATGTAGGAAAACAGTTGTGAAGGAAAATAAGAATTCCTACAGCAAATGTATAAAGGTGAGGACAAAGCATTGTGGGATATCTTTCTTCTTTTTATTTGGATCTTTCCTGCCTTCTAGCACAGAAGAGATTCGAAGTTCTGTCTGTAATATATTATTTAATATATTTCCTTACTTTTCTATAGCCCTTCAAAAGCACCCAGTGTGTCTGGTCCATGTTGAAATTCTGGGAATGTCATATCATGAGGAAAAGTTACCCTGGGACTGTGCTCTAGAGATTTTTGTCTAATTGGTCCCTGAGGTGACCAGGCATATAAAATAGTTGCTAACATAAGGCAATACCAGTAGAATATTTAAAAAACACTAAGGATTATTATCGTCTTCCCTTTCCTTCCCAGCAGTGACTGGTAATTTTTTTAAGAATTGAGGGCCCTATGAGAGGCTGAGGTGAGAGTGCAAGAGCACCTTCCTTGCCCTGATCCTCTTTCTCCTCACCTGTATAATTTAATAATTACCCTAATCAAATCCTGGTTGAGTGATTTAACCTTTTGGTGCAAAGATGACACAAAAAGTGCAGGCAGGCCATCCATCCCCTGGTTAGTACATGGGGTTGTAGAGGCCCAGCTCCTGCACAGCTGCTCTCAGGAGCATCAGCCCTGGCTCAGGCCAAGGAAGGGTCTGTGCCATGCAGAAACTTTCCTTCTGCAGCAGCTGCAGGTGTGTCAGGAAGAAGAAAATAGATCAAGTGATACTGAGAAATGATCCTTCACCCAGCAAGTTCTGCTGGCCACTCTTTTAGCTTTGGGGAGTTTCTTGAACTTGCTGTGCTTTTTCTACTTAAAAATGTTGAAAGCTTGTCCAGTCCACCATCAAATCTGTGTGAACTGCCAGGATCTACACTACCACAGCAGAGGTTTACACAGGTATGTTTCTGTGTGAAAAACTTCTTATCTTAATGTTTTCAGCCTTTTTTCCCTCTACTTTCATCTTTTCACTAGTAGGCAGGCTCCTAGTGCCTGTGTTGGAAGACATGACAATTTGTGCTCCTGAATTTTACAGAGCTCTCATACCATACTAAGCTTAGTTTTCTGATTAGGCATTCCTAAACAATTTTTTCCCCAATTATATTAATCCACCTTAAGTCAGGGAAATCAGTGCTTCAAAGAAAAATGAACCATGGGCTTATGTGGTAGTTTTGTGTCTGTTTTCAGAGGTGTTTCTATTGTTTTTTAGTAGCTTCTAACAGTCAAATTTAGTTTTATCAACTAAAGAGTTTTGACATCAAGTTTTCATAGAACTATCACAGCCCCAAGATACTGTTACATCTTTCATGAATTATGTAGCTGAGGAATTATTACTTATGCACCTTTCATTTATGTGTATGCCTATGACAAATCTTATTAGTTGTTCTATTTGCATTTAGGATTAAAATTTCCTTTTGGAATTTATTTCTTTCTGTCATCTTCATCTTTATCAGTAATTTGATGTGATTGGAAATATTTCCTTCCTATTAACTCTTCTACATGTTTTCTTTTATTTTGATAAATGAGTATAAAATTTTATCAGTTTCTCATTTTATTTAAAGCAGTTATTTAGCTCTATCAAAACATTTCTCTTGTCCCCTGATTACTTGGTTTCTTTAAAGCTTTGACCTTTTTTTTAGGGAAAGGCTCTTGGAAAGTAAGTCTATTAGGTTTCTAACATTTTAAAGATATTAAAGAGGCTTTTTCCAACAATTCAACATGTACTGACTTCTTTTTTCCCAAGATTTTCATTGATACATTTTTCATTTTCATAGATATCTGGTTTATTTACTTCAAGTAAGTTACCTGGAGAGTACCTGGGGGTTTTGTTCCTTTTTTTATTTTTTTTTTTATTTTTTTTAATTTTTTTTATTTGTGCAACCTTTGTCACTTCACAAAAAAAATGGTGCTAAGTACAGTGTTAAAGATCCTTAAAATAAACTTCATATTCTAACATAATTCATACTCACTGCAGGTTCAGGCAGATCTGCTGAGCCTCCCACAGGTTGTTCCAGCGTGGATCTCTGGATTTTTCTTCTGTGTGAACAAAATTTTTTTAAAAAATACTACATTTCTTCAGTAGTCTTCTCTCTTTGAAGATTCATTTTATACTGGTTATCAGCTGACCACGTGTACAGGCTGCAATATTTTTATTCCTGGTAGATTTGGAAACAATGTTTATCCTATTTTTATTTTTTTTTAATCCCCTCAGAATTTGATTCTATTTTCTTTATCTAATTGTAACTTCCTATTTCTGGAATATTCTGCTTCTTTCTAATATTTTCCCTTACTATACTACTTAATCACATCAATTACTTATTCTGTCTCAATAAGCAATATGCACTGAGGCCTCACTAAGAGTGGGGTGCTCTGCAATGCTCTTCTCATGCCTAAAAGGATTAAATTTTACTTATCCTTCTTATCTGCTTTTTAGTATTTTCATAATTCTATCTTTAAGGTTAAGTGCAGTCACAGAGGTTTTAGTTTGATTCTGTGGGGATACCAAATTATAATACACTGGTATTACAGATAATTCAAATGAATTTTTTTTTAATTTTTTTTTTTTCTTCAGATCCTGAATACTATTTGTGATGAGGTAATGAGTTTAATTTTTTCTCTTGGACTACATAACTGCTGTGCTTGAAACAATCAGGAGTATTGTATAAAAAAGATTTTACTGGAGACAACTTACATTGACATGTGAGAGCTGTCTGGGCACTGATAAAACAGAACTGCCAATAATGGTTCAAACCTGTGCTTAGGGAGGATCAGTCTGGATATGAGGAAGCATTTGTTTACTGAAAGGGAGGCCAAACCTGGAACAGACTTCCTGGAGAGGTGGTCCGGGACTCAGACCTGTCTGTGTTCAAGAGGCATAGGGACAATGCCCTTCCATGATGTCCTTGAATTTTTGGCCACACTTGAAGTGATTAAGCAGTTGGAATAGGTGATCATTGTGCATCCCTTCCAATTGAAAGTCTTTCCTCCTCATTCCACATCAGCCCCCATCCTGGGGGAAAAGAAAAGATTTCTAAGTTGAATCCAAACCTTTTTTATCCTTTTTTGGAGAAGAGATGACATATTCTTAAGACAAAAAAGGTAATATAAAATGGTGTAGTGATGTTAGACTGTACTATGCAGACCAAAACATCAATCTAATTTTCCAATGTGATAAATATATTATAATGGTCAGTTTGGTTACAGCTGTAAGAAATGTTAAGATATCTGCACTTTTATTTTCAAAGATATTTGTGTTATGTGTTGTTTTTCCTGAAATAGAGTTAATTTGCTTTACAATAGCTACAGTGGGAGTAGTTTTTTGATCTGTTCTTGAAAAAGGAGTGTTGATAACACAAGGATGTCTTCATTATTTGTTGAGCAGAACTTCCACGGAGAGGAAGCTTTTTCTGCCACAATGTAATAAATGTCAGCCTTAAAAACAAGGGTAACTGACAAAATTACAGCGGTAAATAGATAATAATAATTAGACACAAATAGTCTGCAACACTTAACTTTGCAATTCTTTAGATTAGTTCTCAACATGTAGTTTATTTAACACATATAAGAAGGGTATGATTGATGTTCATACTTCTGAAACCAGTTAATTAAAAAAAATCAACGTTTGAGTTCAAAACCAGTGAATCAAACAAAAAATCCAACCCAGAAATCTTATTCACCAATTGCTTCTGATATACCAAGATATTTTCACATATTTGAGCTGCCTTTAGATGATGACTACTTTTGAGCCACATCTGTCTGAGCTTGAAAGAAGCTGGTGACCCAGGTTTGTGGAGTTATTCATTACTGTGGTCTTGACATATTTAGTTGCTCTGATATGATGCAAGTGTGATGTCTGTGTGTGTATACAAGATATTTATCATGTTTGAAACATTCATAAAGACATTTGGAGGTGACATTTGGAGATAGAGAAAGGAGGGCATTTAAAACTGTGTTCCAGTAGTTCTGATGTGAATAAAAATTGATTAAAACATTGACAAAGTTGCAAAACAATTTAGTGTATGACAGTTTTTTACAGCAAAGAATAAAAAAGTAGTGATTTTTCCCCTCACTGGAGCAGCACTTATAGGATTAAATATAATTGTTTTGGTTCTGAGTTATGTAAAGTCTCCATGAAAATTAGAGATTAGTAAAAACAACCACAAATCTAGCACAGATGCACAGTTGTGCTGTGAGTCACAGTTAGTCATTCTGGGGGCTTGAAAGCTGCATAGATGTCCTGCCTCCTTCCCCTCAAAAGGATGGGGAAGAAAATAAGAAGGAAAAGCTTATGGATTGAGACAAAAACGGGAAGATGGCATCACTCAATAACCATCACTGGTACAACCTCAGTGTAGTGAATATTAATTTGCATAATGAGGAATAAAGGCAAACCCAAACAACCTCTCCTCCTGCATCTTTCCCAACACTCTGCATCCCTCTAGACACTCCACATGGTACAGGTGGGGATGGAGAGCAGAGCACTGTGTTTAGTCCATGAAAGTTTGTTCTGACACTCTATACTGACAGGGGCTATTCTGCAGCCCGCACTGCCAAAACCTTGGTGTCCATTCCAGTAGGTACAGACACCTAAAAAGTGAGGGCATCATGACAGTCAGAAATCTGCCCAGTTTTCCAGGCTGCATGAACCATCACTTCTAATTTTCTGACCTTACTGTCCCGTGTCTGAGAGAAAATAAATACAGACTTAATGTCTCCCTGATGAGATGTCTTGTCAAATTGCTCCTTGGAAGCACTGTTGTATAGTTATCTCCACAAAGTTGTCTACATCCAATCAGCTTAAGCAAATATATATTTGGCTACTTACAGATGGGCAGCAGCCAGATGCATACAGGGTCAGTTTTGAAATGGTAACCAGTTTTCAGTTTGATAGGACAACAAATATTTTTATTTTAATGGAGCAATTTGGAATTTGCAATAACTTTTGAAGAAGAGGGAAGCCTTTCAGAAAACTTGAAAGACTCCAATCATTAATTTATTTAGCTGTAACAATCAGGTTGGAAGCTCAGCCCTCCATAGAGGGGAATATAATCAGTGCTTGACCACCAGCCTTGAATAATCACCAGCATCAAAATCCCTCAGTAACCTGAAAATGTTTTATCTATTGCATATATTAAAACTGTATTTCCTAAAAAGACTATCAGCCTGAAATAATGATTAGCATTCCCTCTGAAAAATTGCTAATATAGACTGATATTCAGTTGCTTTTTTCTTCTGTTTTCTTCTTTTTCTTCCACTGTTCTACCTGGTTCTGCCAAGCTTAAAACAAAGAGTATACAAGAACATTGTATAAAGAGGGGGTTTTTTTTATTCTGCTCTCACTTTCATAGCAGCTTTTTTTTTTTTTTTCCCCTCTTTTCTTGCCGGTTTTTTTTTTTTTTTTTTTTTACCTCTGAAGGCATTAATATCTTTTTCATTACATTTTTGTTGGAATATTTTGAAATATAGTCGTTAACTTGACTGGTTGTTCGAGGTCATGCATTGCTTGAAGCAGACCTCTATTAACATGTAAATTGTAGTTTCACACCAGTGGACTCTTTCAAGTCAAAGGGGGAATAAAGTTTTTAGATTGGAGCTGGGCAATCAGTATAGAAAGAAGGAGTATGTTTAGAACATTGGAATTCAAGTGAAAATTCCAAGTGGATTTATTTCTTTAAAACCATCCAAAATATTACATTAGTTAAGGATTTATTCTTCCAAGTGGTAATACTTTCTGCAATAGCCTATTTTTTCCTATTTTTCCTTGCCATTGTTTTGCTCTCTCTTGCCCCATAGAACTACAGGTTTGGAAGGACTGAATCAGGGGTTTGACATATTTGTTGTCAAAGCAGCTGTGTCATGTAATCAATGATAATTATTAAACCATGTCTTGGTGAATTTGAGTTTAAATCATGTTCTCACAGTGGACATTCTCACTCCAATTTCTAGTATTGGGAGTAATTGTACTGACATTTGTCCTTGTGGCAACAGTGCCTTAACTTTACCTCTTTATTCCCACTGGTGACTTTGGGTTTTTGCTTTGTATTTGGAGAATGCCATCACATACATCTTCAGCCTCTGCATTTTTAGCTGAAACCCACCCAACTCCCCTAGTAACATCATGTGTGGTAGGATGACCTCCTCCTTTGTTTTCCTAGGAGGGAATTTTTGAATTAAACCTATTTAAATATTTTAAAAACGCATATAGTATTCCTCATGATTTTGCAATATTTTAAAATGGTAATTATTCTGCTTGTGGTGTTAATCCATATTCAGGATGGTTTCTTTGAGGAAAAAAACAATGGGAGGGAAAAGCCCTGGCAAGTAAATACTTTAATTACTGGACACTATCACTTCTGAGATGATAAAGAAGCTAAAACAAAGAAAAAATAATTTTATTTAGACAAAGGTTCAGATTCCATTAAAACTACCTGATAACACAGTATAATTATGGACAATATTATGGTAAACCTCTCTAAAAATTAAAATGTATGGGAGTCACTAGATAAAAAACCAATCAAAGACTGAAACCCAGCAAACCACCCCACAGAATATGACTTTTGAAGTTAGGTGTTGATCTTTCAATAACTGGGGTCTCTGACTTTAACTACACACTTCCAAACCGGTTGTTTGGTTTTTTGAAACTTTTTTTATTATAAGGTACAGCAATTTGCTTAATTTATTGCAAGGAAGGAAAACATAAAAATATATATTTTTAAGAAGATCAGGAAGTTATTTGTACCATGACAAGTAAGATATGAGTTTAAGTTGTGCTTTCTACACAAGGACTTATTTTTGTATACGTATCCATTAGATCAGTATATGCTTCTTTCACTAACTTTACTTTTTTACAGCAAAATATCCATTCTACATGACATTTTATTAATTGTATTACTGTAGCATTTAATTATTGTATTAAATTATATCAGAATGGATGGTAGGTGTGCTTTTATCAATTATTGAAATTCTGTGAAGGTATAAACCACATCAAAATCTCCTTTAAGTTTGTGTTAGGCAGGTGCTTTCCTATTGTATGTGGGATTTGTGGGTTTGGGTTGTTGATTTGGGGGTTTTTTTGGCTGCTCACAATTCCAGCAGCCTGTGCAGCAATTAAACACCAGCACTGTGTGTGTTACATTTCCCTAATCAGAAACTGGTATGTGTGTCTGCAGCCTCCAAATTCATGGATTTAACGTGCAGGTCATCCTACAGCTGTATGAGAGGATTTTATATAAAAACCCTCTACAAACATCATATAGATTAAAAAAATCCCCAAATCAAAACAAACAAAAAAACCCCAAAAAACCAAACAAACAAAAAACCACAAACAAACAAACAAAAAGGAACAACAACACCCCCCCCCCAAACAACAACAACAACAACAGGCATGCAGCTGTCCTGAATGAAGCTCTCTACTGAACTTTTTCTGTCTCAAAGGTAACTCAGCACTTGAGAACATTATAAGCAGTGGAAATAGAGGGTGGGAGGAACTGGGCATCTAAAACGTGGCTGTAGAAACTGGCCTTGAGCTGGGTAAAATGTAGCTAAGTGTAGCTGCAAATAATTAGTTGGGAGAGCACAAGGTTTCACAATGAATTATGGATACGTGGGGAGATGTAGTACTGTAAAGAAAAACCCCTGAAACCATAGAATCCAGTTTATTATGAGCACAGGGTACATTCAGGCAGTTCTGAAGAACCTGCCAGGAATACAAATGGGGTCAAGGTGATTTCTCAAAGCCAGCCTAACACTCAGACACAATGAAGGAGTGAGTACCTGTAAAAAGTGGGGGTTTCCCCAGCCCTCAGTTTGTCTATCAGTGCCCCAGGAAAGCTGAGTCCCTTGTGTCCGACCAGTCTGTCAATGTCCAGTTATGTGGACCCTTTACTGAACAGCCCTGCTGGATTGGAGGGTGGTTTGACTGACTTCTTGAGGGATGCACACCCCACAGCACAAGAGAGACAAACTCCTGTTAGGGTATTCCCACTCCGTGACCCTCAGTAGGTTTTCCTCTTTATCTGAGTATATTCCTCACTGTTAGTGACTGCTAGCCCCCAGGAAGGACTCACACTATCAGCTTATGGAATAGCACTCTTTATTAATATAAAACTGCCAGTGATAGTACCTGACTGCAAAAAAGCAATAAACAGACAACCTCTAATACCAAATAAAAGTATTCAGCACACAAATGACTACATTTTTTTTACCCAACAAGCGTCCTTCTGGGGCAGAAGATACTTTCTGCCCTTTGACTGATCCCAGTAGTTACAATGGAGCCTAAGTTTTCCCCGTTCTCAAGCCACTTTTACACTGTTTCTTTGAGTTTAGGCAGCAGGCTGAGTGACCTGAGTCATACGTAACTTTGTAACTGATTGGTGTAAAATGCTCTCACTTCATTCTTAAAGATACAGTCAATAAAGTCTAGAGCACAAGCCCAGAGAGGGGTGGTTACACCTTGAGGGTACAGAAAATTTAGGTCTAATTTTATAGTGCTCTCTAATTCTTTTAACATAGAATCATAGAATATCTCGAATTGGAAGGGATTCCCATTGATCATCAAAGCCCAGCTCTTGGCCCTGTACAGGAATCCTTCCATGGGCTGCCATCCTTTGGACACTCTCTAATAGCTTTATATCTTTCTTACACTGTGGTGTCCAAAATTGTGCACATGCAAGGGTCTTATTGCTTTATTTTTTTTTTCCTTTGTGGTAAACAGGAAAATGAATTATACAGAAGGAATTCAGTTGTGCCATTTAAAAGTTACTAAGCAATGTTTTGATGAAATACACCTGGTTCTGTAGAAATTGGATTTTGACATAGAGAATAAAAGATGAATTAATTAACCTTTCCTACATTATTTGTCTGTTAAGAATTCCTAATGAGAGTATAGTTATAATAGACTTGTGTTCATAAATAATTTCACCATTTCTTCCTGGCAAATTCAGTTTTCAAAGCAAACAAAAAAATTATTTTTCATATTTTGAGTGCAAATTGCACCTCAGTGAACCACCATTTCTTCAGGGAAAAAAATAAAAGACTGGACTAACAATGTTTCTGATGCAAATCAATTTTTTTAAAAGCCAAGCTAACTAGTAAATGGATGTATTTTCCATTTTAGTTTTCTTTCAATCAGTCACTGCCTAATAAATAGATTATTAACATTTTTAGTTTATATTTATGTCCTTAACATATTTATGTCTGGATTCTTAAATTGTTCTTAAAAGGTTCTGGAAACCTACTGGCCAACTGTCTAAAACACAGGGGTTCAGGAGCAGACACAGGTAATAAATACAACTAAAGAAATAATTTTGTTTATATATACTAGAAAAATGATACAAAAATTCTACTTTTTGCAATCTCTACTTGTAATCTAATAGTAATTGCATCCCAGTTCAAATATGTGTACTCTAACTCTCACTCTCCCCTGAAATACATGGAGAAAATCTGTTTTACATATACTGATACAATAATTCCTAATTTTTTGTGGTTTTTTGGGTTTTTTTTAGTACCTTGGCAATGAGATGTGTGGAAATACAAGTAGATAAACCTCTTAAAAACCTCATTATCAACGACATGTTAGCTCAATTTCCATTGCATAACAGTCCAACTGATTATAAGGTTTGAACGACATTACTATAAGTGAAAATTATAAAATTGGAATTATGCATATGGATTTATCAAAACAAGGCATATATTTTTAGCTCTTTAGAAATTCCATGTGATCAGTATGTTTGGTTTTGGTTTTGGGGCTTTTTAATTAATGTTACTAGTACCTCAGTAGCCACACTTTAGGTAAATTTTAATCCTAGTTGGTTTTAAAATATATTTACAGCTTGAACATACAGTTTTATAGGGCACAGATGTTCTTCCATTTCTAAAAGTAAGTACTAAACCAGATATGTTGTCTGTTTGTTTTTATCTTTCAAATAGTACAAAATTACTACTTATAATAAGAGGAGCACAGGCGTAGAGCAAATTATTTTTATGTGAAGAAAAAATTGTTCTTGGATATATTTTATTGAACTTCACATGAGATCATCATAAAAATCAATACTGAACTGCTATTAAAAAAAATCCTTTTGCCTCACATCCTTCATTTCCAAAATAAACTCATCCTTATGGATAAAGAGCTCAACTTGAACAAAGAGATAGATTGTTTCAAAAAGCAAATAGAAGTTTTCATTCCAAGTATGGATTTTCTCATTTCTCAGAAAAAAAGATCTGGTTAAAAACCATAAAGTGTAAGTATATTAATTTCACTTTCTTCTTCCCATATCTCAGAAACAGCAGTTTTGCTAGAATCAAAGTTCCCAGTTGTATACATTAATCTATTTCCCTGTTAAACTGCTTTAAATAACAAGTAGGGTACAGATATTGCTATGGATTGATCAGTTGTAGCTCATAAACTACTTTTAAAACCTCAAAAGTTTATCAGTAATTGAAGTAGGATTATTTTGGTGGCAACTGTATTCAGAAAGTAATACTGTTTCTGCTCTTTTTCATTCTGAGTAGTTCTGCAATGTTTTTGGATTTTAGATCTATAAAATTAGATCTTCACTTTATTTTCTGTTTATTTCAAGTACTAGTTTAAATGCTTTTGTAAGAGACAAGATAACCATTCTTCCTTAGTAACATGTAAAATCTCCAGATAACTCAATGTGAGAAAATTGGACCTGTAGCAGTTTAATTCTTTGATATGAGCTTTTGGGCACAATTTTTATGCTGCAGAAGTGTGTAGGAACAGCTATTCGGAAAATGTGGAAATATATCCATCAGAAACATTGACGCTTTTTCAGAAAATAATACTCAAAAATTGGGTATCTATGCAGGAATCCATATAGTCCTCTTCTGAATTTATAGCATTTTTTTGATCCAGTTCAAGTCTAGATCCAAACACTATTTCCTTGCCTACAGTTTCATTATGTTGTCTAAAGGCTGTCTTGAATATATGTAATTGAGATTGTCACTTGTGTTCTTTGTATGACCTGAAAACAAACCCAAAATTGATTTCCATTCAATTGAATAGAAACCAGTGTTATATGTGCCTGCCCTGCTTGCAGCTAGATATGTTCACTCAGGCTTTTGCTCAGAAAAGTCTTAAAGGGATTCCTGGTCAAACAGAAACCCCTTGCATCACCTATTGCAAGAAGTTATCTTAACCGGAGAGTCCTCTCATCCATGCTGCATCAACAGCATTTTTCACTCTTGATATGGTGGCTACTCCAAGGACTTTTTCTGCACTTTAGTGCCATTCTTATGATTTTAAGTGCCATGTTATTATATAGAGAGATTATAATGAGTCCTTCACGGGAAAATTGACTCCTAAATACCTGCCATGTTGTTATATTTTTAGGATGAGCACAACCTGGGATTTAATTCTGGAATTGACAAGATTTAAATGTTCCTAATGTTCCTCTTTCTAAAGTTCCAGAGGAGCTTTGCGCTGGTAGACATGCAGAACTGTAGATAGTGCAAAATAGATAATTTATCTCAGTACTTTGGCAAGTAGCTGGCAAAATGTAAAAATGAAACCCTAGTCTGAGAGTTAAGGATGAAGTTTTAAAGTCAGTGTGTGGGAAGCAAATGTTAAGATCAGGACACTTCTATATGTATAAAATTCTAAAACTTGCTGATAAGTTCTACACTTTTAAGTTGCCTAATATTCAAAGTGAATATTAGATTCTTAAAAATTGTTCATATATTCTAAGGGAAGGAGACAATGCATTTTGGAAGTAAAAATGCATTCCCTTTTTGACTCTAAGCATTTCTCTGTAATTGTGAAGCTATTACCCCTTGTCCTTTCACAACAGGTCTTGATGAAAATTTCTGGTGTTTCTTCAAGAGTTGTTTCTTTCATAGCTGACTCTAGAGTTGTTTGAAAGCAAACTATGGTTTCATGGCTCCCTGAACGTCTTTCATTTTTGGATAATCCTAAGTTTTATTTGTTTTCACATGTTATTTTTTATACTTTGTCAAAATTCTGGCCAATCTGTTTGGTTTCAGGTTGTTCATGCCTTGTAGGCTATGACTATTACTAGGGAATAATGTCAGCAGCCAGATGGTAGGAAAACACCCATACCATTTCTCAATAGAAAGACTGTCTGGTCCTGCCATGCCCTCAGTGAATCACTGTGGGTCAAAAGAGCCTGTATTCAGAGAGACAATATTAATCTTCTCATTACCATATAAGGCAATATATACAATATTCCACTTAATTAGACTAACTGCATATTGGGGTGTCTCCCAGGGAGCTCTGTGAGTGGTAGAGAATAGCAATGGATGAGGCTTAATTAGAACCCTGTTATCATAAACCCTTCGCTTCATTTTTGTTTTTAACAGGGACCACTATGACTAATACCATCTAATTAAATAGTGCTTAATTGGGTGTTAAAAATCATGTAGATTTTATATCTGATAATATAGTAGGTGCTAAGTAATAATGATAAGAACCCTTATCAAGCAGCATGCAACTCTTGGGAACAACCTATGTTCACAATATTTTAATTATACCAATCTTCTTGAAATTAAAAGTTCTGAGTAGGTGTTGCATGTGACAGCATTAAAGATTAGCAGACAAGGCTTCAGGTTAGTCTTTTGACATAACAGACATAACAGACTTAGGGTACAGAAAGTACTGTTGGGTGGGGGTTTTTTTGTGGGTTTTTTTTGTTTTGTTGACGGTTTGGGGTTTTTTTTTTTTATTTGTTTTTTTTGTTTGGTTTTTTTTTTTGTTTTTTTTTGTTTTTTGTTTTTGTTTTTGTTTTTGTTTTTGTTTTTTTTCTTTTCTTTCTTTTTTCTTTTCTTTCTGTGTGGTGCAGAAGACAAGATAACTAAGAAGGGAGAAGGTGGATGACCCATTCCTGGAAGTGTTCAAGGCCAGGTTCGATAAGGTCTTGAGCAACCAGGTAAAGTAGGAGGTGTTCCTACCCCTAGCAGGAATGTTGGTAATAGATGATCTTTAAGATCCCTTCCAAGTCCTAAATTTCTATGATTCTGTGAAGTTTCAGCATATTTCAATTTGACCAGAATATATTAATTAAGTAAAATTTTGTGGAAGCACTTTTGTGAAAACTTGAGGGTTTTATATTGGTGCTGAAAGTAATGTCTACTACTGATCATTTTGATTACTAGACCTAGAAAATAACAGTGGAAAAAGAATTTTTTATATCTAAAAAAAAATCTTTATATATCCTCTGAAGCATTTGTGTGAAAAAATTGTCTGTGGGGGTTGGGGTGTGATTAAACTGTTTTAAAAATACATCAGACTCTTTTTTCAAAGTGAAAAATGCACTGAAAATTAAGACTGGTCTCACTAGTTATGTCACTTCTAGTCACAGTGTCACTGCTAAGAAAGTAGCTATTGGATGCTACTGAATCAGTATTCACCCACCCTTCAGCACCTACACCTATAGGCTTTCTGACCAACAAGAAAATAAATCCTGAGGTAAATAGGAAAATACATGCTGATTACCAATGTGTAACTCTTTAAAAAAAATTTTGGAAACTGACAGTAGTAAAACTAAGAAAAATGTTTCAGTTATTTTTTCTATATTTCTTGTCACAGAAAATCACATAAAATCTGTCAGGAGACTGTTTAGACTGATACTGTGCTAAGTTAAAACTGTCTCAATGAAGTGAGAGATTACAACTTTTGGAGCCACAAGAGTCTCATGACAGTGGATGTATGCATGTTTACCCTAGTCATACATTTTTTCACATGACCTTTTCAAAGATTTGGTTTATGCAACAGTTTATGAAGCATCCAAACAACACCTTGTGGTGAAGTCCAACATTTTTTGATGCTAGCTCGAAACAAAGTCTTTGTTCAGAATAGCCTTTGGAGAATCTAAATATGTTATGGAATGCAGGTTTAGCTCCCTAGGCCATGTGTTTTTTAAATACATATCAGCTTTTAGTAGTCCCAAAAAAAGAGAGCATCTCCTGTTAAATTTATAAATAGCAATAAGCCATTGTTATTCAGAAGGGTTTTTGGCAATGACATGCAAACTCATGGCTTCTCACAAATGTCCTTCCAATTTCAAGATCTTAGATTTTCTACACACAAGACAAGTCCCATAGAATACCTCTTCATGAGAAAAATACATTATTTTCTGAAGTCTGTGAACTCTGTGGTAAAGTATTTGAGTATTACTATGAAAAACACAACTACAATGAGAACTTCTAATGTCTGCTTAGTTTATATTCCCTTTGGATGAGTTCATTGACATGATGTTGCAGTTATTTCCGTCAGCAGTATGAACAGATTGGAAAGGCATTTGAGAATGTGGGAGCAGGCAAAGTGGTTGAAGAGGTGGCAAAGTGTCAGAAATCCTGGCTGTCAGCATGGTGGAAACCTCCCAGATGTGACACTGCCCTCAGGCTCAGTGACAGGTCCTGTTGCCCTGGATTAATGGTTTTATTTGAAATGTAGGGCTCATGATGTTTCTGGGTTTGGACATAGGATTTGAGAGATAGTTTCAGTTAATATTGTTTTCTTTTTTTCCAAGAAACTAAAGGAAGAAAGCAAATTTTGGGAAGAGGGAGCACAATTCTCCCCCTTTTCTATGAGAACTGTAATGAAGGGTACTCTCCGACATGTGTCCTAGGCTACAACAGGACTTCTGAAGGACAATCCGTTATCCAAATTTAGAAATACAGCTGTGTAAAGATGTTTCTTGAGGCTCCGAGCTGGGTTTAAAATTGCGTGTCACCTACTTCATTAACTCCAAAGTAAAAAGTACACTTGCAACATCTTATGATCATAAATTTTCTCTCCATGTAAAGAAATAAATAATTCATAAGTATCACTACTACGAATACAGTTATTCCATATGAACAAACAGAGAGTTCAGACAATAGAATATGAGGAACATGATCTGTCCAAACATATATAGCAATTATAGACAGGTCAAAACAACTTCCAGTATAGTTGGAGCTCACAGTAATTCTGCTGGGTGTTATGTTAGTATTCAGAATAATTTCCACCCTCAGTGAACAGCATATTGCCTAAACAATATTGAACAATGTTCACAAATGAGATTTGAGATGAGAAATGAGAATGAATGAGATCGCAAAAATCTGAGTTTACTTTTTTTTTTTTTAATTTCACTGAATAAAGGGAATGGTGAAAGTCTACTCATATTTTACAGCTGGCATACAGTTTATTACTGAAAGACCACTTAAATTCCAAATTTTAATGGGGATTATTGCAGTAGTTTTCCAATTGTTTCATTGATACATTTTTTGATAAAAAGCTCCTAATGCATAATAGTCTTTACAATCATGCTCATCTTCTGTCAACATCCTGAAGTTCATGTCAAAGGCCGTTCTGAAGATCTCCATTTTAATCTGCAACTTGGTGAAAACAAACCACATGTATTAGTACACAGCTGGAGTGGAATTACTACAGTAGATGGGAACACACACATACGAGAGTCTGTGGATACCAGACCAACATTTGAATTGACACAGGCAAAGATCTCAAGATAATTTCAGGTCTGTCTGTGGTGAATGCTTTATGTAAATATCTTTCTTTCAAAAGTTACAAGGAAATACTCATTAGTGGTAAGAAATGTACGATTGAGAATCTACATATACAAAGAAAAGAGAGATTCATACTATTTTAAACATATCCTACCCAGTTAACATGAAAATACAAGTTATTTCAGATATTAAAAACAAACAAATTAAGATATTAAAAGCAAAACAAACCAACCAAACCAACCAACCAAAATAACCCACCAAAAAAACCCCAAACCTGGAAAAACAACAAAAAAACCCCAGTAGTTTAGAAAAGTATGAAAGTTTTTACATGATTGAAATTTAAAGGGCTTACCTTATTAAATAATCCTTCTGCTCACAAATATGGTGTGGTTTCAGGAAAAAATAATGTGATAAAAGCTGAGGCAATACATACTATAACCATTATTAGTTTAAGATTATATCAGAATAATGCAACCAATAATAAGGTTGCCGAGTATTGCCACATTCCATAATATATGAATTTAATAACAGATAAAAATAGAACATGGAATTTACACAATCACTTTCCAAATAAGCACTTTGTGTCTCCTATATAAAACAACAGCTCAAGAAGTTGGATACAGAGATCCATATGAATCTAAAATGCTTCAATTTTTTAGCTGGGATCAGATGGGGAATACAGATCATCTGAGGCTATAATGTAACATGAAAAAAGGCTACTGTGATGGTGAGGTACCAGAAGGTTACCAAGCTGAGCTGACAGGCAAAATCTCTAAGGATAGTGAAGAGACAGCCAGCCAAAGGAAGGAACAATCAGGGAAGATATTTTGTCTGGAGACTCAGGGTAGCTGCAAGATTCTTGGCTTGCTTTCAAAGTTATCCTTTTCTAGATTACTGATGTTCCTTTTTTCAACTATTACTTCACTGAGAAGGATAGAATTGCATGTTCTGGCTTATTTGGGAAAGAGGATAGCATCAGTTTACTTACAGGGTTGGGAAAAATGTTTATTATTTTTTTTGACTTCTGTAGTAGTAAAGATAAGTGGACCTGTGTGTGTGTGAATGTGTGTATATCAGGGTAAGATTTATTTGAGTACTTTAAAAAATCCAAACAACTAAGAGACAATGTATTAGCTTTCAGCCAAATTCAGACACATAGATTCAGACACAGACTAAAGTGATAACAAAAATTATTTGAAGAGGGGGAGTTTATTAGTCATTAATTTTGTCCAGTTCCTCTCCAAGTACAGTTTGCCAGAAACACAAAGTCTAGAATCATATAGAGATGTAAAATCAACAGAAATTGACTGATGATTTGACCTTCACATTTTAATTTAACTCAAGAACCACCCCAAACACTGCTGAATGACTTGGTTTGCTAAAAGAGTTTAATCTACTTTCCATTTTGTATTATACATTTTGTATTAGACATTATACACAAATGCTGTTGTGAAATTATAATTAAAAATGTCTTGTAGATGAAGGAATTGCAAAAGTGATGCATATCCTTCATCGGCTTTCAGATATAAACCATTATAAGAGATTTATCCCTTGATAAACAAAATACTTCAGCCTTCAGCACCACTAAACCCAGAACATATGGTTCTTTATTAATTAATGAAGTAGAGCTTACAGGCTCCAGCACCACAGTCATACATATACAAAATAATGTTGTTTATCCTGAAATTCTAATTACTTTAGAACCATAATTCAATTAGTATTATGAGTTCCTGAGCACCATTCTTCACATTAAAACAGACTCTAAAAGCTGTAGTAAATTTGAATTAATAATTTGGTGCAATCGTTACTAACATAGCTATTCTCTGTGGCTGACCTTTAGGTTATTGCACTTTAAAATGGAATTCTCATGAAATAAAAAAGCAGACTAGATCTATGACATGCTATTTAATCAACTATATGTATTCATTAATGCCTACCAAATACAAACCACAACTCTATCAAATATGTATTTCAAAAATTCATATTACCATAGTACATAATCCTATGCTGTAAATCTTTGGGTTACACCAAAACTAGCTTTGAACTTTTAATAAGTCTTTTTTTAATCATCCATTTAGGTTTCAATTATTTTTATTACAGCTGCATAGATGTTATGTGACTTAATTTCAGCTGATAGAAGCTCACAGTGTTTTTCACTGAAAGACCAACTTTGCTAAGAATCTGCATAAGAATTTTGAAATAATGAATCTTCCTGAAGAGAAAAAGAAGATTGAAAGCTAATGAAAATTAAAAGGATTCTTCAGTGAATATTGTGGCTTACATGTACTCAGTCAGGAAGTTTAATGGTTTGGCTACTGTGAAAACTTAAGCACCTTCATGCATATGGCATGAAGAATCCCAGATAATGTTTTTGCTGAAAAAGGGACCAAGAACATGTCCATTCCCTAGAATCCCAGGATCACAGAATGATTTAGTTGCAAAGCACCACTGAAGATCATGCAGTCCAACTCCCCTGCCAAGGCAGGGTCAGCCAGAGCAGGGGAACATGTCCAGGTGGACTTGGAATGTCTCCAGAGAGGGGAATTCGGAACCTCCCTGGGAAGCTCTTCCAGTGCTCTGGCACCCTTAATATAAAGAAGTTATTCCTCATGCTGAGATGGAATTTCTTGTGTTTAAGTTTAAGGCCACTGCTCCTCATCTGTTCCCTGGTCACCACTGAAAGGAGTCTGGCACCAACCTCTTGGCGCCCACCTTGGAGGTCTTTGTATGTATTGATGAGATCCCCTCTCATCCTTCTCCAGACTGAACATGATCAGCTCCAGCAGTCTCTGCTCATAAGAGAGATGTTCCAGACTCCTCATCACCTTTGGGGCCTCTTCTAAACTCTTTCTAATATCTCCTTGTCTTTTTGGTATTGAGGAGCCCAGAACTGGACACAGAACATCAGATGTGGCCTCTCTAGGGCTGAGGAGCAGAATCACCTCCCTTGACCTGCTGACTGTACTCTTCTTGATCCACCCCAGAATCCCACTGGTCTTCCTGGACACAAGAATATGCTTCTGGCTCATTGTCAACCTGTCATCCACAAAGAATGCCCGGTTCTTCCCAACAGAGCTGCTCTCTCTACACTGAACAGAGTACAGAGACCTCCAGGAGGATGTCAGTGGGCACAGATTCCAACTGATCTAAGAGCAGGCTGGCAACTGCACGTTCTCACTACTGCTCATCATGGCTACATCAACTTTACATGGGAGGGAACAAGTCAGTGCTTTGCCTCTGTAGTGCATTTCTGGGGCTTGGGACTGACCCATGAGTAACTTATCAGCACAGGTCTGTACTCACCCTGCTGACATGGGCTAAGCCACTCTCTAAAAGTTCTGAGTTCCCATAGTAGTGGTGGAATGGCTTTTTACATGATCCTTTCCTTAGTTCAAAAATTATTAGTTTTTGAACATTTTCTCAAGCTGAGTACTCTGTATTCAGTGTATTTTCACGTGTGTAAAATATTTTCCTTTATTTTCAGCCTAATGTCTTACTAAAAAGATTTATCATCAGCATGAATCCATCAATGCAGAAATACTAATATTAAAAACAGAAAAAAAATATTGGCAGGGAGAATCTTTGTGACAGCAACAACTAGATAAGATAGAAGGATCAAAACAATAACTAATGAGCAGCCAAGGATGCATAAATAATACAGTACTACCTTTCAAAACTCTAATTTGTTTTAGCATTTGCTGTGTATGACAGTGATAATATAAGGTTTAATTTCTTTCTGATACCTTACTCTGACAAACATTTCTTGAAATCTACATTATTTGTATCAGTTGTGAAATCTGGTCCTGATTTTTCCTGGGTTTTTTGTTTGTTTGTTTGTTTGTTTTTGGTTTTGGTTTGGGTTTGGTTTTTTTGGATTTTTTGGTGTTTTGTTGGGGTTTTTTGGGGTTTTTTTTGGGGGGGGGGGTTGGTTTAGATTTTTTTCTTTAAAAAAGGAAAAAGAAAAGAATAAGAAGCAGAAATGTGAGGGCTTAGAAGAAAAGCAAAAAATTCTCATGAAATAGTGTTCATTTAAACAAAGACAAACACCTTTGCCCAGTACAAGCTATTTATTTTATGTTAAAATGTTTTTAGAGTATTTTTCAAGTTCATAAAATCATGGAATTGTTTGGGTAGCAAGGCGTCTAAAAGACCATCTCGTTCTAACTTCCCTGACATGGGCAAGGACACATTCGCTAGACCAGGCTGCTCTGAGCCCCACCCATCCTGGCCCTGAACCCTGCCAGGGATGGGGCAGCCACAGCTTCTCTGGGAAACCTGTGCCAGGGCCCCACCACCCTCACAGGAAATAATTTCTTTCTTGCATCTAATCTAAACCTTTTTGGTTGGGGGTTTTTTTGTTTGTTTGTTTGGTTTTGGTTTTTTGGGGTTTTTTTCCCAATTAAATCTTTTTCTCCTTGTCATATTACTATCTTCCTGTGTAAAAAGTCCCTCTGTTCCATAAGCCCCATTCCAAGTACTGAACGGTTTCAATGTGTCTCAAGGTTTCAAAAGTCTCCCCAGAACTGTCTCAAGATGTTTTTCTGGTTTATTTTTCCCCTTAATACCTCAAGTCTTTCTAGAAAAAAAATCATACTCTGTGGTGTTTTCTTGTTAATTTTATAATTTTCTTCTTCTTGCTTATCCTATTTAGCCTCATGTATTATTCAAGGTAACTACATGCCAGCTATTTTCTCTAACACCTGGCCATTTTTTTTTATTGCCAGATGGATGTGATGATACAAAACAGAACACTGGGAGATTGCAGTAAAGGTATTTGGGGGATATTATTATTGAAGTGTTTTGTTCACTTTTTCTTAGCTTGAAGCTACAGCGAACCCCCTCTGAGACACATTTGCCAGTTGTGGTCACACTACATCTTCCTGAAAGATTGTAATTGTGGGTTATCATTAATATTCCATCAGTTTTTTCTAGGTTTTTATAGAAGTCACTGGAAATGAAACATCCTTAATTTCTCTGAAGTCAAATTTCATAGTTCATGCATTAACAAATAATAGCAGTAAAATCTCTCCCTGTACCCTTTGCCCTCTGCTGCATACAGGCTATTAATGTAGATGGAACTTTTTGCACTCTCAAAGATCTTGGTGAATGATTACCTTTCAGACCAAACTTGCCCTTTATAATCTTTTTTATTTTGCTTTTTTAGGAAAATTAGTCTCAAATTACTTTTGAAGTATGTTTTGTTTCTTCTGGGCACATCTGTAAACAGGAGATGCATGGGTCAAAGAAGCTTGACATCGAACTGGTTGAGGTCAATATCAAATAACTAATCTTGGTGCAGCAAACATGTTCCCTGATGTGATTGAAAAAGGCTTCTGCACATTGCTGTGGGAAAATGTATTTTATTACAAGTATATATAAAAACCCAGAAATCTGCTGTATTCTGCAGAGTTTTAAAATTGTCATAATCAAGACATCAGGTCTTCTCTGTTGTTTATCACCTGTTCTCTGTTCATTTTGTACAAATATAGGTATGACAGGGGAACCTAGAGAGAGCTAAAAATGACAGAGATGTACGGGTAAGAGATTCAACATTTTTAATGTATCTGTGAAGGGGAATGGGAACACCAGGTAAAAAACAAATACTATCTTGCAACATGCTTGCATGTCTTGTATTTAGTATATACTGACAGGAGTGTGATCTTCTGTTCCAGTTGTCATTTATGCCACAGACACAGGAAAGGGGGCATTCACCGCTGTCCTTTGGTCTGCCCAAGCTTCCACACGTTAACATCTCTCCAAAGGCTCAAGCTTTCTCCCATGGCAAGCCCTAGGAATGGAAATTCCCCCCTCAATGCTGTCACCATCACGATTGCTCTCAGCTTAGATGGTTGAAACTCGCTCCATTTCCAAAGCCAATTAGTAGGTATTGACTAGATACTGTTAACCTCCTGGTTCTCCTTCATCCCCACAAATTTATTTGTGGACAATAAGGAACCAGCTACCAGTTCAAGTGCGTTTCTCTGGGGTTTTTTTGTTTGTTTGGATTTTTTTTCTTGTTTACACCTAACATCTTAGAGCAGGGCAGATATGGGCCAGAGATTTTTGCAAACAGCCCCTGAAGTAACTGTCCATGTTGGACTTGTTTTCTCAGCACATATCATTGTCTTCTAATAAATCAGAGCTGAGCAGACACTTGAAGAGGTGTTAAGATAGAGACACATACCAAAAAAGAAATTTCCCATTTTACCCCATCTGTCTTGTGCTACCTGTCTGCTGTAGATGAGAAGATGTAAACTTGACCACTTGTACATCCCTACATCATTTATAAAGTGGTTGGGATAGTATGGTCAATAAAGTCAATATATTTGTTTTATAGAAATAAAGCTGTTAGAAGTGGCCTATTTAGCAGGCTATTACTTTCCTGAAAAGGCACATCAAAGGGAATACACATAAACCATAAACTTTGCCTCAAGGCCTCTTCTGCTATGTTGCCTTCAGCTCTCAAGGCTGCAGATAGGCTGTTTTGCCTGCTTCCAGCCTGCAAGGTCTCCTGTTTGCATCTGGAAGTCAACAGACCCTTCAAGTTTTCATAGACCCAATAATCTCTGAGATAATGATAATGGCAGTCAGGTCTGTTTGGAGTAGCATGCATTCAGTTCAGTAAGATTTGGGTATGACAATGAACATACAGACTTTCTGTCTTGCCCATTGTTTGCCTGCTTGCTTTTGTTACAATATTTTTCTGCTTTTGTAAATCCGCTATTCTCTCATTTCCCCCTGCTCTCCCTACCCCACTCATTCTCTCTTCCCTTTGCTGATAGTTTTGATTGTACACAGTTTTCTCTGCCTCATGTCTGCTGTTTAAACAAAGCATGTCCTTTCTTCTCATTCAGAGATTCTACCTTCTGCTTATCACAGAAAAACGTTCATTTCAATTTCTCTGCATTCTCCTTTCCACCTTCTTCCCTTTCCTACATGTTGTTTTGTTGTTCCACTCACGTTATGGCTCTGTCACCAAACTCAGCTTCTCCACCCTTTCAACTTCCCTGAATCTGTTTCTCCTGATCTTTCTGCTTCTTCCAGAATGCTCTACGTCATCTTTTACAAGATCACTAAATCTTAATTACATCTTTTCCTTTTCAGCTCCTGTCTTTTACAGTGTAGATAAAGGGAGAAAAACTTACCTTCAGAGGGTGAAGTTTAAATTTGGAGAACAGAAACATTTACAGGAGAGAAAAATTTTAATGGTGTAAACTGAAATGTCACACACTGTAAATGTCACTTAGCTGTCCTTATTTTAGAAGGTATTTTAACAGGTATTTTCTACTCTGTTGCTTATTCAGATGGCTATATCCAGATTCATGCATTCTTTCATAATTTGAATTGCCCCTACTATACTCCTTCCCTTAGCTTTCAGTGCAAGTTATTATCTCTACACACACATGCTATTTTGTTGTACTTTCTGTGGTTTTGCTGCAAAGAAAAAGGAAGAAATTTATGCTCTGTTTCCTGAGTATAGTATTCTTAGGAGGATCTATGTGACTTCTGCTTTCATTTTTCTCATTTTGACTCAGATATACAGTTTTCTTTTTACCATTTAAACAGCAGGACACAAAGATATGCAGTAAGTTTAGATTTTCAATGTCTTCTTAAATGGCCTCATTCAAAAGTCTGTGAGAAAAAGTACTTATCCACTTTCATGGATACTTCACTAGTCAAAATGCTCATATATTGAGATCGAAGAAGAAAGTTTATTATGCCCTGAGGATGCTTTACTAAAGATTACCAGTATTTCGCTGGCTTCTTCTTGTTGAAATAAAGTGCACTTTGGCTTATGTATTTCAGTACATCTTTACTACTGCAGAAGAAATGAAGCTTTAGACTTAGCAATAGTCCACAGAAAAAGAGATTTTTGAACTGTAAAATTAGTGTCATGAGCTGTACCTGGGAAGGTGGTAGAAACTAGTGAAGGACCTTGAGACCAGGGGTGATATTGTCATTGCTAAAAGACGGATTAAAGTAGGGGAGAGGCTGTGGAAGTTCTCAAACCACAGACATTATACAATTCTTGTAGTAGAGGGTTCTACACCATAAAAAGCATTTTAAAATATAGGTGGCAAGATGATGCCTGTTTATAGTTTTTATTCACTGTGCACTGACTCACATATTGAAAGATAAATACTGAAACTGTCATTGTGTGTTAGGAGATGGAACAATTATAACTTTCTTTTTTCAGTGAAACCATTTGAAAACCTCTGAAACATTCCTTATATATATATATTTTCCATTTTGCATTTTATTTATATCAGATAATGAAGGTAGAAAAGGCAGGCTTGAATTTTGAGTCTGAAAGTAAGCTACAATCTCATTTGGAAAGTCATAGAAATTATAAAATGAAGCTTATAAATGAAGAAATGCCTTCTATGAATCTAAAGACAATCTTCACAACATTTCAAACTACTTACAAACACTGACAATGTTTTGTTAACAGTCCTCAATAATGTCTCTGGCATTGTTAATATCCAATGTACATTCAAAATGGATATTAACATTAAACTTCTTGTTACCATGGATGGAAAATACTGTTAGAGAAAGAAGATAAAAATTATTGAAATGCAATTTCAACCTTTGAAATGAAGGGAAAAGTTTATTAGAGCCATTATTTGGGAACAGTAAACACACCCTCTGCACCCTCTCTCTCTCACATATTTTTTGGCTATTTTGAGCAATGCTTTACTGGGAAAGGATGGAACTGGCACCTAAGGTTGCTAATATAATTTTCCTCCTGTGGAGAGAAGTCCAGAAGTCTTTTTTTGTACCTGGACATTGATCACTATCTTTCTGCAACCCTAAGCCACCACTTCAGGACCCTTTTCTCACAGATGGAGCTGTTTCTGCTGCTATTTACCTCTCCCCTTCCCAGGACTTTGTCCTCTGCAACAGAAAAACAAATATCTTCTATCAGATATTTTAAGTACCCCAGAACTCAAAATCACCCAGAATTTCTCACCAAAATGTTGCAGTAAATTTTTGACTCACTGTAGGATAGCAGAGTGGGAGCAGAGGAAACATATGGATGTAAATTTCAGTGTAATTCTCTATCATGTCTTTGTTTTACTCTGATCTTCTGCATGGACTTTTTAATTAATTGTTTAAAAAGTTGTTCATCTGAAATTTTCTTCCTACACAGTGGTTACCAATGCTTCTAGACTATTTATTATGGATTATGCATAGTGTTTTGGAAGAGGCTTATTAAGAAGACTATTTTAATTTTTTTTTGATCATACAAAACCAAAAATTATGTAGCCCAGATAAAATACATGCAATTTTCTGTGAAAAGTCTTGTGCTTTAGAAATGCAAAAATGTTCATGTTTTTTCTCCTGCAAATACCTTTTTTTAGCTACCTAAGACAGAAAATCAGAACTCACCTTTAAAATGCAAAAATCAAATGGTTTGCATTTCATTTTCCTTTCTGAAAATCCCTTTTTGTCAAGTTTATCCCAAATTTTAGGAAATGAAGTTTGTACTTTTATGCAAAAAATTACTATTTAGAAACACACTATATTTATTTACTTATGTACTTTTTTTTTTGGCAGACTTTCAGAATCTCAGGTGGGCTATGGATTGTGCGTGGAAAACGTCTATTCACAGGTTTTTGTCAGTCTGCATTCCTTTTTCCATGATTATAGCCATTTTTTCGTGAAATGTAGAACTTATATGAAAGCATCCTTGCTCTATTATGTGCAACCTCTTTAAATCTTAGCTATTTGATCAGCTGATATTTTATGGTTTGGGTTTTTTTCCTCAAAGCATTTTTGGGAAGAGGAGCCTGTTTTGGCAGATGTGCAAAGACAATCCTTCTTCATTCCCATCCCATTTCACCCCTGGAATGTTGCCTCTCCCCCACACATTTTGGGCTGTTCAAATGTCATATTATGTAGACTGCCTATAAAATGCTAATTTTATTATTATAAGAAAGAGAGAAGCAGTAATGATGACTGGTTCAATGACAGTAAATTGACTCATATTCAAAATACCTGCAGTAATGGACAATTTTTCAGGACAAAAAGTATAATTCATCGTTATGTTCAAAGTTTATAACATAATGTTATTACCTACATGGTAAAAAAACCAAAAGTAACATTTAGAAAGTAAATTTAAATATAACTTAAAAATTAAGAGACAAAATCAAATCTTAAAGTCCACTTATAAATTATATACATGAATTTAATTCCTTCAGTATTTTCTAATAATATTCTAATGAAGGGACACTTTTCTTTCTTGTTACTGGTTTAACAGATTCTATCTCACTTTTTGAAATGCTACTACAAATAGAGTTTGCCTTATAAGTGTGCTTTTCTTTTATTACTAGAACATTTCCATAATACTTTGTTACATATTTTTACCTTTTGCATTTAATGTGCCCTCTTAGCTTTTTAAACTTTGTTGACTATCAAGTTTAAATATTATTTTGCTAAATAGTGTTTTTATCAGATTCTTCTCATATCTATGGATAGGAAAATTATTTCCAGCCCATTTATTCAAAAGAATTATAGTCCACCCTTAAATAGCTTTGAAACACCACAATTGTTTTAGCCTGTTTACCTGCCTAATTGGGGAGATTCACTTTATTTCTGGACTGTTTCCATATTTTTCAAAAATATATGTTTCAAAATTACCCAGAAAAAATCGTTCTATTCACATATTGAACTGATACGGCAGTAATGATATGCTTGTCTGCTCTGGTTGTAATGTTTGAGTGCTCACTTCTCTCTGAAAAGTCAAAAGAGCAAAGGTAGGCAAGAAAGGGAAAAGAACTGACTGTGTAGCTAAGGCCTTAATAAATTGTAATATATTTTGCAGTACATGTGTTACTTACTTGAGTCATGGAATTATAGAATGGTTTGAGTTAGAAGGAACCTTAAAAGTCATCTCATACCAATGCCTTCAACTGGACCTGGTTGCTCAAAGCCCCGTCCAACCTGGCCTTGGACACTCTCAGTGATGGGGCAGCCACAGCCTCTTCAGGTAACCTGGCCTCACCACCCTCACAGGGAAGAATCTCTTCCTACTCCTCCTGTTCATTCCCCATCCTACGTGTATTCATATTTAAGCTGAGCCCTGATGGAGCTGATTTGCTGGCTGGAATGGCTGTAATTCCTTTGTAATACTCTTCAGGTGTTCTGCTGCTGACCTGTGATCCCTTTCTAGAGCCTGGGCATCTTTTCTGTTCCTGACATCAAATTAGTAGAAGTGGGATGTATTGAGCTTCCTTTTCCCCAGGAAATTTAGTTTAAAGCCCTCTTCACCTGTTGGCAAACCTAATTTTTTTTTTTCTTTTTTCATTTTCTGAATAGAAATGTTTAGTACTTTTAGTAGCAAAACAATCCCGTTACTTTCAAATTTTGTTCTGTTCTATTTTGAGCATTCCTATATCTTCAGATACAGGACCAGATGGGTGGGAACTTGTGACTTGGCAGCCAGTGGGAGCCTTTTTGAGCAATTATCTGAAAGACAGGAAGTCAACCAAAGCTAACTGACGTAAAAGGGAATTTTTAAATGAAGCATAAAAAGAAATTTTGTATTTTTATGTATGTACTATAAAAATACAAAAAAATTATTGGTGGTAATGAAGAACTGATATCTTATGTATTCAGTACCTTGCCAGTAAATTAGGAAAAAAAAAAAAAAAAACCAAAACCCACAACTTTCTATTCTATTTGTGAACAATTGGATCTTTCTTTTTCAGACCTCATATCACCCATCACATGCTACAAAACTGCTGTGAGAATCTCTGGCTGCCTACAAGCAGACTCTTCCTTTAATGAGCTAACATCTCTTTCAGGAGTTTCTTTATTATCTTCTTTAGGCTACCTTTTACAAATATTATTTAATATCCATTCAACTGCACACTGAAATGAGGGGGAAAAAAATCACCCTTCAGACAGTTTAATAGCTCAGCCAATGTAATTTTAGTATTGGGAATGTTTATTTGAAGTCAAACCTGTAAAGAGAGCAACTCCATGGGATGTGAGAGATGTTAAGGGTGTATGCAAGTATGCATTCCTCTGTATGGTCCTCTGTATGTGTTACCTATAAAATACAAAGAGTTTCCGTTCTCTGTAATCTATCTCTCTCATTTGACTGACTGTCATTTTGTTTTGCAGTCAAAATGACAGAAACTTTGTAATTAGATAGTGATGTTTCACTATTCTTTAGAAATCTAAGGCTTTAGGATGACCTTTTGTGCTGGTTTGAAAGCAAAACTAGTGAGGGACTTTAAGTCAGAAACACAATTTAATAAGATGAAAAGAAAATAAAGGAAAGTAATAAAAAATAAAAGTAATAGTACAAAAAAAACCTACTGACAGAGTCAGAATACAACCTGACACCCTGTTAGTTAGGGTGGTAGTGGCAGTCCAGATGAGATGGTCTTGTCAAAGCAGTGATCTCTGTAGAAACATCTGGTAGCTCTTGTCTCTTCTGGGAGTCCAGTGGATAAAAGCTGCCTGTGCTGTCACAAACCCTGGATTTATCCAGGTGGGAATGCTTGGCTCCTACCCCTGGGTGGAGCATCTCACAATGGGATGATCTCATTCTATGAGTCATGCAGTGGGTCCTTGATGGCCCATTAAACAGAGATAACTCCCATTGGAAGTTATCTATGAGTCATGTGGCAAGGCATTGTTAGGCTCATTAACAGAATATAAGGAAAACACTGCCCCACCTTGGCTCCAACGGCTCATGGGGATAGAATACATACCTTGGGCACAATTTTACATTGTAACCTAGGACACCTTTACCTTCCTCGGAAATGGTGGAGATGTGGCTTTTGTTGTGAATTTGATCTGTGTTAAAGGGTGATGGGAAGTAATTTCTATCATGTGGTGAGTTGAGATGTGGGGTACACTTTCCTTGAAAAATACCTGCTGTCTGTGAAGCGCTTCCTTTCACAGTTTGCTTTAGGCTAAACTGAGCCCTATGTTTCTTATGTCCAAGCTTTGATTATATCAACTCATATTATTTCACAGTGAATTTCTTGAAAAAATCCAGACAGTAAAGGATATCTCTTCTGTTGCAGAGAAACATATTGACTGATTAAGGTCAGTTTTTCATAGAAATCTCTAGGAAACCTCATTAATTGGACAAAGGAAGGAGCACTTTCACTAGGCATAAGCATGGAGCAAAAACTCAGAGGATATTTTTAGTATTCCAAGTATTTAGGACATATCCTCTCCCCTTTTTTTAGGGTTTTTTTCTGAGGGGGGAAGGTGTTCATTTGTTTTTTACTGTGTTGCTTAGGAAAAACATTTGAGGTATTAAGAGATAATTCATGTTAACTATATCTTATTAATGTATCTTGAGGATTTACTCAGCGAGAAATCAAGCATTGCAGACTGTCATTCCTTTTTTATCACTTTTACTTGTTTGAAGGTTGCCATTTAATTTTCCAGCTCAAGCTGTGTATTTTTTAGCCAGTGGTTTTCTGTGTGCTATGCTTGGTGCATACACCTCTAACTTACCTCTGTTATTTGAAATTCACCCAGCAAGAACTGTTTTCCAATGCTTTCTATTTTTAGCCCAATTTTCCATCTACCCTGTCAAGCTGAGTGGTTGTATAAACAGTGATATGTTTTCCCAGCTTGGCTTTGATTCTCAATTAAAACAAAAATACAAGGCAAAAAGGATGCTTACTCATTTTTATGTATCCTGAATGTTCATGCACTCAAAGTATAAATTTTCTGTACAGTTCCCTGCAAGCAGGCAAATATAAAATATCAGTTCCTATAGTTTCTGAAGGAGCATAACTTCATAAATCTGAAATTTGCTTGTAGAGTGAAGATCTTGATAAAGGTTGGAAAGACTAGCCAAACAATATATATATATATATGTTTTTCCTCTTCTTCCTCTCTAATTTTTCAACAGGAGGAAAGATACAGGGGAATGGCAGAATTGCTAAAACCTGCAGTGGATTGACTTATTTTATAATTTTAAAAGCTTTTGTTTTACCTGATGTGTTGTCATAAAAGGTAGAGGTCTCTAAGAGAACTATAAATATTAACTGTGTTTTTGCTGCTTTTTCTACTGTCTTTGGCTGTTTGAAAATATGAAGCAAAATGAAAATGCAAGAATTCAATCATGAAAGTGTGCCTGCTTTTTCAGGCAACATCATTACGTCCTTGGTTGCTTTTGAATATTGCACATATTCTTAATAGCTCATGAGCTATAAATTCTCAAAGTTTTGATCCTCTATTCACCTCAGGAGTCTGAGCTGGAAACCACTTGAGAAAATCTAACTTAGAGTCAGTGAGTGGGAAAGATGGTGCTGTGAGGACCATGCAGAACATTGAAAGGGCTGTTTAAAAGGTGACTGGGACTGCCAGGACTGCCAGGGGACTCATCAAAAGTACTGATAGCAACAACAACTCTGTGTTATCAACACTGATTCCCAAACAGCACAAACCCAAAACGCAGCCCAACAGCAGGTACTATTAAAAAAATTAACTCTATCCCAGACAAAATCTAAGCATGTAAATGAACACAACTGTCTTTAAAAATAAAAATAAAAACAGATATGGAAACACTTTTTAGAGCCGTAACCAATCTCACCATTATAATATTTTATCAGATTATTAGATTATATATTACCTAGGGAAAAAAAAAATTGTCAGATTAGCTTTTATTTTAGGCTTCTGAGCTCCCCTTTTCTGTATGAAAGAAGGGGAAAAAAAGTGTAAAAGTATTACATAAACTAAAATCATACCACATAATCATTTAATTTCTCTCATCTTTGGGATGTTGTTTTCTGGAAGAGAAAAGCCACAATACAAGGCAGGGTTGTCATTAAATCTTGCAGCAGTGAAGTATGTGAAAGTAGAAATAACCACCTGAACAGTGTTCTCTTTAAATATGTAGAAGAGGACAAACTTATTTTTTCTTCCTTTTAAAAATGATTTTATTATTCTGCTGAGAAAAATCACTTTGTGATTTGACAATATTCCACTTTAAACACATTTAAGCACAAAAATTTAAGTAACAAAAGGTAGGTAAAGCAGTTTGTGTGGTGCTAGCAAATCAGAGGGCTAAAATATAGCACAAAATTAGACTAGAGAATCCATTCATAGTATTTAAAAGGTTTAAAATATCTCTTACAATAGGCATTTAAAAATAATTGATTTCCATTATATAGAGGTACTTAGCTCTACCTTATATCACCCTTTAGTGTGAAAGCCACATGAATGACTCATATTTTATTTTAAAAATTTGAAGTAATAACAGTCATTAGAATGTTCTCTTCTACCAACCTGAGTCTGATGGGCATTAGAGAAACTTTTTTCCTAAAGACCCTCATGGCTTCTGGTTCTGATTTGAATTGTTGAATGAGACTAGATTGGAACCTTCAAGTTGCTTAAAACAGAATTTTAGGATTTAATAAAGTAGATTAATACATCAATTAGAACTTTATTAAGCTATTTTATTATATGTTGGTAAGTTTCTTTTCCTTTATTAGGCTGCAATATGGTGTTTCTACATTAATATGCATGCAAACATATCTAGATGCTGCTCTAGGACATTGCCATCACCAGACCACCTAAAGTATGAAAATATTAGCTTTTTATTCAAAAATCATCACAAAAGGAGCACAAAAGCAGATCTGTAGTGGTGTACTTATATACTAAGTTGCATTTAATTTTAGTATTTGTTTGAATTTTAGAGATGGACAGACAGGTTATTTATATCAAATTATTTTAGGATTGATGACTGAGACAATCTTATGTGTTTGTTTTTACATTCTTAAAACAGTTGCTGTAGTTTCAAACACTGATTTTTAATAGTTTGTAATAAAGCATTAGCCATTTTTTACAGTGTAAAAACTGTACAGGATGGATTATGGAAGTTTGCATGTGTCTCATTTTTAGAATCTATTGCATGGAATATGAATTTATTTTGTTAATATCATGAGATAAGTAACATAAACAAAAAGGATAGTTTTGACATTCCTCCTTTCTGATTCCTGCTTTAGGTTACATTCTTTACGCACAAAAATAGTATGTGAGATTATGTCAACAACAACATTTGAATGAGTACAGATCATTAATGAAGAAAATTTTTAAAATTTTGGTTTGTTTTGATTCGCCAAAAACAAATGCTAATTGTATATTTTTATTAAGCTAACTTTAAAAGAAAAAAAAAAAAGTTTGAATGCAAGAGAAATTGCTTTAGAAGCCAATTTAGTTACAAATCCTGAAGTAAAATAATGAGTCTTCTTTAATTTCTTTGTCTGAATTGACTAATCTTACAGGATGAGATTTTAGTGAATGATTTATAGCATGTTAAATGTACAAGAAGTTTCTGGTTTTCCCAAACCATGTGATGCAAGCAATGGCCTACATCCTTCAAAAATTAAGCAAACCAACCAAGCAGGTCCATATGTTTACCGCTCTGGTTGATTTGTGTTAGAGAGTCATAGGCTAGAGAACAACAATGTAATTATATGCACATTACTTATTTCTTACATTTGCTTAATGTAAGCACACACCACCAGAAAAAAAAATTCTCATCAGTTTTTCCATTTCCCTTTTAAAAACAACTTTTGAAGCCCTGTGTATATAGCCCATGATGCAATTCACTGTTTCTTCATTTTATCCCTTTTATGTGTTACACAGAATTGGTGTATCTCAAACTGGTCAGGCACAGCCTAATACTTTCCACAGTGAACTCTGAGACACTGGAAAAAAATCTAGGAAGCAAACAACAGCAATAAAGAGGTGGTTGTGACTGTCTGTAGCTGAGGTCCTCCTGTGTGGTCTCATAAAGGAATATTATCTAGGTAGAGAGAAAAAGGAAATATCTCAGTGGCAGAAGGAAAAAAAAATAAATAAGACTGTAGATGATTCTGGAATTCAATACCCTTCCTGTTTCCTCACATGCTGTCTTTCTCACAACTGTATTTTTCTTCTCATATGTAGGTAATAGTGCACTAAAAGCAACATTTAGACCAGGATCTGCTCTATAGGTCTTAGCTTTTTGCTTTGTTCTTTGCTTTTCATTTCAAATTCTGATTTTATTATTATTACAGTCCATTTCATACCATGAAAGTACTACTAGATTTAAGTTAATTACTACAATTTTCCTGTGCCACAATTTGAAGAAAAGAAAATGGCTTAATAAATTAAAACTCTAATGGAAATTCTCCGTGACCTACAAGTATGGGTATTCGAGTGACTTTGCAAGTAATGGAACTATCTTTGAAATAATAATAAGATAAAAAGCAAAACCTGGGTGATAAAATTGACTCAATATCATCATCAGTCATTGGTACACTAATAAAGAAAGAGGATTTATTGATTGTTTTTAATGCATACAAAGGCAATATGATTTTGAATTTGAATATCTTATATTTGATGGAAAAGTTGAAGACATTCTCTCCTAGAAAATGGCATTACTTTCTAAGTATTTTTTTCTATTGCTTAGTAGACATAATCAGATAAAGAGTTACCACAATTTTTATAGTGTTTTTGAGATTGTGTGCCAAAGGTGTTTACTGGTAAAGGTAAGTTTCTAACTTTTGATTGAGATTTAGATTACATGAATTCCAAGATCTAGGGCAAATTCAGAGTATCTGAAGACATATAATAGCTATAGATTTGAAGGCATTTGAGGCCAGATGTACATTAAACTCAGTAAGCAACTTGTAGACTCGTCTTTTAAATAAAGTTTAAACCTAGTTTATTCGTGAGGATATTTTGCTCTGCTGAGTTGTCTGACCTTGGAGAAGGACAGCTCCTGATTTTCCCAACCCAAAGCTATTTCACTGAAACAGCTAAATTGCTGGCAGAGTTTTGAGGGTGAACAATTCAGGATGCAACTAGAATATGAAAGAATGCATTTTCTTGTCCGTCTCTCATGAATTTATTTCTTCAAGTTAAATAACCTTCCTCCCACAGGCATACAGATACAAACATGGATCTGATTTATATCAGTATCTAATCATAGGTAAAAGGCATTGCTGGTTCCCATCGCAACTGCAGTTCAGTATATTCATTAACCTTTTTCTCCTCCTTAGTCCTCTTATTATTCAGAACAAAAAACTTCTTGTCATATCAATAAGATCTCTAATATTTATAGATCTTAATGATTTTCTTCTGCCCAATCTTCAAATATTACTTTTCAGAAGTCCACTTGTTCAGTATAAAACCTAATTTCAGTGTAAGAATTGTTGGGGATGTTTTTGAGCAGTACTTTTGTATGCTGCACCTGTTATTTGAGAACACAGAAGCAAAATGTTCTTGTTCCATCTATTTTGACAGGCTCAACTCTTCAGAGGACTTGTCTCTTAATAGGAGATGTTGATTCCACTGGCACTTCTGGCAGAAACCTAGAACACAAGAGAGCCAGCATGTCAGTTCTTGCCTCAGAAACACAATTTATTGTAGAGAGAGAAAAGAGTTACAAATATTCTCTTTGACTAAAAAATAAAATAATAATAATAAAAAAAAATCTTCTAATGAAAAAGGAACTGATAACATGAGCTGCATCCTCCCCTGTATTGCCACATAGGGTCTGAGGTTGAACTTCAGAAGATATTTGCCTTTCACATGTCTTTATTCTGCGTTTGCAAAGTAAAGATGGGAGTGTATTTTCCTGGTTTAATGTGTAGTAAGTTTTGAAGTATTTGGTGTCTATGACTCCATTGCCAGAGCATGAGAGTATTACACATTTTGAATGGTTGTTTTTTCTTTAGTAATTTATATGTAAACATATATTCTGTCTGTATGTATATACACAGGGCAGTAATTTTTTATAGTTTTTCTGTGCCTACCCATAAACTACTGATAACTCAAGCAAAGATAGAAGTTATCGGGAGAAAACCAACAAAATAATAAGTCTGCATTTGGGTTTTAAAAAATTTATAAATGGAAAGACATATATTATGAAGCAATTCCAGCATTCAATATGACAGAGAGAATGCTGTTTAAAATATAGTTCAGACAAAACAAACAATGAGAAACACACTGTGCGAAGTGACATTATTTTTAAAAAATACAAATTAAGGATTTTTCTGGCCTTTCTGTAACTTTAAAAAATGTAAGAGCAGTACAAAGTTTTATAGATTTTTTTTTTTGAGGAAATAAAACCTTATTATCTTTCATCCTGTAAAAGCAAAGTGCAAAACTTGTTTGAGATTTTAATTACTATAATTATAATTTCAAAAGAAGGATAAGTAATAGTCACTTCATTCAGAAATGTCATGGATATGAATTAGGCAATAAACATGCAAACAAGCATGAAGACATTGTAAATGGTTGTGTTTTCTGCTGGTGGAAGAAGTATCTAACATCTGTTTCAGACACCCGTCTCAAAAGACCTTCCAACTGGTCTATGAAATCACTACTACAGGATTGCAACTACCTAGTCTACAACTCCCTATTAATTAAATATACTGATTATGCCCAACTAATACATTTTCCTCTCAAACTTTTCCTTTCAACAGTATGCAGCATTTTCCTGCTAAATGAATGAACCTAACTCCTTCATGTCTGCGTATCATCCTGTGCTATCATTGCATACAAAACTGTCTCAATAAATTAATAATTGTTATCCTAGGAGAAAAGTGAACTCGTACTTGGTAAATTCCTGAGCAATTTTCTATTCATTCATAAATTTCTTCATCATTTCTCTCTCTCTCTCTTTTTTTTTTTTTTTTTTTTTTTTTTTTTTTTTTTTTTTTTTTCTTTTTTNNCTGTTATTAGGGGAATATTGATAGTTTCCTGAGGAAACCTTTCCTTCCAAATATTATTGAAGTTTCATAAAACTAACTTCAATATAGCCTCAGGCACCTTTGGGTCTAAAAACTTAGAATCACAATAAACCTGAACATGTTTTTGAGTTTAAGTAAACAACAGTCTCTTAGGAGGAGGAGGAGAAGGAAAATAGATGGAATATAAAATGATATAAAACACCTTTAAATTCAGAAACTGTGCTGTACATCTATACAACACTCTGTTCAGCAGCCGTTACTAGAGAAAATAGTAATTGCCTTCTTGCATTCTTTGGGTAATTTACAAATTTACTGCTATTCTAGGGAGGCTGAGATAATGTTGGCTGCGATTGTGTCCTGAGCAGGATCCTCTCAGGGTCTCTGACCAAATAAATCTGTTCTCTGTATCCAGTAGCTACCTGACTTTGGCTGCCAGTCCTCTCTCCTCCACCTTGCACCACGTTACTGCCTGCAGCTTATCAGCCCAAACCTCTGTGCCTGCTGCTCTGATAGGTTTGATTCCCAGCTATCTCCCATCTCCGCCTGCCTGTAGAAGTTGTTATGTGATGGTATGCCTGCTACATTTCCAGATTTTTATCTAGTATTGTATATGCATCACTTGTCAGGATGCAAACTGCATCTTAAGTGAATTTTAAATCAGACTAGTCACTCTTATGCATAATAGGAAATTTTTAAAACAGATTACACTGTTGCTGTGAAATCTAAGATGTGTAAAAGTTTTCTATCTAAATGAAAAATGTTCTTAATTTATTTTAACCCCTCCCTCTCCCATATTTTTTCTTGAAGGAAACACTTTTCCATGAATGCCTGACCTTGTGCTAGAAAATGTTTATTCCTTATATTTAGTCATGTATTCCCATATTTCAGCTCATGTTTCTGACTCTCATCCTATTTCTGTGTACCTCTGAAGATTATCCTCTCTGTAACCTCTCATCAGATATTGATAAGGAAGGTCTGCCTGAGATTTCTCCTCTTAAATCTGAAGAGGCCCAACTACCTCATCCTGGAATTATCTAGATCAGATGAACCACACAAAAAATTCTTCTGAGCTTTAGACTTAGAGGTTTTAGGCTTGAAGAGCCTTCAACCACACACTTTTGTATTACACACCTCTTAGATCATATCCCTTATGTTATTCTGAATAATTTAAAGGAGAAAAATTATGAATATGCTCTAAAAGGTGGACAAAGGTGAAACAAAAATTGAGAGTTCTTCCTCTTAGTTTATTAAATTCTAGGATTCCTAGAGGAAGCACTGAGGGGAGATTTTATCTCATGTATGTCTAGCTTAGCAAAGTTTATTCTTCTGGTTGTCAATGTAAGATCAGTGGTTGATATTAAAAAATTGCAGCTCTAGGTCTATTTCAAGGAAGTTTCAAATTGTAAATTTTGTTTCAAGATGTAGATTTTCATCCAAGAATATAACTAATTGTTGGACTCAGATGTCTGCATCTTGAAATGTGTGCCCCAAATCAAGATAGTTACTTAAATACTTATGCATTGGTATAGGAAAGAAAACATTAAATTCCAGCTTTATGTCACTTTTATATGTATTGTTCAATAATTTTTCTTCATGTTCCTTTTTAATTTCCTTTTAAATATCAGTTATCTTTGGAATCAGCCTGACTCAAGGAAATGTATTAAAGTAAGAATTGTTTCTCTTCTAGGAAGAGCAGAATCCATGACAGCCAAGGGTCATTCCAAATCAGCAGAAATAGCTTAAACTACATATTCATAGACAGTTCCTGAAGATTGTGATTGACCTCTGTGGCACACATGAAATGCACAGAAAGAAAACTTGTTTTTTCCCTTCTTTCTCTCCTCATGTTCTTCTTTCCTTCTTGCAAATGTCATAATCAGTAATTGGAGCATTTTTTCCTTGTTTGTTGCTGCCCTAAAGATTTGTATATTCAGGAAGATAAACGTTATGGGAACAAATTCCTAGGTCTAGTCAGTGATCCTTCTGCTGTTTATAATCTTATCTTTTGCATCTGAATTTCCTTTAATTTCTTTAGGATGTGTTTTTTTTAATGAAAGTTTAGGACGTATTCAGCTACATTAAAGTTTGTTTCCTGTGGGAAATTTTCTTTAAAGGTAATATCTTCTTTACTTCATTTCATACTACCAGGGGTTTTTTAACTTTTTTTTTTCTTGCTGTATGTAAGATATATCATAAAAGAGGAATTAATTCACATTATTTCAAATTAAAATTGACTCAAATTACAAAAAAGAACCCAGCTTTTGAGAGTGTTAGTAATTTTCTTCAACTCTTCTACATAGTTTATGAAAAAAACCTGTTATACTTTAGCTAAGTAGTTAGTCAAAGTGAAATAGAGATTAGTGGAAAGTTCACTGGTGATGTCTGCAAACAGAACTCAGTATTTAGAATGGTATGGAATTGAACAGAAAAGAATGGAAGAGACTAGTTTGAATTAGCAAGGACATTCAACAATCATCTTGTCCAACCCGGTGACCACTTCAGAGAGAAACAAAAGATCAGCATGTTATTAGGGGCATTGTCAGATGCCTCTGAAACACTGACAGGCTTGGAGTACCAATCATCTCTCCAGGAAAACTGTTCCATGGTTACACCACCTACTGGTAAACAAATGTTTGCTCGAGTCAGTTCTGACAGTGCCCCTGATGCATCTTTGGAGCCATGTCCTATACCTGGGTAATTGGGAGGGGAACTGAACTCCTCTACTGAAGCTGTAGAAAGGAACAAGGATGTTGTCCCTCAGCCTCCTTTTCCCCAAACTAGACAAACTTGTAACCCTCAGCAGCTCCCCATGGGACCTGACTTCCAGCCCTTTCCCCAGCCCTCCACTGAACACATCTTGCTTAAAGTGGTGCACTCCAGAGTGCTCACAACACTCAAGGTGAGGTCACACCAGTGCTAAACACAGCATTTTATTTTAACATAGTTTTGGGCAGGGAAATAAACCAAAGTTCCAGACTAAAAAAATCTATGGAAAATCGATTTTAATAAGTAGGAATGTTATTTGATTTTCCTCCAATTTAATACCATAAACCAATATTTTCTAATGTATTGCTTGAAAGAATATATGAAGAGTGGTCTATCAATTAGGATTTATTTTTTGAGGGAAGCTGTCCATACTGATTTTCAAATGCTCTTTAGAATTTATTCTACCTGTAATCATATTTTAAATCTGTTTTAAAATAAGGTTTCTTTTAAGATTGTTGGTAGGTTTTTTTCCTTTAAAATTTTGCATACTGTCTTTGAATACAAGACATGCTTTTCATTAATAGTTTTTACTTGTGAATTATTATTGATACTACAAAGGCAAACTAACAAAAAAGACACCTTGATTTTAATTTTTTTTGTAAATTCAGATGAAGCCTGCAATTGAGGAATTAGGGTTGTGTTCTTCCTCACTATGCAGTCTGCTAATCACCCTTGCAGGGGGATGATTCAATAAGATGCTGAAGGAACTCACAGTGTTACATAGAGACTGTAAGAGCAGATCAATCTCTTAAAAATGTTTTCTTTTGAACATTTCCAGAGTACAAAAAAGGAAAGAGGGAATATAAAATAAAAGGAATCTTTTCACATCTCTGGTTGTTGAATGTGGAACCTTGGAGTGAAAGATGTTTCTGTCTTAAGAACGTGAGCTAGTCGAGGTGACAAAGGGTTCTGCTTTTAAAAATCAATTGTAAAATAAGGAAAAATTTAAGAAATATCAAATAGTTCTACTGTTATTCACGGTTCCAGCCAAACTGGCCTAGAAGATTTCTGGGGACAGGGCATCAGCAACTTATCTGGGCAACTTGAATGAGTTCAACACAGGATCATTAGGGTTATTTAGGGGATTGAATATCTTTCATATGATGAGAAACTAAAAGAGACCTGGGATTCCAGCCTGAAGCAGTGAATGAAGATGCTCTTCTTCCCAGCAACATCTGATGACAGGAACAAATTGCAATGGCTGTAGACAGAAATGCATGAAATTTCATGTCAATTCAAAGAAATACCTTTTTACTTATAATGCTTATCAAACACCGGAACAGGTAGCTCAGAGAGTCAGTGGAGTCTCTCTCTGTGTAAATCTTCAAAACATGTCTGGACAGAGTCCTGCATAATGTGCTTTGGCTGGCCCTGCCTGAATATGGGGTTGGACCAGCTGATGTCAAGAGATCCCTTCAGTTTCAGTGATTCTGTGATTCTGTTTTCCCCTTCTACCTCATCACGCCACAATTTGGTATTAACCTTGGGTATTTTCCTATGGGTAAAAGCCACACAATCATTAAAAATGAAAACAAGACAGAAAAACATGCAAAACAAACCCAAGGGAATAAAAACCCAAACAAGAAGAACAACAGCAGGGAAAAAAAAGAAAATCAAAGTTACTATTGCATGAAATATAGGCAAACTTTCAGAAAGCCTTTGAGAAACAGAGTAGAGGATTATGGGGTCTAGATCAGTAGTCTTTAAACATGTTTCTTTCATTCTAGTCTGTGACCTAGATGTATCATATTCAGTTTGCTTACATTATATCCCTTGGGGAATGCTATGGTACTTCCTCAGAGATTCTTGTTGGTGCTGAGGGTAGCAGAGGAACTCTGACACTACTTTTTTTCCTTGGTTAAATGCATGCACAGCAATTGTACAAAATTGTAGCATTTTTGAAAGGTATCTTAACGTGCTTACTGGCCCAGCTGCTCTCTGTAGATGTAACCAGAGGGTAGGATAAAGAGACTCTGATGTATTTAAGGTAATACATTGAGACATAAAGAAGTTTTTCAAATGTTCAAGATCACCTTAAAGCTTATATAACAAATAACTTGTTAGAAAAGCTGGAATCTCATACTGAAGACATTATGTGTTGTACATGCAATGGAGCAGAATAAATGGCAACGTTTTTCATAAATGAAATATATTTTCCTTTTGAGATTAGACCACCATTCACTTTAATTTAATCAATTTAATTAAATGGAAATAGTGGTGTAATCCCTCAGGGAGTATGTGCTTTGCTTATGAAGTATTCCATCAAAAATATTTGGAATCTGAGTATTTTTTCCCTCAGTAGATGTGAAGAGGGTATTTAAATATGAACTCCCAGAGCTAATGTGGTTTTGTGGCTGTGTCAGAATGGCAGGTTTTGTAGAGCAGAGACAGGATAAAAACAATGGGCTCAGTAAATTTATTTACATATAAAGTTCTCTTATAATTGTATACTGTAATTTCAGACTGATTTATAGGATAATTTCTTGCCTAAATGACACAGTAAGCATTACCTTAGGAAATTATTTTAAATTTACTTGAGATCAATGATGTGGAAGAGAGAATAAAGTTCTCAGAGAATCATTTGTTTGTAATTCAGCAAATTATTATGCAATTTGGCTGCTATTTTCTATAATGATACAAAAGTCTAAAAATAACATTTTCTGCTTTAGAGGTTGTTGGTAGGGATGTCAAAATTGTAAGTCATGATACTTAGAGACTGTTAGTAAACAGAGTGCTGATTTTTTAATAGAACTTTTTTGTTTTAATTTCTATATAAAAAATATTTTTTTTAAAAAAAAGAAGAAATATACCTAAAACAGTAATTTGGAAGACTAAGCTTTCAAATTACCTAAATTAAACACAAATTTGAAAAAAAGATTGTTCCTCTCAGTTATGGTTTGCAGAACAAATGAGACAAGCCTTGATGTAGAGAACAGAGTGATCTCTGAAGTGAGTTTCAGGAATTGTAATGACTTCCTGATTTGATTTAACTAATCTGTATAGACTCTGAGCAAAGATAAAGGAAAATGAGGATGGAGGAGCACAAATCTCCAAGGGTGGAATCCAAGTATGTGGAACAAACTTGCAACCTGGTCTCATCTCTCACACCATCAATTTTTCTTTGCAAAGTATAAAAATTCTGTTCACAAAGACGCAACAACAATAACAGATGTGGTAGAAATATTTTAGAACTACAGAAACATTAGTGATTGAAGAAACCTTGGAAAGTTGTCTGACACAGTTCAGCTCCTAGAGCAGGGTCAATTTTGACACTACAACTGGTTTTTCAGGGTCATGTACAATCATGCATCTGCAAGGATGGAGATTCCACAGCTTCTCTGAACACCTTTAGATATAGCTGAACTAGTCCAAGTTATTGGGAAATTCAAGCAATTTTAATGCATCATTTTCAGTGAAGCAGGAGCCAATATGCTGAAGACACAGGAACGTAATATTTTAGAAGTACTTTGCAGAAAAGATGTGTATTAATGGAAGTACACCTCAGCACCTTGACATCCTGGGCATTATTACTGCTTTGGTTTGTGTTTGGCCGCCTAATCCACTGTGGGAAGTAATTAGTGTGCACTTATGGCATCTGACAAAAAAAAATAGGAAGTTATATAATTGATATGAGAGAGCTTATTTGGTATCTCTCCTGCAGTATAAAGAAAAAAACCACACAAACATTTTTCAAAGTGTTTGGCTTCTAGGTTGCATGTGGCTTGGTTTTCTGTGTGGGTTTTTTTTTTGGGGGGGGGGGGGGGGGGAAGTTTTGTGCACTGTCCTTTTAAATATAACATTTTTAAGAGGGAAAAATACCTCACACTCAAAACCCGCAAAAGCTTCAGTCTCAGTAATTAAGGCAATAATAATCATGTCACTGTTAGTGTAGACACAGAGCAGCAAAGAAGTGCAACTAAAGAGACTATAACAAAAGGTTTTGATGAGTAAAACTAAAACTAACTCTGTTTTATCACTGCATGGATCTCAAATGGGGAAATAGTCTCTCAACAACACCTGATGAAACTATGACCATATTTTACTGATGGAAATGTCTTATGATTAGGAACTATGTTTACTGTGTGTTGATTTCAGTCTGTATTTAATCAATGCTCTGGAAAAGAGAAAGAACAGATGTTCCTTAAAGATAACAATAACATATGGGACTTAAGTCAGAGGCAAAGAGAATTGGGACTATGAATTACATGGATGACAATATTTCCTTGTCCCCCTTGACTACCTAGGTACTTCTCTTTCTGCTTAGCAAGTTTTTCGTAGTGAGCTTCCAGCTCTTTAAGATATAACAGACAAGTAGCAGGTTGTTTGCAGGGAAAGGAGCCTGTGGAGATCCAGTCTTTTCCTTTGAGTATTACTGTCACCTCTGCACTGAGATTTGGGTAAAGTATATTAAGACATTGTTGTGGTTTCTAAGACAGAAATTAAGTACCACACAGCCCCACAGTCACTGCCCACCACCACTCCTCTGGCAGGAGGGAGAATTAGAAAGAAAGGCTAAAACACCAATCAGCCTCTTTCCAGGCAATTTATCCTCCCAGTTTATGTATTGGGCATGATGTTCTGTGATGTGGAATATCCTTTTGGCCAGTTTGCCTCTGCTGTCCTGGCTATGCTTTCTTCCAGCTTTTTGTGCACTTCCTCACTAGCAAAACATGGGACACTGAGAAGTTCTTGACTTAGGGTAAGCACAATGTAGCAACAGCCAAAACATTATTCTGACACTGAATCCAGAACACAACACTGCACCATTTTCTAAGGAAAAGCAACTCTGACCCAGTCAAATCCAGGACAGACACCTGCCCATAATTATTAAGAAGAGTGTAGTCATGAATTCACTGTTTGAACCTGAATAATTTTTACTATTTAAGAGGAATTCTAGATTAATCCTCTGTCTATTGGTCATTTTGTGATCCTGTCTTAGATTTCTGTAAGACACACAGCATTCTTCACACAACAAGGTAGTGTTACTTTGTGGCTAATGTCTCTGGAAGACAGGATTACATGAGTGATTGTTTTTCTTCACTAGTTACTCAGTGTAGGTTTGATTTTTCAGCACTCCTTTAGACTGTGTCTACACAATTAACTTGTTTAGACCATTTTGTGCTTAATGTTTTCAAAGAATCATTACTAGAAAACAGAATCATTGTTTTCAAAGTATAATTTCTCTAGATTTCTCTATTTAAAACTTTTGTCTCTGAAATTTCAGGGGAATGGAGTCACATTTTTATGTGAAAGCTCCCGCACCTCATATTTGTTCTGAGCCAACAGCTGATCATCTACATATGCTTGGGATTGATAGATTTTCAATGGGGTATTTTTTTAAGAGCTATATTTGTTATTGAATTGAACAGACATATTCAGAAGGTTTAGATAGGATTTATTTTCCTGCTTTCATAAACAGAACCAAACCAAATTTCTTCTGCACATGTGATGCCATTGGAAAAAATACTTTTTATTTATAGAAAAAAAAGTTGAAAAGTAAGATAGGTATATTGTATTAAATAACTTCTACTTCAAGCATACTTCACTATATTTTGACTTTTTAAATTTGTTTTTTCATTACATTAACTGAAGATTTTTTTTGCACTATCAAATTATTTATCTAATACAATACATTTAGAACAGTTTCTGAATATTAGTGCCTCTAAATATATAAAACAAAATATCTAAGTATGAATTCTTCATCCAAAAAGCTTAATTAGGCATAATCTTGAATATTAGTTTGAAAAAAATTGCTGAAACAATATACCCTCACATCTTTGAATTAATTATATGCTCTGAGTGTACTTAGCCTGTTCAATCTATGGAAATTAATTTTTTCTTTACTTAGGCTTTCTGAATGGTACACATATTAGTATAATGAGTATCATATTGAGATGTTAATAGCATTCCTGCCGGTTTTCTCTTTGTGGATAAAATATTTTAAAATTTTTGCATATTATGCCACTTTCTTGCTTTGAAGTAGGATTTCTCACTGAGGAAGACTTTACAATATATTGTAATTAAATATAAATGCATTCAGTTCTTATTCATGGTTCATAATTATCAAATTATAATTTTAAAACATATCTGAAAAATAATAAATCCTCCCACACCATTTCCCTTGCTTTAACCCAGGGGAAGAAATAAAAACAGTTCTAAGCAAAGCTCCAAGGAACATTAGAAGACAAACCTGTTAGACACATCAAAGACTGTTAAATTGCATTACAAGACCAAAAAACATAAGACGATCATTTGTTGTGGAGAATATTCTGTCACAGTCCTTAAGAGACATCATCTGCTCTTTCCATCTGCTCATCTTTGCACAGCTTGGACCTTGCTCCTCTAATGTGACTTGTGAAACCACAGACCTGTACAATGAAGCTTTTTTCCTCTGGTATGCAACCAACTAAAAAGGGTTTTGAAGTAATTGCAGGGCTCTGCAGTGATGCCTGAGCTGGCTCTGAAGGGATTAACTGTGGGTTTGGGAACAAAGTATCTGTACAGGCATTGAGGTAGCCCAGCAATACGTGAACTCCTCAGCTCAAGTATGCTAATTAGCCTTGTAGAGAAGCAGTGCAAATTGCTCTGCATGGAATGACCCAGTATTACTGCTTCTGGGACCTGACATTCAATTGTATCTATGGTGTGGCTGTTTTGTCATACCAGGTTTTTCATACTTCTCTCTAGAGTGGTATAGACAACCTTACAGATTTAACACATCCTCTTCTTCCTTTCTAAACTTTAATTATTTCTGTTTTTTTTTTTTTTTTTTTTTTTTTTCATGTAACTCTCAGATACATCCCAACATTCTGCATGCCCTTTTTGGCTTTCACTTGGGTTATTTCACTGCAAAATAATCTTAATTGTGTCATGTTTTCTATGTTTCTTCACCAGGAGAATGCCATCTAATGCTGTGAAGACCACTGCTCCTTTTTTTTCACCAATGAAAGCAGTAAATGATTGGAAAAAACTAGTGGACAACATCATTGCTCTGCTGCATCCTAAGAAGGATAATACTGTAGGAAGAGCCTGAAGTCTTAAAAGATGAGGCAATCTAAGCTAAAATGAGGAAAAATAATTTTTACTAAATATTGAGCTCTGGTACATATTGGTATGTTCAGCTTGTACACTGTGGAAAGGTTTGCTTGAATCAAGCTCTTTCTGTGTGTTACCTGAACAAATAGTACACAAAGAAAACCTTGGGAGCTACTATCTCACCTAAGTCAGTAAAACAGAATTCTTTAAACATCTGGAAGTATTTATGAAATACAGACTCACATTTAACTTAATGGAGAGTATTCTGCAAGATTAATAAATGTTTTTACCATTTTGCAAAGGACAACAGTGACCTTCACAAACAATCCTGTCTGGGTTGTTTAAGGAGGAGTATTGTCCCAGGTGGAGAGAAAAGATTATTCCCCTTTATTTGGCCGTACTTGAAGTAGCGTGTCCATTTCTGGGTTTCTCATGGCAGAAGAGACCTGGACATGCTGGAGAGAGTCCAGTGAAGGGCACAAAGATGGTTAAGGGCCTGGAAGAGCTCACCTAGGAGGAACAGCTGAGAGAGCTGGGACTGTTTATCCAAAAGGGAAGGCTCAGGAAGGGTACTATAAATGTATATAAATATCTGAATGGAGAGTGTAAAAAAGACTCATCCAGGCTCTTTTCAGCAGTGTTCAGTGACAGGAAAAGAGAAAAAGAACAAAAACTTAAACACAGGAACCTCAGTGTGGACACAAGGAGAGCCTTTCTGATGCTGAGGATAACTGAACACAGACACAGGTTGCCCAGAGCAGTTGTGATTTCCCTCCTCGGACATATTCAAAAGCTATCTGGATGTGATGCAGGGCAACTGGCTGTAAGTGGACTTGCTTGAGCAGGGGGTGACCTTCAAAGTTCACTTTCAACTTCAACCATTTTCTGATACTACAAAATTATGACCTTATGGTAATAAACTTACATTTGCCTCTCTGAAGAGAAACTCAAATTGAAATCTAATTATTATTCTGCTACCAATTAATCTTTCTGGCTGACAATAACCCTTAAAAACTTATGAATGGCACGACAATTTTCATCAGCAATAGAGAAAAACACAAAATCAGGGTGGAGGTGAAAGGGGCACACAAACACAAGTTTCATATCTCAGCTGTGCTGTTGCTTTTGTCACACAGAAGAGATGAATTAACACAAAAAGTAAAGCCTCCCAGAAGCAGCAGTTTTCTCTTTAAGAAACAGTTATGAATGTCAGTCTCAGACATATTGCTATGAAGAGAGCCTCAAGCCCTGTTGTGAGTGATCCTATAAAGCTTTCCCTTCCAAGGTGTTTCTCTGGAAAAAAGTCTTCTAGTTATATTGTGTTAAAGGATCAAACCTGAATATAAACTTCCTGTGTAGCTTCAAAACTCACATATGAAGAAATCTTCTTTCATCTCAGTTTGTCATGTTTATTCAGGGTTAAATTAGTTTCTGCTGTGTTGACTTCTCAAATTTCATTGATTCTATTCTAACACTTCTTATAGCTAAAATTTCATTAAATCCATAATTTTATTGAAATTAGTCCCTGTCCATGGCAGAGGGGTTGAGACTAAATGATCTTTAAGGTCCTTCCCAACACAGGCAATTCTTTGATTTAGGAACATGTAAAACAAAAAAAATTCTCATTTTTGCTATAATTTTTGTATATTATATTTTTTATTGATAAGATTATGTTTAGATTGAATTTTTTACTCTAGTATAATATTAGGTTTGTAATTTCTTTACTTCAACTTTCTTAATTAAGAATTCATGCTTCAAGATCCTTCTCATTTGTCAAAATTATAATTCTACAAAAATATATGTTTAAAAATATCTTTACTATCTTTAGTATTCCTTATTTTTCTGACAAAATTTTAGTGCAGTTTTTATTATTTTGTTACTCAGGTGATAGTCAACTCAGTTATTTTGTGGCTGAACAAAATCCATGAATTGAGTAAATGACATGGTTTTGAAAGTAGGATGGATACTGGGTTTAGTGAATGAATCGAACTTGTATGGCTGTCAATTTATTCCAGAATTTTCTGTCTCCCCAGGCTGTACTTTCCTCTTAATTGTATCACTTACTCTAGTGCACAGTTCTAATTATAACTGTTGTGTCTTGATTTACAGGATACAAATATCCTCATCTGGAATGTAATTGAAGCAAAAAATAGAAAACCATAAATCCCTCTCTGTTAACAGTTTATGCTACAGTATATAATGAGTAAAATTTTACTTCTTTCTGGTACTTACTAAACATTTTGACAAATGTTCAGCATAAAAAAGAAATCCTCTTATTAGCATGACATTGGCATAGCAAATCAAAACAATATCATGATTTCTTCAAAATTTCAAAAGACATTTACAGATCTTGTGCTGATATATAACCTGAGTTAAAAAATAATTGTTCTGTATATATTTTTAGAAATATAGAGTAAAATATGTTGCTAATTGAGAGTTAATCTTTCTTTGTAGATAAAACTCCTGAGTATAGGCTTAATTTAGTGTATACCTTATGACACCTTTATGAATAGATATTTTTCTGAATCAGATTCTATATTGAGTGCATCTTTTTTCATATATTAATTCTCACAAAGCTGAAAAATAATTGATTAGTTTAACAAGATTATATAATATGATCTTCATATGTAGAACAAGGAGTTTGCATAATTTAGATATTGAATGGGTGATTGTAAATAAAAATATTCCAAATTCTAAAAAAAATTGGAAAAAATATTCAAAATCATTTAACAGTAGGAGGTGTGGGTGGGCACACTCAGGCTTATTCTGTCAACTCTGCTGGTCACAGAAGATTTATTGGTTTCAGGTTGAGAGAGCTGACTGAAAAAATTGTCCTTTGAATTGCTTCCCTGTGCTCTCCATTTGATACAATAACATTAATATATATTTATCAGTAAGTAGTTTTTAATAGAATTTATATGAGCATTACATCATTGTTTTATCAGCTATCACTGATCCTCATTTTTTAAATCAAAAGATTTAGAGACAAATATTTACGTATTCCCTTCTCCTAACAAAATGTGCAGGGGAAGCAAAGAACTGTAAAGAAATGCAGATTTCTTATCATTTATATTTTATGGTGTTGATAGGAAAAAAATATTGCCAAAAGAGCTGAGTAAGGGCCTGAATTCCAGGCATAGTGGTCTTCGTCTTCCAAATGGAAGAGAAAATCTGATTATCCTCGTGGGAGAGAGCCACTGAAGCCATTTTGCCAGGCACATCCTGCTGGAAGTGGACAGAGAATGATTTGGCCCTATATATCACATTTTAAGTGTCAGGTGAGGGAACAGGAAACTGTCTAATTTTGTGGTCCATGTCCTCAAAAAACCTCTGTACTCTCCATTAGGAACATTGAGTGTATTTTTGAAAGGAATTTGTAATAATACATTAAAGTGAAAACACTATTAATTTAAAGATTGTCTGAAACCTATGAAACTAAAATTAATATATTTGCTAAACAATTTTCTGCAGTTTCATAAATAAATTGCTTAAAAATTAGACAAATAAGTATATAAAAATACCTAAATATAAGTTTATATATCTACCAGCATATATATATCTATACATATATACATAAGGTATACAAATTTATATAAAGGTAAGTATAAAGAATATAAGTATTTGATAAGTAAATTGCTTTAAAAACTCCCAATAAAAAAGAGTTTGTTAGGAGATACTAAGCGTATGGATTTACAATTATTTAAAGATTGTATTTGAGCCATAGAATTCAATATTTTCAAAATGAAGGAGGAGTGATCTGTTGTGAAAGACTTTACTACATGTAGTCTTAAAGGGATGTAGTCTTTAAGCTGAGAGAAGAAAATGGACTAATAGGGAAATTATCATGAAAAATTTGATGCTATTTTCAATTTTGAACAGAGTGTGAGAACAACAAGACACATTTGGATTTTTTCCTCATTTTTCTCCTTTGCCTAACCTGTGGTGGCATATTTGTGCCTTGTTATGTTTAACCCTTCTAACTTCTCTTCATTATTTTTATCCTGCTGCTAGATTTTTATCCTGCTGCTAGATTTTTATCCATCTACATTGTTAAAAAGATAAATTGCTAAATACCAACATAAAAAAAAAAGAGATTGATTTGATTTCTATGTACAGTGCAGTGTAATTTAGCCCCTGAAATCAGAAATTGGATATATGTAAGTTATGATTTATGACTGTCAAGACATACTGAGAAGGTGTCTCATGTGTATAAGCAGCCTGGGTTATATTCAGGCATTTCAACTTATTTTCTGTAACCCTGTACCTGTACTGATCTAAAAAAGAAATGAAGAAAATCAATGGTGGACGTTTTTATCATAATGAGTTTTTGAAAGTTTTGATCTTTCATAAAGATCACCCTAAACTGCAAATTAAAATTGTGTTGCTTTTTAAGTAAAAACATTAAAGTTTTATGCTGAACAAGATAACTATTTCTTCCCTGCTCTCAGTCAAGGTCCTAAGCAGATTTTTAGAGACATCATAACAAATTGCATGCACAGGACACCCAAAAGTTTGTTTTGTCCTTATGCTGCAGCACAGCTTGCTCTTTTTTGGATGTATTTTTCATTTCAGAACAAATGACTAGATGCAAGGTGGTCTTTCAGGTTTGTTTACTCCTTTCTCACTTCCATAGCACAGCAAACAGAGTTCCAGTGATGGGAATTGTCCAGGTGAGTCAAGGTTATATACGTGGTGAGTAGTGAGGGGCTGAGAGGAAGAAAGATAATTATAAATAGAGAAAAGGGAGACACCCTCCTCCTCCCATCTGCAGTCAGTAGAAGAGTGCGAGAGAGAATTTATGCTTGCACAGGAACTGAGCGGGAGGCTAATTGGGATACAACAATTCACTGGAAAATTAATTGGACTAACACTGATTTGTATTTTAGTATTTGATGTGGCAGCTTGAGATTGTGTCCTTAAATGATGGTGAAACATCATTATTCCAATGGAACCTGGGCTATCACCTCAGATATTTTCTGGAAAGCACACTGGTTATATCAGGGTCAATTTGTTGCACCAGTCAAGAAAGTAACAACCGTCAAACTTTGCAACATGAAATATTCAGCCTCAATTCAATAACAACATTGCCTTAAATCATGGCAAATTATCACTCAAATTTTGCGAAATTCAAGCACTATAGAAGGTTAATGAATACACACACAATAGCATACAAGAGATATTTGTTTCACTGAATATGAGTGTTTGCAGAATATGTAGGATTGCCCATATTGTCCTGTGTGCCGTCAGTCCCTTACCCTATGTCCACCTCTTCAAACTTTGGACTAAAAGGCAATGACCCCATTGAGGGACAGTGTGCAAGAATTATTTTCCTATGTATTTCTGTCCTGCTTTACTCCTGTCCTGTTGTGTTCTACTCGTCCTCTTATGCTGCAGAGCTTGTGCACTGTACACAGCACAAGAAAAATGTAACACTTAAATGAAACTTTATGAGGGATAGAAAGTTCTGGATGGATCCCACTGGGATCATATGAAAACCACAGGTCCTCCCTGATCAAATTAATTACTGCTTGATAGGTCACATATGCATATTAGACATATGAGGAAAATTGGGTTAATAGTCTATATTTCTGTGCAAAGCCATTATTTTCTTGTACACTTTTTCATCCTACACAATTCTACAGAGACTGAGAACTACAGATGAGAAACCACACAACATTCATTCTTTTTTTCTATAGTACAAATAATTCTTTTATGCTACTCCATGCTTTGCACCATGAAATAATTGAAGAATGAAACCATGGCTTTAAGTCTGACATTGCAATGCAACACTACATTTTATCAGCACTTTATAAAACTGAATGCATTTTAGTATTACTGTCTGTAAAAAAAGGAACCCTTTTCTATCACAGCTCCTGGGCAAGGGCACAAGAGAAATTCTGACACTGACTTAATTCCTGCTGAGATCAGACACAGATCTATACACTCCTTATCTTCTGTCTCCTCTGCTGCAATCAGTTCAGATAAGCAACAGGTCTTCAGCTTTGTATGTTGATTTGTGCCTTTCATGTTCTTTTCCCTTCCTTCCTGTGCTCCATATCAAACCTCTTGCATCTCAAAGGTCATTTGGTAGGCCAGCCATCAAACCTTCTGTAGTAACTAGCTAAATCAATTTTTCCCACTGGCTGTAAACCATATCCAGTTTTATTGCATCTCAGAATGCTCTTTAATGGTGTTCTTTTGAAAACACAAAATATTGAAGTAAGTTTGATTCAGTACTCACCTACCTTGCCATTTTAGCCACTCAGACACATCTGTGAAGATCTCACATCTGAGAAGACATGAATAAAATAAAGACTTTCATCTCCACTGTATGTTAGAAAAAGAAAGTTTATTCACTTTTTGTGTTTACATATAGGTATTATCCCTAAAGTTCCAATAAGTGCACAACTGGCCTTTTTAATATGCAAATATGAAGAAAGGTCAAAATTGATGCTCATCAGATAGGCAAATCAGTATTTAATATGAAATTCCCTAATCAATAATATTTTCTTGATAAAAATATGACTAAGAACATGAGTATTCAGCTTGGTCCTGTTAAATCATCCTACTTTGTGAATGTCTGTAGTAAGGTTTACATCAGTAACCCTACTGATGTAAGTCTGAGTTCTACTGACCTCAGATCATCCTCTCAAAGGTCTCAGTAGATCAAGTTAGGGCTAGTGTGAGAGAGTCAGGGCAATTCTGTCAAAAAGGATTGCTTAATATTATCTTGTGCAAAGCACTGTAATAACAAATAATAATAAAATAAAAAGAAAAATTCTGGATTTTATAGCTCAGAATTTTTGCCAGTTGTTTCTCAGTTACTTTATGGGTGAAATAGTGAAGAATGGCACTGAATCCTTCCCCGTGGAACAAATGACCTTAATTAATTTTGGTAGAGAGCTACTTCCCTTCTCCACTTATGCTTCTTTCTGTCTTTCTTGGATTAAAAAAAAAAAAAATTCTCAGGCTTTTAAAGTCAATTCATATTTAATAAATCATGAAATAAACCTTCTACACATAAAGTTGATATGAAGGTAGGTACTCACATTTCCCAAATTGCAAAAGTGATCAGTACAAAAAGAGTTTATACACTTTCTATTTTAATAAACTTAAGACCCAAAGGATATCTTTATTTTTTGAGGTACTATTTCAAGTACTATAGACAGGCACACTGACTGTGTTTAGCAATAGGATGGGGTACTTGGCTTTACTTTTTATTTCACTTCTTTAATTTCTCTCACTGAATAAAAAAGTGTTATGTGCCAGACAAAGAATATGGCTGAGCTCAGAGATTTACTTGAGGTACATTTTGTAGCACAGTAGTAGGTATAAATTTTCCTGTGGACTGACTGAGATACTTCATACTTGATGCAACTGGAAGGAAAAATAAGATGAAGAAAAAGTTTGTGCTGCTACTACACAAACAGTTTTGAGAACTGTCATAGCTTTATGTAAGATAAAAGCATAGAGATGAGCATTATGACTTGCTATTGATGAATGTTTAACAGCAGAACCAAGGGTGTAATATCTTATGCTTTTTTTTCCTCTAATAACAAATCTGTTTCTGCAGAGGGTTCACAGTGATAGTATGGAGATTGGGTCTTTTGGGAGGAGGAGGTGATTTGCTTCTTATTTTATGTCATCTGGATAAGATACCAAAGAATATAAAAACCATGTTGACATGTCGTGCAGTAAAAGTTAATTGTGACTGGAGAGTGTGAGAGATTTTTGTCTTTTAAAGAATTTAGATTTTGCTAAAATTTGTGCTCAGGCATGAGACTTGCAATCTGTAAACAAACTTGCAGATTCAGCCTGCTGAGGGTTGCAGATGTTCAGTGTTTGTCAAGTATTAAGCTGGCTTTGGTTTTCTACTACTTTGAACTTCCATTCTCATGCTTTGGCTATTTCCTGGCTTTTCAATTTTTCTCTCTGTTTTGGATACTTGTTTTCTGTTTAAAAACTTTCCTATTGATCCTTCTTCTGTTTTATTTGAAAGCTCAGTAGGCCTAAGAGTGGTTTCTTTAATCTTTTGACCAACTAAACTGAGTTTTCACCCCCACTTATCTTTAGTATGCTATTCTTTGATAGTCTTTCACTCTGGCTTCAGAGATTGCCTCCCTCTTTTTCATTCATTTCATGCTGGTGAAGAAGTTCCTTTCTGAGTGCACATTGCCTTAAGCTGTTGTGAAATGGATAGAGCCAGCAAAATAGTATCCATTTGCTGAAAATCACACTCAGTAAACCACAGGGCTTTTCTCTCTCTCTCTCTCTCTCTTTTTTTTTTTTTTTTTTTTTTTTTTTTTTTTTTTTTTAATTCCAGTCAGAATAAAGGTTTACTTTCTTTTTATTTTCTGAGGAAGAGCAGAAAAATTATATACATTCTTAGAATTCATTTTTAAATGCAATAAAAACTCTCCTAGTCTGTCTTTTGTCGCTGTTGAAGATACTGTTAAACATGAAACCAGCCATTAGTGCTGTTGTGTTTGTAGTGTACCTTTCCTTTGACAGTAGTAGCTGAATTTACCAGTCTAGCTTTTAGAAATCAATTTAAAGTGTTGTTACCCATTTAAAAGACTTGATTTTTCATCAGATCTCTATGGCAGGAAAAATATACTGGATAAAGAAGTAGTATAGAATGCTGCCAGAGAATATTTATAGACCTCAACATCAGGAGAATGGCATTGCTGTGCAAATAAATAACAGTTATAACTTTTCAAACTGAGTATGAGGAATTTAAGTCATTGATACATCATGTCTAATTTTAGTGTAAATCTCCTCAGTGTAAGCAAATATAAATTTTGCCAGCTGTGAATTACCAAATTGATATAAAAGTCACAGCATTTTGACTTTGAATGACTGATTTCAAGGTCATTTCATTATTTTTGTCTTCTTACTGGCTAACAAGTGACAAAGCACATCCTAAATTTTAAACAATGTTAATTTTTATTTACACATCTGTTCTACCTTCACTAGTTCTGTTGAATAAATAGCATTATTTCTGACATACTCCATATAAAAAATTAGCTTCACTTTTTTCTTATAATTCTAATTATCCACTTGTAGTTGTAATGTCTTATATGCTAAACCTTCTCTATAATAAGCAGGGGATATTGTGAATTAAAATCTCAACATCATGGTATACTAAATTGCCTGTATTAAGTAAAGCAAATTCCTATAGAATATATTGCAATGAAATTAAAAAATAGTATTACTTAGCCCTTCAGTGTTCAAAAATACACTGAAAAATATATAATGTACAAAGGAAAAAAAAAAGGAAAACTATTTTTTACTTATTTCTGGGCTTAAACTCTCTTACTACTCAACAAAACACCACAGACAGCTTAATAATAATTATCTTTTACAAAATTATGTAGGCAACCAGTGAACTTCTGGGATGATTGAGTTGAAGCCCCAGAATACTGTGGGCAGAAACAGCTCTAAAGCTGTCATACCCATCCATTTCCTCATTGCTGGATTTGATATGCAAAGAACAAACATACAACACTTGTAAATAAAACGTTGTCTCACAGAGAAATATGCCAAATGTTCCATTTCCTCCCTCCTCTATTTGTTGACAACTGATGAAAAAGAGAACTGAAATTTAGATTCGATGAAGAGCCTAGATAGTTGTGTAAAAATAGGCAAGAAGGTGCTGAGATGTCTAAATAAGAATAAATAAGAAATAGTCAGAAAAATCTACGTGAGTTGAGTCCCAGTGCTGGAAGATGATGTGATGAGAGATGGGCAGATGCACGGGAGAGGTCGCACTGAAAGGGATTTGGGCGTAAAAACAAAAACCAAGAAATATGCTACTAAACCAGAAAGCTGATAGAATGGAATGAATTCATAATTGTATGGGTGGGAAGTTAGCTTAGAACCTCTGTGGTGAATTCACAGAGGGAGGATGTGGGTACAAAATCACTAGGAAGGATATTTGACAAAAGAGAGAAAAAAAATGCTCTCACAAATTTTGAAGGAAAAAAGTAGCTTTTGACTCCCAACTAGATGTTGGATATAGAAACTAGTGATGATACCATGTGCAGTGAGCAAAGCTGTGCACAAACAGGACAAGTTTTAATAAAATAACATCAACAAGCTTCGTGTGGAAGACTGAGCAGTTATTAAGGTCTTCCACAGACCTATAGGGTGTCATATATTTTGTCAGAATAAAAGACTGATTTACAGTGGAAACATCCTCACTGTTTTCTGTATCAGATATTTCATAAGCTTTCTAGAAAAACTTTAACTAAGTTTCTAAATGTAATTGCTAGCTTGATGTGATATTTCCTCTGCGGATTTGAAATATGAAATTTTTTTCTCATAACAAATTTGGGTTTTTTCCTTTTTTATATTAAAAGATATTTAATTTTATTATATAATTCATTTGAAAATTATAAATGCATTAAAAACTGAAAGCAAAAGTAGAAGTCTTATACACTCTATAAGAATAGTGGTGATTGATGGTGATGATGATAGTGTCTGTGGGACTAGAGGTCCATTTGCTATTTAAAAAACAACTTCCCAGAATGAGCACAAAATGATAGATTTTCTCAGTTAAATGCCACTTCTGTGCCTGAGAAAAAAAATCTTTTAATTTCATGGTTGCAATAAAAATAGAATGTGAGGCTGAAAATACACTTTTCTTTCAAAGAAATTAGTCTTTCTTCGTTTGGTTGATTGGTGGGTTGCTTTTGTATGTTTTTTTCTAGCAAGAGAATTTCATATGCCTGTAAATTAGTGTTGGAAAATTTAAAGGAAACACTGTAACATTCATAATACTGAAAGTGAAATAGAACAAGAATATCCCAGGTCTGAGCTGTCTGGACTAACTTCTGTACCTGTCAAGCCTACAATAAAGTCCGATAAAATCTTCAAAAAAAGATCCATTTTCATTTAGGCACAGGAACATTCTAAGACCATAAAGAAACAGAAACAAATAGAAAGGACAGCCAGTAAAATCCAATATTTTTCATTTTAAAGTTCACTGCAGTTCATTTTACAGACAACCAAGAGACAAGAAGGCATAGGAAAAATATACTGCAGCAAAATGTTGTTGCTCGCTCTGAAGCAACCAAATTTTCCATGTACTTTTTTATTAGTATTTTCAGACATATGTATGAGCATAACATGCATCTTTCAAACCTTATGAATGCTGTAATTGTTGTAAACTTTGCAGTATGTACAATACTAAGAGGATGTACTAGTTCTGACAGAAATGTGCATAATCTGCATGTGTTTATCAAAATATCTGTGTGATCATGTATGGCCTGGGAGGTTTTCTCTTTGCACAACCTCAAGCAAGTACATACTGATCTTCAAAACATCTGAAACAGGCACTTTAGACTATTCATATTTAGCTGAGACTTCAAAATCGCTGGAGTCTCTCCTATTTCACTCCTTTCTGGCTATGATTTTAGTTTTGACATATCTCTAAAAAAGTTGAGAAAATCATAGTTTTGAAAGTTCTGACTGAAGTCGAACCAATGACGTGAGAAGGAGACATTCAAGCACAGTATTGCCATTTAAACCAAAATAAATCAGCTCAGTGTTTGTCATGAAATTCTTTTTAAAATATTGCACCCCCACTCATCTTGAGGAAGGAGATACCAGGTCCATGTATGACAGAGGATTTTGTGGTGTTTCCATTGTGCTCTAAATCAAAGAGTCTTGAAAGTCAAATCATAGCTAAACGGGCACAAACTCACCTGAACTGGCCCATCATTATTTAAATTATTCAATCATTAACTTGATAGTAATAGAAAGAATTTCAGTTAGTAAATTATTTAATAAGAAGTTGTTGCATAGTTATTTGGGCATACAACAGGTAGAGAACATTTTATAATCCTTAAACTGATTTCTATCTGATCAACTTATGTGTTTTGCAAAAATGTTACTCACAAATTTTTTTGAGTGATTTGGAAGCTTAAATTTATCTAAGGTGTTAGAGATAAATGAAAATACCTGAAGAACCCAAGATTTGTTTTCCAAATTAGAGAAAGTTATTTAAATATTTGGTCACCAGATATTTTAATCTGCTCTTGGCACCATTTCAGGTTCAATTTTTTTGGTTTAAACTATGACTGTCAGAGCATTTTGTTTTCCTCTGATATTCTAAGAGATGCTTTTCTGCAGAGACCACTTAATTAAGGTGCAGATGTTTTACTTTCTAAGGCCTTGGAGCTCAGCACAGAGGGTATTAGCATGTAGCTTTTAACCAAATGTTTCATAAATGTGTGCATCTGAAGAATTACTCTCTACTCATATCTGACTTCTAAGATAATTCATCCATGATCTTAAAAGTACACTGAGAATATCAGCAGATGAGGGATATTAGGTTAGCATGGTATTTTTCAGTTAGCATTAAACTGTGAAGCTTCAGTCTTGCAGCTCCATACGTTAGGAATCAAGGGAATCTCTTCTAAATAAATATGTGCAATAAGTGTATTAAAGAATTTCACAAAGTATTCTGTGATTTATAATCTTATGTTGATAGGAAGGATGAGCCAATTTTCTGACTAATTTTTCTCAGGTTATTTGAAAGCCCTGTAGCAATGCAAATCTGTGCAATGCTTCATAATATATTAAGAATATGACATTTTTAATCTTTACTTTAGGAAGTCATCAAAATTTAGGACTTAGTTAATGTGACAGAATTTGTATTGCTGTTATGAAAGTATTCAAGACCAGATGTAATTATGCCTCTTCATGATATTTGCCAAGGCACATACTCACAAATTACTCTCAGTTCCTTTAGCAAAACAAATTATGTTTTTCTGCCAGTTGGGACTGTTTTCGATAAGATGCTGTTGTTCATTTAAGAAAGTATAAGTAAGCTAAAAACATTCTAAATTATGTTTTTTTCAAAACTTAATTTGTGACAGAGTTATAGTAATATTAAAAGTAGAAATATAGCAACCTACTAAGGGTGGTTCAACATAAATTGAACTTCAATTAGCATAGGAAATTACTGTTCTATCAGTCTACTCTCTAAAATGAGGTAAAGCAATTAAATAATATAAAAATAACAATGGAATCTTGTAATCACTGACTACCAGGTTGGGAAAGACCTCAAGGATGGAGTGCTAGCAATAAGCTGTGCAAATAGAGAATGAAGAAAAAAACAACTGAAAAAAAAAGGTATCTCTAGTTCACAATGCAGTTTTTTTTTAATTTGATTCCACAGTAATAATTTAAAACACATTTATTTTCTGCACCACATTCTGCAGGAACAAAGTCTTCATTTCACATATTCCAACTTTTTAATTGTAAGAGGGAATCAAGGCCTCCTCACTTGTTCCAAAAATTAAAATAAATGGAGAGGGATTTGGAATTTGTTCTTGAGTTCTACACTCAAGAATATATATTATAAAAAATTTAATCAAAACACTCAGATGGAACTTATCATATCCTCCTCTAATCAAAATCATGGAAACTGAGGAAGCTGAAATGTATCAAGAGAGTGCACAGGCACTGGAATAGATTACATTTTAACAGTTTGTTTTAATCTCCCTATTTATGTGATTAAATGTTGGCTGAATTATTCAGCACATACAAAATAAGAGTCAATGAAATGGCTTCTCCTGTATGCACAGCCAAACTTTGGTGACATGTAGAGAATCTTGAACTACATTACTCAGTCTGTGAAGTCTGTTCACTATTGCACCGAGATTTCTTAGTAGAATTACTCAGTCACTGAAGAGAAAGAGTAATCATAACCAATAGATTTTAGAAACATTTTCAAAATAAATGAATCTTAAGATTGCAATACTACATTATTCTGAAGCTAAAATTGAAGCAACTCTCCCTGAAATTCTTAAGAGATTGAATCTGATATTGTAAGAAAATGAACTCAGAAGGGTGAGTTATGAACAGGTAAATCATTTGTAAGTCTTTACTTGTGGGTTAAAGATCAGCAATAGAATTTTTATTTTATATCTCTCATTCTTTTGTCTCCCATTAGGATAGAGACTTTCACAGCATTATCAAATAAACAAATCTATTTCCCCCCTAAAATTTCTTTAGATGTCCTCATCTGTACCCAGAACTAGAGTGCTATGGTTTTGGTTGTCCTGTAATCAGAGTTCTTATAGTGTTCTTGACTAATACTGAAAAGTTACCCTACCTAAAAAGACAATCTAATTGTTTAATGTTTCAATCATTATTCATGTATCTAAAATGCTTTACCCTTATAATTTTTATTTATGCATATTTATTTACACAATACTTTAATGTGTTTTTACAGAATTTTTCTTCTTGGGGCAAATAGTTTTGTATTTATTTCCCAATGTGTAGTGGTGGTGGTTTGCTGCAATTTACGTTGATATAATAGAATATTTAATTGGCTTCATATCTGAAGTAATGTTTTCTGAGAAAAGAGATGGAAGGCTATTTTGAAAATTTTAATTGGATAAAAACTTACTTAAAATATTTGCTGTAAGTGTAAAACTGGAATTTTACTTTTGTTTTCTATTATGATAACAATGAACTCTGTAAATTTCCATATTTTAATAGCCAATGTTTCATGCACAAATGAGACACCTTTGATTATAAACAGCAGTTTTGATAAGAGTTTCTCATTAAAACAGCCAGATGACTAAAAATAATTTTTTTACACTAGCAAAAGAGGCAAGGACCAAATAGTGAACTTTGATGTTGATGATAGATGAATAAGTGACAACTAATGTTTCATTCAGTAGACTGAGTTGTCGTTGTAAACTTAGTTATTTATCTTTGAAATATTTATTCATTCATGAAAGATCCATTATTAAATGGATAACTATTTATAAGTTTGGACTTATTTTAGAAAACAATTCCAAATTAAATAAAATGGAAATAAAGAAATGGTTTTGTTTTGTTTTGTTTTGTTTTTTTTATGTGGAGTAGACAACAGCTGTTTGCCTGATTAACATTGTAGTCTTGGAGTGTAGTTTATTCTCCATTGTTTGCAGTGAAATAGTGTGTGATTTTATTCTGTGTTCTAGTCTGACTGTGGTTGCAATTTAACATATCTATTTTCAATCATTATTTATATGTTCAGATGATGGCTGGACAGAATAAGACAAACTCATCAGAGGACAGAATTCAAACTGACAGTTGTCTAGGCAAATGGAAGGTCGTTGTGGGGAAAAATGGAACGTACAGTTATGTTTCTTCATTTTCATAGAAATAACAAATGAAAGGAGTGACAGACTAAGCTCTACTAAATATAAAGACATTACAGTGGACACACATAAGTTATTCCACACTCTCCCCAAATGAGCCAGGTTCCTGCTGGGACGTATAAATAAGTTTGTCCTACAGGAAAAATTAAAAAAAAAAAAAACCACAAAACCACCTAAAAACCCACAACAAACAATGAAATTGTAAGCCACAATCTGTTAGCAATCATAATTGTCCAAAGAGATAAATAAAATCAACTTGTTAAAAAATGATGCAATTTAATTTAAATATGAGAAGATTTAGAGATTATTAATAGCAATATAAGACTTGCATGAGATAGGTACAAATAGATTCAAAAAACTCTAGAGTAAAAATAAAAATTAAGTCTAGAAGAAAGAAATATCTTTTATTATAAGATGAAAAAAACTCTATTTTTTTTTTTACCAGAAGTAATTAATATTAAATACCACTTAAAATATTTGTTCCAACCCCATAAGATTGCATTTGAAACTTTTGAAAGTACTTGAGCAATACTTAGGACTCAATGGGGATTTTTGGTTTTACTTTTTGCCACTAAACAAAATTAATTCTTGCCTATATCCGCATGTCTTTTGTTTGAATAGATGTCTTTCTCTGGCAAATTATGAAAAATTACTTCATACTGAGTGTGTTCCTAGTATTTGTATAGGATTTCATATCAATGACTAGCAGCTTGAAGGAATTTACCATCTGAGTTAATGGTTTCTCCTGACATTCAATCCTATCTGCTGCACTTCCTGAAGACTTGTTAATATATTGGTTTGTTCTTTGGTGATAGTAGTGATTTGCTGCTCTAATCATGAACTATTGTACTAGGTGTAAATAAACCCAGAGCAAATAACATTTCCAGTACCAAAGGTTCACAGTCTATAAATGTAGTTCTGAGACTTTCACACATTGTTCTCTCCTCTTTCTTATTGTTTTTCCTTCTGACTTTTTTTTTTTGTTTTGTTTTCATTTATGTTTTTCAAATATGTTCTTGAGGAGTGGAGTGGAAAAACAGAAGATTACTGTAGGGTTTTCTTTATTCAGTTTGAACATAAAACTTTTCTCTTGGCTGATTTATAAAAAGGGAATATATCAGTCATGACAACAGACCTTGACAGTGTTTAAACACTTGCAGTAAGAGCCAAATGGAGGAGTTTTATTATTTCAGAAACTAAATTTATGGGAAATCTAAGTTAACCCTCAATGCAGTAGCTAAGAAGCTTTGGTGTCTGGTGCAGTCAAGTTTTGGTTTTTCAAATCTGAATTGCACAATATATGGGGTTTTTTTAATAATCTGATAATTCTATTACCACCAATGGAAGAACTATAAAAGGATCACCTACAACAGGTAAACTCCTCAAACAAACATCAGGGAACTCATTACAGCTTGACAAAACTCCTGAAACATTTCTCCTGAAATATTTTCATTGGGTGGATTTTTCTTTGTAAGAAACTGAAGTTGGTCACCATCAGGCATATATTTGCTCTTAGTATCTGCACAAGTCATTTCACCACGCAGAGTATGTGCTTCCAAGCTCTGTAACTGTTGGAGCAAAACCTACTAAAATGCTCGAAAAAGGTGTGTTTCTCTTTTTAATTTTTATGCTTAATCAAATTTCATCAAATTTCCTATATTTATTATGGCAAGGTAGTGAAACATTATTCAGTCTGTTATGGTGAAGTGCAACGTTTGATTGAAGTCAGGAGAGAGGATTTAGTATCACCATCTATTTAGGCAATGACTGTGTATGATGCCAAATATGCAAGTAGATAAACAAACCATTTATCAAGATATAAGGTTTCCAGCACAAAATCTACAGCAGCCTTAAGAAATATAGCAAAGCTGTTCCAGGTGATTTGAAAAACTCATAGCTCTCCATTTTAGCAGATAGTAAATATGCTCCCTTAAAATGGTTGCACTTTTAGCTCAGTGCAGTAATTTATTTTTATTTATTCATTTTTGTCATGCAAAGGAATTGACCTAAGATTTTTTTTAAAATTTATTGGAATATAATCAATGTCTGCAATTAATTTCAATTGGCTGCTGGCATTTTAAACTTTTTCTATGGTGAGCTTAAAAGTCCTCTTGTGGTCACCATTTGTAGGTATATATTTTCAGTTTCTGAATGATACACTGTGATGCCAAGGGCACAAAAAATTGAATTTTCTTTTTTTTTCAGAAGTGTCCACTACATATTGCCTGTTATTTGGATCAAAGTGAGATGTAATCCAAAAAATAACATAGAAGATGGAAAATAACATAACTGGATGCATTGTTTATTTGCCCTTCAGGAATGTTTCTAAAATCTGATAGCCATTAAAAAAA
>VWYN01010198.1:221744-243623 GCA_013400075.1 Hippolais icterina
ATTTTTTAAAAAATTGAAAACAATAAAAAAAAAAAAAAAAAAAAAAGGAATATATGACCTTAACACCTTAACAACAGGAAGAGTTTCAGTGCATCTAGTGTATGTCTTAGCTTCTAAAGAAAAAGAAATCTGCTTTATAAAATTTAGAAAAATAATTGATGAAAGCAGAGGTAATCTGAATTCATTTTGTATAAAAGGAGAGGATAAAATTCCTTAAGTTCTTCTATTTATAAAATCCAGAAGGAGAAAAAAAATATTTTTTTATTCACAGGAATGAATATAAAACTCAGGAAAAAAAAAACATGTTTTCCAAACTTCAGGAAATAAAAGATCATATTGGAAATTACAATAAAAAATAAAGTAAGGATTTTCTCCATTACTCTAATGATTAGAAATCACAGGAGCCAAAAATTAAAAAAACCCTTCATATAAAAACCCCTTCCACTCAATAAAAACGTCATTATTTAATCGGTTTTTGTTTTGGTTTCATCTATATTGTCTGTGCCAATGCTATTATTCAAATTTATATTTCAATTTTTACCCATCTCCCTGCAAAAATAGGAATTATTTCTCTCTGTATGAATCTCAGTAATTACTATTATATATGCTAATTTAATGACAATTCTTTACAATTAATTCTTTCTTATTTTTAAAGCTGTTTTCTGCTGAGAATTTTTGGGAACACTAAAGTAACATCTCAAATGAAACCATTGTATACATCTTGAAATCCTAAACAGATATGCTGATTGGTGGGGATTTAATGCTAGTTTTTTTAGCAAGAAAAACCTGTGTTTGATAATTGGTGACTGCAAAGAATGTGGAACACATTCTGATTGTAAAGACTTTCCTGGGGGGAGCTTTAAAGGGATGAAACGAGCCTTTGAAAACTGAGTAGATGGATGAAACTTTGATGTCTGCCTATGGGGATCTTACTAATTTCTGAGCCAAGTGAGCATCCGTTTCTGTCTGGGCCAGAAGGAACAGACAAACAGTTCAGTACTGAAGATGGGTGCTTGAGGAGGTTAGGCCAAGAGGAGAAATAACTGTGATGATCTTCAGAAAGACACCACTTAGATATGACATGGATACTACTGAATAGCCAAATCTGTGGCATTTCTATGCTTGATAAAACTCCCTTCCTTGGCTCATCATCCTGTTTCTCCTTATCCGAACAAGGTCAGTAAGAACTTTGTTTCCTTCTCCCTGCCCTCATCTTCTACCTGTAGGCACAACCCAGCATGTGGAGATCGGTTGGAAAGAAACCATTTAAGTTTTTCCTTTCTCTTTCATCTCTGATTAGCTTTGCAAATTCAGCTCAATTCAATCCCTAGAGCTCACCCTGTCACTGCCTTTTACTTTCCACACACACTTGTCTTCATTAGGAAAGATGAAGGGACTGAGAACCTTGAGAACAAATAATTGTAATAATGCTTATCTGATCTTGAACATTCTAGTATTCAAAGAACATTTTTTTTCCTTTTTTATCCTTATAAAATATGTTTCTTTCTTCCTAGAGCCTTACATTAGCAATTAATGATAATATAATGTCTTTTTCCTATTCCTTCTCTGGATATTTTTACCTGTTCTTAATACATCAATTGTAACAGCATGGTGTTGTACTAATATATACCACATATAATCAAATGTTATAGTCTTGCTGAATTATAGGAAAAGGTATATTTCAAAGAAGTTTACTCTAACTGGACTACCATCAAATTTTATATTAAAATTTTCAGGACACATTTTCGAATAATAAATCTCACACAACAATGGTTGAATATTTTTTTAAAGATGATAGTTTAGATTATTTTAAAAAGTCAGCATCTACTATTTCCTTCCAAAATTAGTTTGTTATCTCAGAAAGAGTAAGAAGTGAATCCTTTGATTCACCTCACAACAGTGTATATCAGTATAGAGATGCAGATTCCAGGTAGAAAGAAGTTTTGTTCTAGTAAAAAAAAAAAAAAAAAAAGAAAAAAGTAGCAGTAAATAGATTATTAGAAATATGTCTGCAATTTCCTTGGATGCATCTTCACTTTGAACCTTCCACACACTTTCTCTACAAAAAGTAATGTTCCTCATTATTTTATTGGATGAACTTGCTTAGATATATCACAAGATATATCTGCTTTAAAGAATTGCACTGAAGGATTAATTCAGCCTAGGTTCCAGGCTCTTAAATTGCTCCCAGTTCAGGATTTTGAACCCTATCTGTTTCCCAGATCTGGGCAACCTGTTCCAGTGCCAAACTGATGCCTTGGAGCAGCTACCTAGAACAGAGGCTAGACAAGGTTAAGAGAATAAAAGCGGGTATTTACCCACAGTCAAAATTTTTTTCCTGATATGTAACCTAAACCTAATCTCTGTCAGTTTGAAGCCATTTCCCCTTATCCTGTCACTCCAGGCCCTTGTAAATAGTCTCTCTCCATCTTTACTGCAGGCTCCCTTCAGGTACTGGAAGACTGCAATTTGGTCATCCCAGAGTCTTTTCTTTTCCAGGCTGAACAGCCCCAGCTCTCTTAGCCTTTCCTCCCAGCAGAGCTGCTCCATCCCTCTGATCACCTCGGTGCCCCCTCTGGCCTGGCTCCAGCAGCTCCCTGTCCTTGCTGTGCTGGGAGCCCAGAGCTGGATGCAGCCCTGCAGGTGGGGTCTCAGCAGAGCGGGGCAGAGGGGCAGAATCCCCTCCCTGCCCTGCTGACCACGGGCTTTGGATGTCAACAAGTGCTTTTGAGTCAGTGTCTGGCCTACATTGACAGACAAGACAATTCTGGCTGTTCTCGAAGGTCCTTCTTTCCTGCTTCTCTCCAGAGCCATTAGGATATCCTCCTTTATATTAATAATGGATAGTAGAAAAAGCAGTAGATGCTCAAGGGATGTTTTCTATTTGTGCAGGAGGAGTGCAAGCTTAAAACTGGTGTATACCATAAAATGCAAACTTGGTCTCCAAACCTGCCTGTTTCGTAACCTCACTGGCAGGAGAATCTTTCCAGACCTGACAGAAACATGGATCTCTACTGTAACAGGTATTCTGTCTTAAGAGATAGTTAGCTACCATGAAGAAAATTAACTCTATCCTAGCCAAAATTAGCCCAGGTGAGAATGTTCTTAATTACAGACTACAACTTTTTTGTTGAGAAGAGGGAGAAAGGGATGGTCCAAAAATGTTAACATATCCTTTCCATAAATTATAACCAGAGGGATCCTTTGAGACGGCGAGGAGTTTGGATCTTGCCCCACTAAACCTTAAGAATGATTACATTTATAGAATCATAGAATGTTTTGGGTTAGAATAGACCTAAAAGAACATCCAGTTCCAAGCTCCTTGCCATGGGCAAAGATACGTTCCCCTAGACCAGGTTCCTCAGAGCAACCATCTAACCTGGCCTTGGTTCTGTACCTTGGTGAGTTCTGTACTTCTGCTAGCAATAAAAATATTACCTCAGATCAATATTATTTTAAAATATTTTTGCTGAAGACCACCAAAGGGACAGTGTTGTAGAATTAGCATTAAAAAAAAAATCACTATAGGATCAGAATTATTCACAGTAAAACCCAGACCACATGTTCTGGGGAAAGAAAGCTCCAGAAGGGTCTTCCCTATGTCCTTCCCTTCCATATGTCCCTCCTCATGGTGGAACTGCGCTGTGGTCAGAAGGAAGAAACTCTGAAAGCAGAATCAAGCTGGTAAGCATTTTAGTTAGAAATACTGCCTAAAGATGTTTCTGTCTAGAAAATTCTACTTTGCAACAGACAAATATCCTTTACTGGGGAGAAGTCACATCATTTGTCGCCAAGCTGAGTATTGAAGCAGTGCTTGTCTGTGACATCTTTTGTTAACTCCAAGGAAGTTTGTAGAGGACAGATACCACAGCTCAGGTGATCCTTGTGGGAAAAGAAGACAAATTCTGCTACCACTGGCACAGATTTATGTCTTGGGGACACGGTTTATGAGTAGACATAGAGCTGCTATTTTAGCAGTTGAATTCAATGGCTTTAGGGGTCTTTTCCAGCCTTAAGGATTCAATTGTTCTAATATGTGTTTTCTATGAGTAAAACATAGTTATTTATTTGCAAAACCAACAGAAGTATTGTTTTCAATTTTCCTGATTTGATTTCTCAATACATTTCATTCATTTTATGCTTCTTCTCTTAAACATTCAACTGGTTTTTACACTATATTTAGTAATTTTCTTGTGAATGAGAAAATATTGAAGCTTCCCTCAAGGAAATTTCTTAAAGAAAACACAATAGAGGCACACCTGTTGCCCTTTGGGATGTACATAAAACATGAAAATAGTAGAAAACTAAAACTGAATTAAATGGAAACTTCACACATTAGAAAATAGGTGTCAGAACTTTTGTATCTTTTCCTGGCCTTTCATTCTTTTCTTCTGAAATAGTGATAAATACTGTGTGAGGCTCCCTTTATAACATATCTCAAAGGCTCCTTCAGTATTTTCTCATGTGAAAGCAGAAAATAGAAACCAGCATCAATTAAATATGAAGGATGAAAGTTTGCATCAAGATATTAGATTCAGTCACAGATTTGAGACTTAAGGTTGTTACCCAAGAAGTTTGTGATCTGCTCTCTAGTTATTTAGTTCTCCATTTTTGCTCTCACCAGGTTCTGCAGGTTTTACTTTATGTTGCTCTTTTGTCGCAGGAACCACGATCTGCTCTTCCCCATTGTCAATGGCCTTTCCTCACCAGTGGTCTACCAGCAATGTCTCTTGCAAGCTGGTCTATAGCTTCTTCCCCTTTCTGGCACTTGCCCGGTTCAGAGGTGCCCAGTATGCACTGCTCTCAGCACATTTTAAAATATGGGGTTAGAAAAGAACCAGGCAAGTTTTATCTCATCATTTGCTTTATTTTTAATATGGGAGAGATACTTTGCACGAGTGAAGATTCACCCCTTATCATATACTAAAAAGATTTAAAGATAGTTCAACTAAAAAGTCATGAAACATAGATCCTTTAAAAAATCGTTTGTCACATTGTGTTTCTGTTTATAAACTCTTTGAGAATTTATTGAATAAATCAAGATTCATAACTAGGCATCAGGTATTGAAAAATGGTAATTGAAATAGAAGTGCCTCAAATAAAGATGATTCATTGAATTTCCACTCAGTACACATTGTATGATCAAAAATACAATCAAAAAGACAAGATGAAATAAGACATGATATAGACTAGAGAAAATGCTATGAAATACATAAGTTTCAAAATCCTTACCCCAAATAATAATTTTAAAAAGTAGATAGACTATACAAATATAGTTACCTTATCTGCCATCAAATAAATAGGACAAAAGTTTATCTTTGAGTCTTTTATGCTGATGAATGTATACTTATGATACAGTAATTTGAAAAACCTTTGTATTAGTTGTCTGTATCCTGTGTTTTAGTTTTCAAGACTACTGAGAAGGGAGATGTTTTTCTTATTTTCCCCTAATTTCACTTTCTTTTTTTTTTTTTGGCAGTTTTTAGACTAAACCCAGGTTACACAAAATAAGATGCCACTATACTGATTCATCTATTCTGTCAGTTCCATACAGGAATTGAGTGAAGACAGATAGTTAATTTTTATATTTCAGACACCTCATGCTCTAGAATATATTCAAGTTAATCAATCTATTACTGATATTTTGATTTGCAATTTTGGGTCACATTAAAAAATCAATTTTCAAGGAAAACATTATTATTTTCCTTGAGAAATGTCTTTTTAACAAAATTACTGTTACACAGACTTTTCAATATGTTTTGAAGTTAATTTCTTTTATAAAAAGTTCAAAGAAAATCTTGGAGATGCTGAAATTTCATCAAAATCCAAACTAAAACCAAAATAAAATCAAACAAGCCAGTAAAGTAAATTATTTCTTTTTAGAATGATTTCACATTTATGCCTCTGAAGAAATTGAAAGAGATTCTTAATTCCTTGTTACCACATCCAGAAGTCCAAGGATCTTTTAAGTTATGAGAAAAAAATAATTTCACAAGCCATGATAAAAATACTATTTAAATTAATTTCTTGTTTTATCTTCCGTCTCAGTCAGTATTAATAATCTGAATATAATTCAATGATTGGTTATGTATTTATTAGTGGCATTCCCTTGCTTCTTCCAAAGCATGGGCTTCATAGTAATCTTTGAGTTTGTTTTTTTAAAGTGCTTGGTCCTGTACAAAAAGAAAATGTGTTCTTGTCATAAGCAGTCAAAATAAATAGTACAAATCAGATACAAGCTGAACCAGATATAACCTGCAGACTTCTATAAACAGATATATCCAGTTATTCTTTCTTATTTTAACCTAATGAATGACTCTATTTTCAATAAGTTTTCCAGGAGATTTTTGTGAAGAGTTCAGTTGAGCAGATCAATTTATTTCGCATAGGGCATCAAACACAACTGGTGTTTCACAGTTCAAAGTAAGCCAGTCTGGCAGAAGGAAGTGGGTTCAGGAAGGGGAGCAGAAGCCTTCTGATAGCTGACTATCTCATGAGGCCAAAAGCAGATAGTTCAGGGAGGATTTTGAAAAATAACATTGAGAAATGAAATTCTGAACATAAAGCACTTAATGCAAGAGGTTTTGCATGTGGTTTGTGCATATGAATGTTACTTTTCTAAAGCTAGTAAATACTCTTTTTATGTTTGAGGTTATCTGTTACAGTAAATAAAATGTCACAAAATGCAGAGACTATCTGTTGTATAGTAAATGTAAAGTGGTTCAGGACTCCATTGATAATAGGTGTTTGTCTGTTTTTTCATAGCTGGTCCTTGACAAAAATACTTACCTATGATTTTTTAAATTATTGTTTGTACTTTTTTCCAATGTAAATGCTGTTATTTTTGATGTACTAAGTAGGAGGAACATCCCATGTTTTCAATAATACATATTTTTTCCATAAAATGGCTATCTGGAATGCATTAAGCAGCTTACACGAGTGTCAAATACAAGCAATATTTCACAACGAGTTTACTCCAAAACAAAGCCTAGATCCATCCCATCCTTTTTTTCATTAAAGTATAGTAATGATAGGACTGTTATGTAGTATTTCTAGTGCTCTCCTCACTTTACTTCTCAGAGTTCATCACCAATGACTCATACAACAGAATACAAGTCAGTTTCTCATTCCAGAAATTCAAACCTAATTCAAACCACAATTTTTGAACAAGTTTTTTGAATATTCTTGGCTATTGCCTCATTTTTATCCAGGTCTGTACTTTCTCATTTCCAGCAGTATCCCAAACCAGAACTGACAAGAGAATACGGGAAAAGCTTTGTAGAGTCACATCATATTTGATCAAGAGGAGGAGATGGCAAATGTAGTATGTTCTCATTCTCTATAAATCTTACAATGGATGGAGAAATAGCTCCTGATTCTGTGTGTGGCACACTCAGGCCTTTCTGTAGATTTCACACTTGTGAAATCTGCAGAAACAGATGGAAACAGGCCTGGAAAATCTCACCTAATTATAAAGAGACATTTTTTTCTGTGGCGGTGGTAGTTAGGGATGGACAGGTACTTAAATAGATTGGAAGGGGGAGAAAATCTGCTCAGAGTTCTTAACTATTGGGCTCTTCTCTTTTTATCATTTAAGGGCACATTAACTTTCTCTTTAAATAGAACTTTTCCCTTTGGATACCTTCTATTCTGTAAAATGAGAACAATCATATTTGTTTATATGTGGGCAGACATACTATAAATAGTAACTGTTTAATAAGGCCAATGTCCTTTCAGCAAGCAAGTCCACACAAAAGTATTGCAAAAATCTTTTGCATAATATTTATTTGCTTGTTTTAAAAATTCTTTATGATCTATTTTCTCCATTTCTGCTGTTAGACATTTCATTAAATCTAGTCTTACTGTTTTCTTCAGCAGTTTTATTCTATTACCTTTATTGCTATACAATGAACTGGAATGTCATTTTTATATTTATATGATATTTTAGCTAATAAACATTTTTTTCTCAGACTTGTTGAAGCTTCAGTATTCTACTGATCCTTAAGGGTCTGTATCTGAAATGATTTCTATAGTGAAGACTGATAAGGAGCATTTAGAACTCTAACGGAATAGCCTATTGTTCTTATCAGAAAAAATAAGCCAGTATTTCAGATGAGATAAATGAATGTAGCTCTACCAAAGTCAGCTAAAGTACATGATATTTGTAGCTGCGACTGAGGGCAAGATTCAAGCATAAGAGTACAAAACCAAACACAATTGTCAATCAAGGGGATGACTGAAAGATAATTTTACTTTGAGGTATAAACAATCTTTATTGTTCTATCAGATCCCACTTACCCTTTGGATTTCTGAAAAGAGCAACAAATATTTAACTCTGATAGATTTTATCAGAGATATGGATCTCATGTAAAGGAAAAAAAAATCCAAACCCACAAAAACAGAACCAAAAATCCAAAAACAGTTAAAAATGAAATTGTTCCTAGATGGTAGACATTTATCTTCATGTGTTTTATCTGTGTATATATATACACAGATGTACCAGAGAATTTGAAATTTCTGTCATGGGAATGTTTTGAAGACTAGCAAAATCGTATTTTAAACCACAAAATGTTATTAAAATATTTTTTCATCAACATTTTACTTGCTAGTTATCACTCTATGTTATTAGTTATTATCCTGATCTGAACAATTTTTTTTTGCCTTCAGCAATTAAGCTTTAAATTAGCTGTGAGGGTACACCACTATGATGCCATACAGTTATCATCGCTGCCTAGAGTCCTTGGCTGTTCTTTGCCAAGTTTGACTTTGCTTGAGAGCTCCTTGATGGGAGAAGTTGGAACTTAGATGGGATTGTCTTCCCTGAGTTTCCTTGCTGATACCTAGAGTTTGATACTATCAAAAGAAATGCCATCTGCTCCCTGTACCTTCTATTATTTTTTGAATCCAGAGATCCTCTGCTTTCAGCAGCATTTCCTGCCCATTTACCCTTCATGCCTATCCTCTTTTCTATCTTGCAGTTTTTAGTTCCTTGGACACCTCATATGTGCCACAACACCCATCCTTCAGGTCTCATGTGCTCATGTGACACATTTATGAATGAATTTGCCAACACAGTGGTACAAAATACACAATGTGGTTTTTTCCATTTCCACAGTACTTTTATATTCAGGTGCAGAGCAAGCTGTCCTGATGAGTATATTTACAATTTACTGCGGTTTGTTTTGAATACATATATGCTGGAAAGAGGTAGAATACCTTAAGACACCATAATGAATAATTTTTTTGAATGGCTTTAGGTTTATTTCAATTTACTTTCTGCAGCTTTGTCCAATGATTACAGTAATGTGAATGAGATTCTACAAGCATGTTTCAATTTTTCTCCATCTTGGTCTCACCAATAAAAAGTTTTCAAGCACTTGTACATGTTGATGAACTCGCAGTTTCAGAATTCAGAGCACATCCAGTTATAAGGTGCTTTATATTCAGCCAATGCTATTCAAGATGTGTATTTTAAATCAGTCGTATCTTATCAAGACAATTTATATTGCCCTCCTACAAGTGTGGATGTGATTTACAGTAAGTGTCTTTACCTCATAAAATAGTTAAATGAGTTTTCTGCTTCAGAAGTGCTTAAATCATGCTACTTCCTCCATTTATGAAATAATTTATGCTTTCATACCCACAAACATAATGGTATCAAAATCTGTTAATTGTGGTATCTCTTTTTACACGCTCTTTATTTATATCCCTGTTAGGTTTAATCTTTTTTATTGTCTTTCAAAACTCTTTTTCACATTGTAGCTGTATTTATTACAGGGAATCCTATCTACATCACTGTTACTGTTAATTACTTGTGAATTGCATGGTTTGCCATGCCTTTCAAGAGTTTCTCTAATGACTGACCTTTCAGACAGAAACATTAGTGCAAATTGTAGCATATTTTTAACTAGTGTTTGCAACAGCAGTTTTAACTTATTATTTTGAAAAATGATTGGCTTTATACTTTTTATTTCCTTGAGTAGTAATTAAAAGATTGCAGCCTTGGTAGGATACAGCCAAGAACAATATCTGGTGGGGGTTTTTTTTCCACAAATATTAATCAAATTTCTTCTCTACCCCAGAATACAGACAAGGATGGAAATAAAATTATTTTCTTCCCTTCCTTCATTCTGAAGATGGAAAACTAGAGCAGAACTTCCTAAGTTACTTCTCCAACTCCAAGTGACCCTCCTGAGACCTACATTGACCTTAAACATATTTACGTGTAATAGGAGTATCCTAGGTTACAATGTAAAATTGTGCCCAAGATATGTATTCTATCCCCATGAGCCGTTGGAGCCAAGGTGGGGCAGTGTTTTCCTTATCTTCTGTTAACGACCCTAACAATGCCTTGCCACATGACTCATAGATAACTTCCTCCGGGAGTTATCTCTGTTTAATGGGCCATCAAGGACCCACTGCATGACTCATAGAATGAGATCATCCCATTGTGAGATGCTCCACCCAGGGGCAGGAGCCAAGCATTCCCACCTGGTTATAATCCAGGGTTTGAGACAGCACAAGCAGCTTTTTTATCCACTGGACTCCNCTTTTCTTTTCTTTTCTTTTCTTTTCTTTTCTTTTCTTTTCTTTTCTTTTCTTTTCTTTTCTTTTCTTTTCTTTTCTTTTCTTTTCTTTTCTTTTCTTTTCTTTTCTTTTCTTTTCTTTTCTTTTCCTCTTATTAAATTGTGTTTCTGACTTGGAGTCTTTCACTGGTTTTGCTTTCAAACCAACACAATGAACTTAACTTTACCACAGAAAAAAATGTGGCCTTATCAAATAGAGGAAACTTTTTTGCATCTCTCAGGCTCAGTGCTGTCTAACTCTCCAGCTCGCTTTTCCATATAGTGATGCTCACAATGACTATGTAAAAGCAAGAATCAAATCAAATATTTTAAGCCATCATTCGTTATCTATGTCATATATTGAACAATGTTTAGAAACACATTGACTGATAAGATTTCTTAAACCTAATAAATAAACTATATGTATGTAGGCAGCACAAACACCTGCATGAACTCCATTATCTCAGTGGTAAGGAAAAAGCAAAATGTTCCCTGCAAGGCATCTGTATTAAATGATCCTAGGGCTTAAAAATATTATTTGGTAATGTTTAAATACTGTAATCATGCAGTAAAGGAGTGACATAAATGTTGTTGTGGCTTACAAAGTAAAATTTGCTACTTCTGAATAAAATCTTGCTTGTCAGTACTTTTTTGTGTATTTTTAAAAGTATGACCAACATCATTACAATTTTAGTCAACATTCATTTTATTTTCATACTGATTTAGGACATACAAGGTAAGGGGGAAAGTAGCTTTTACTAACTCATAGTGTATGATAGTGTATTTTAAGCAAGTGAAATTATTCACCTTTATATTAACAGAGTAAATATAAGTTTGATAACAACCAGCAGAGAAAATCAAACAGTAGTGGATGAAATCAACTCAACCAAGAACAAGTATGCTACATAGCAGTCAAAACAACCCGAGAGAGCAATTTAAAGAATGTTTAAAAGCATATTCTTGTGCTGCCCTGTCTAAAACATAAAACACAGGTTACAAAGCTGTCTTTGTAGTATTAATTTTAATAAGTGAACTCCGGCTTCATAGAAACTACTTTATTTAGCTTTTGAGACTGAAGGAGGATGGATTCAGAACATCTATGCCAGAAATGCAAGGGATTGACAGGTTTGGGAATAGTCCTTCAAAACCCTTGGGAATTCTAGAGAACTGAATGCTACATGAAACTTGGTTGGCATCTGTGGTACGAGACCAGCTCTTGATTTATATTGTAGCTAAAAGAAAGAACTCTTGGGACACTTTTCCTGGGAAAAGGAGAAGGGGACATTCTTGTAGGGAACTATTTGTATTTTCCCTTGAATGCTAATTTACGATGTATACATTTGCACATACCTGAAACAACATGCCATCCTGTTAGGAGGACGTCTGTTGATAAGATGGTCCTAAATGAGGGAAAGATTATCTTTTTTTGACTGATGTTCTCAACTTTGGGGGCCTATGGGAAAAAATTAAGGACATGCTAGGAGATATCAAAGTGTTACACACTTCCAAAATATATACACTATTTTGGATCATCAGTGATTTAAGAAATGTCTGGAGTCTTCCACAAAATATACATAAAAAATATTAGGTACCCCTGTAAATGCATGTGTAAACTAAGGCATTGCACTTTTCAAGGCTGCTGAATGCGTAATGCTCCTCTAGCTTTGTCATTTTTTTCATTCAAACCAGACCTGCCTGGAAGTTTTGACAATTAATATTTTGTACCAGTCCTAGATAATGAAATTAGCAAAAGAGCCATCACCTCAGGAGTCATGCAAGGAGACTTCAATTCCTAAAATTCCTTGTATTAGAGACTCTCATGTCTGAAAGTAAGATTGGGACTTCACTCTGCATTTGCGAAATGGTTGAATGAAACATCATAGCTAAATTTTCAAAACGATTTGATGTTTTGTCAATATTGATTCAGGCTTCTCGATGTCAGTGAAGTAAAAAATAATAAAGTTCTGTTGCTGCAGGGACATGAAAAAAAGATGTTTGATTGATTCTTCCATTATCCAATGACAGTTATTATGGAGCAGGAAATAAAAATGGCAATTATATTCCTACTTTATAGAGAAAAAAAGAAGGGAAAAGAAACTGTTCTAAGATTTACAGAGTTGACATATGAGAGTTGAAATATGCCAGAAACAGGAGCTGCAATAATTGGTCTCACTGCCCTGTTTCTAGAAGCACAGACATTCAGCCATAACATTTGTATTCAGCAATTGAAACTAATATGAAGTGATGCTTAGCTATATTGAAAAAAAACCCAAATAAGCATATCAAAAACCAGAATGCACATTAGGAAATAGTATAGTTGTGTGCCTATTAGTGTGCAAAGTAGATTTAAAGAGATAAAAAAGCCTGCAGACACTTTTTAATGTTTTCTTTTGGTTTAGATTAAATTTAATCACAATAAAATGTTTCCCAAACACTCAAACACATTATAAGACACTTCTTATTTATCTGCAGATAATAGTTGCTCAGAGAGTGCTTTTTCTTCTTCAGTATTTTCCCTTATTTTTATATACTTATATTTCAGTGACAGAAAGCACACTTGTGCAAAGTTTATTTTTCAGTCTATTTTTGTGTAAGAAAAAAGCTGCTCTGGATTTTTTAAAACTCTGATATTATANTGAGGCAGCCTCTAGATACGCAGTGGGAAAATGGAAGTGAGAATATGTTAGCTGTTCTTTTTTCTTGAGACAAAGCAAAATAATTTTGTCAAATTGTCCTTTATTTCTATTAAAACATCACCTACGGCTGCAATTTTACCAAGAAGGTTGTCTATTTTGTCATTTTAGTGACAGAACTAATTAATTTTTATTTGCATATCTTTGTTTTAGTTGGCCTAATTTTATTTGTGTATAAATGCAATGTTGAAAATGATTCCTTAGTACAGGTTTGCTGATTACACAATCTATGTCAATAAAGGATGAATTACATAAATTACTCTTTATTTCTCAAATTATCTAGCTGAAAACAATACAATCTTGGATATTGCTCAAGCTGAAGGGCAAGTTAGAGAATAAAAACCGCTTCTTATTAATGATTTTTTACTTGGCATCTGTTTTCACAAATAACATCTGCCTTTGTTCTACAGTGCAATTGCTATTGTTGTGGGGAACTCTTTGCTAGTTTTGGTAATTTACAATGTGTGCTGTTATAATTTGCAGGAAATATGTTTTTCCCTGGCAGATAGGAGAAACTCTCTCCTCTGGAAAAACCTCTCCATTCCACCATGCTAAAAAAAAAAAAAAAAAAAAAAAAAAAAAAAAAAAAAAAAAAAAAAAAAAAAAAAAATTCTCCTNGAGAAACTCTCTCCTCTGGAAAAACCTCTCCATTCCACCATGCTAAAAAAAAAAAAAAAAAATTGCTCCTAGCCTCTGAATGATTTTTTGGCTGCCAGGTCTTAAAATATGTGTCTGTGCTTTAGTGTCAGCAAATGCTGCCCTTGCCAGGCTAACAATGCACCCTGGCCTTTGGCTCCACTTCCCACTGCAGGCTGGAGAAGTCACAGATGTGTGGACGATGTCATCTGGCTCAAGGCCAGAGAGCACATACCTGCCCTCAGACTGGAAATGCATAGCCAAATGTTATCCCAAAGTGTACCTCCTTGACCTTGCACTCAGCACTTCAAAAGCAAAATTAACTTTATAGCACCACCTGAGCCCTTGCCACGATTGCAGAAAGTAAATTCTTCTTTAAATGGTAGTTTTGTATTTTTCTTCATGGAAATACACTCCCCTGAAGAGGTCTTCACTTCCTCTTGGTGGTTGAGTTGTTTTTTGGCCCTCTTCAATCCTTTCCGACTGGTGATGCTGCAGTGGCAAATAGACACTTAACTCTTTTTTCTGGTGAAACACTTAACAGTGCACAGCACAGTTTTACAAGTGCATTGCAACTAGACTGGGAAGAATGAGGAGAAACAGGGAACAGCTTAAGAAATCAAAAGGTTTTTTGTTTCAGATAGCATATGATAGTGGCTGTCACGTGTGCTACACCTTTTACCAGGGCCTAATCAATAGTCTAACACTATAAATACTTCAGTGTTGTGACCATTCATTCATTACATGTTGTCAAGTTGAAAGTGTCAAATCCTCTTACATCACAGAAGGAAACTAAAAGTGAAGATAGACATCAGTCTATCTAATTTACCAATAGAAAACATCAGTCTATCTAATTTACCAATAGAAAACAATAAGCAATTTAGTTCCACCAATTATTTTCTCAAGGAAATGCAGAGTGATTGTCAATTTGCAATAGACAACGTAGTGTAATGTCTGATCTCCGGCAACATTAAATACCATGAGAAAATGAGTGTGTATGGAGGATACAATTTTTGGAATGGACTTCTTTTTCCTAAATTTTCTTAGTGACATGCCCTAGCACATTTCCTTAATTTATCAAATTGAGAAAAATATTTATTTTATGTCAAATCTTTCCATTATAATTAGGAGTTCCCAATCATCTATAATGAAAGCTGGAGAAAATTATAGTTATTTGAATTCAATATTAGCTAGCAGATGAATGATTCTCTGTCAAACTTTTAACATTTGCTTTATGGCATAGCAGAAATATGTCTATCTTGTTAAGCCTTTTATTATATAGACACTCCCTTCTGGTGTATGTTAGAACTGCTGAAAATCCCTTCACTTTTCCTATTCTAATCTGTTCACTACTTTTGACCACAAGTTCAAACACATAAAACTAGAGGGGTTGGGGTTTTTTTGAGGTTTTGTTTGTTTGCTTGTTTGTTTTTCTTAATATTATACACATTTTTCAGGAGTATTATCTTTTAGGGTTTGGTAGTTTGGTGTCTTTGGGTTTTTTCACAAATTACTTGTGATTTAATATAGTACAGAGGTGTGAAATGTTTTGAAATTATGTAAACACTAAGACTTTAACAAAGAAATTTAAAAAAATTAGGTACTTTTCAGAAGAGAAAATCATTTTTGTTCCTTCTTAGCAATAAATGGATACCTAGCATTGATTTAAACCATCAATGAGTTACAACTATATGATTATCCTAAGTTTGCCATTGAGTAAATAAATATTGCAATTTTTCACAAACACTCTACTACTGTATAATAAAAAAAATATTCTGCTTTCAAAACCAAGGGTTAGTCTAGGCAAAAGATTTAAAAAATAAAGGACCAAAACCCCAGAATGGTGGACCACAACTTCAAAAAACCCAGGGTGGTGATTCATCCCAGGATCACCGGTCACCACGTGTGATTCACTGACCACATCTGCTAGAGTGTTGGTGTAGGAAGCAAGAAACACTCTTGAAATCTTCTTTCAGTTTCTCAACACAGACTAAAACAAATTTAATTTGTCAGTGCAAGTTGTGTTCAGTGCACTACTGTGAAAGCAGGTTTTACAATTTAGTAATTGTACATTCTTTGAGGATCAGGTACTGAGCCATTCCAACCTCTCTTTTAGGTAAACCTTAGAGATTTCCCATGCCACGTATCAAGCCAGGACACATGAGAGCAGACTCAAATCTTCACATCTGCTTCGAGTTTTCAAGTACTACCCAATGGGAGGAGAACAAAGGAGAAGGTCCAATACGGCACTGTAGTATGACTGCGGCTGTGTGGTCATGTAAATTTGTCCTATTAATAGACACTTGGAATGGTGGAGCATGAATACTGACAGATAAAGGTATATAAGAGAGTCCCAACCACTGGCCCTGCACAGGACACCCCAACAATCCCACCATGTGTCTGAGATCATTGTCCAAATTCTTCCTGAAACAACAGTCTTGTTGCTGTGACCACTGTTCTGTAAGCCTGTTCAGGGCCCAATCAACCTCTGGGTGAAGAACCTTTTCCTGATATCCAGCCTACACTTCCACTGGCTCAGCTTCAGGTCATTCCCTTGGGTGATGTCACTGTCACCACAGAGCAAAGATCAGTGTCTGTCCCTCCTCTGCCCCTCACAAGGAAGCTGTAACTGCGGTGAGATCTCCCGTCAGTCCCCTCCAGGCTGAGCAGACCAAGAGACCTCAGCTGCTCCTCATACAGCTTCCCCTCCTGACCCTTCACCATCCCTGTGACCCTCCTCTGAATGCTCTCTAACATTTTTATACCTTTTTCTATATTGTGGTGCCCAAAACTGCCCCCAAGCACTCAAGGTGAAGCTGCTCCAGTGCAGAGCACCTCCCTTGCCTGGCTGGTGATGCTGTGCCTGACGTCCCCCAGGACAGGGATGTCCCTCCGGGCTCCCTTATTCACTTCTGTACAAGTGAAGGCCCTATTTCAGCTGTAAGAAGGTGATTAGTGGGTATTAAAGTCTTCCCTGTAACAAAGGAGAGTGACATGACAAAATGTAGGCAGCAAAAACCCTCTAAATCCCTCAGCAACATGCACATAAAGGGCTCTATTTCCCTTGCCTCCATGCAGCTGGAGCAAGTTGTCCTCTTTTATTAACAAGCAGAAACTACCAATGAAGAACAAGAGAGTATTACATCCTTAGGGTTTTTTGGGAGTTTTTTTGGTAGCTTTTTTTGGTAGCTACCTCATATCCTTTATATACACCTGCTGAAAACTTTTCCATGTATTTCCTAGCCACTGTTTGCATCTAAATTAAATCAAAGTGCAAATTAGTATTTGAAAAGTGCTCTTCATTAATCAAAAAAAAAAAAAAAAGGCTTTAAAAAAAATCATCAATATAGTCAAAGATGAACATTTTTTAAAATGTAAACAACCCTTTAAACAACCCTTTAAATTAAATAATATACATAAAATTTTCAGAATTTTTAATGTTTAAATGCAAATAACATTTCCTGAGCAACTCTGATAGTAGTTCCACTAATTCATTTTTTTTTCTAACTAGTTTGGTGGAGAATTTATCTTCTTATTCTATATGCAGCAGTGCAATTTTTCTGTGAATTCTGCAAGAAAATATGAGGTCTTCCTTATTTTCAGGCATGGGATAGCATTTAAAGTGAACATATTCCTGAATGTTTTCTCTCTTCTGTGCATTAGCACACTCAATCCTCATGGTCTGAACACAACTCTCAGTGATTTCACCTGCCAGAGTGTGACAGAAGGAATCGGGATGAGTGACAGATGACCAAAATGCTGAACAGCTGCTGTTGATGTCAGTTTTTACTATCTAATGTGTTTTAATACTTCATAACTAGAAAATAAAATTTCTCACTATGTATATTTAGTGAAATCTAAAATAAAAATAAAAAAAAAAAAAAACTGATAAAAATGAGCAAATAGAATCACAATTGAAAGAGACTTTTCCCATTGATATCATCAACATCTGTTCCTGAACCTCTGCCATGAATGTACAGGATTTTTGTGACTAATACTGCAGTAAGTCGTTTTTTTGGGGTTGTTTTTGTTTTTGTTTTTGTTTTTGTTTTTTTGAATTGTTATGATGGAGGTGGTGTGGGAGAATGGAGCAAGGTACTTGACAGAGAGCAATAGCAGATTTCAAATAGGAAGCCACAGTTCTGTGGGAGGACATAGGAAATTGTGTGTTTGTAAAATTCAGAGCAACCACAGGAGGAGGAGCTCAGATCACAGAACATAAAGCAGGTCAAGAAGCAGATGAGCTTTTTGTGGTTTATGACTGTCACCATCACAGAAGGCCTACCTAATTTTAGGAGCTTCTTCTAAATAAAAAAAAAGGTAATAAAAATCATCGTGTTACTAATATTAACAAGTGAAAAAAAAAAAAAGCCTTTGACTTGTGCTGTGATGTTTTGACCTAAAAGCATTTCTCACTATGCAAAAACCATATTTTGATAGGTAATGAGGAAAGCAGCAGGATATATTTTGTCTTCGTCTCTTCAGTAAGCAATTTCTAAATAGGATGCTGAAGTAAGATGCCATGACAGTTTCTCTTCAATACAAATGGAATTTTCTGCACTGTAACTGAAAAGCAGGCAATAACAATACTGTACAAAACTCAGGTCAGAAAAATAAATTAATATATTTACAATTAATTATGATAAAATACTAAATTACAAACCCAAGAAGGTTGGTATTTCTTTCTTCTGGCACTTTATAAGATAGTTATATTCTATGCACTGTTACTTTACTAGTTCCATAGCAAAGTTTAGAGGTTTACATTTTAGAGTTCAGCAAAACATTTTAAGGAGAGAAAAATTACTTTGATATTTACACAGGATGTTGTAGAACAGCCAAGCAGCAATCTTTTTTTTTTTTTTTTCAAAAGCTATTGACAATACTCAAGAAAAATACAGAAGAGTAATACTAAGATAAAAACCCAAACCTACATTAACAGGAAACAGTGTCAGATGAGATGTATATAATTCTCTCTACTAAGAGCTATGCCAGTTTTCGTCGGCTGCAACTCTGACTTCTGAATCTTTGGACAGTTGGACAATTCTTCATAGAAATATCTGTAGCAACATATGTTGTCATGCTTTTCTTATTTTATACTTTTATGTTCTTATAGTTCCACTTATCTCTTCCCAAACACAGCCACTAAGGGTGATATATAACTGCTTCATACATCCCAGGCAATATTTTCATATCCCCTCCATGAGGGGAAGAGGAGGGAGCAGACACTCTAGTGCAGACACCTCTCTGTAGTGACCAGTGACAGAACCTGAAGGAATGGCTGGAGCTGTATCAGGGGAGGTTTAGGCTGGATAGCAGGAAAAGGTTTTTCACCCAGAGGGTGTCTGGGCACTTGGAACAGGCTCACTGGGAGGTGGTCACAGCACCAATCCTGATAGAGCTCAAAAACCATTTGGACAATCCTCTCAGGCACATGGTAGAATTGTTGGGATGTCTTGTGCCATGCCAGGAGTTGGACTCCATGATCTTGGTGAGTAACTTACAGCTCAGGATATTTTATGATTTGATGTTTACAATATATGATTTTATTGTCACAGAATCACAGAATTAACTAGGTTGGAAAAGACCTTTGAGATGACCTCTCTACTACATCAGTGACAGCGTGTTTCCCATCACCTTAAGAGATTAGTCACTGCAGAAGGCTAAAAATTTAAAACTTATAAAAATGATTAAAAAAAATTATGATTTTTAAATTGTTTTCTATATAGTGTCCCTTCTGAAGTTTAGTGTTGTTAAAATGTGCTAAGAGAAAGAAACAGGAAAATTCTGTTTAACACCTATGGCACTACATACATAGACTTGTCAAATCTAGAAATACAAGTGTGTCATGGCTTTGTGACAGCCCTTTACTATGTATTTCAGAAAAGGAAAAATGTCTGGGGATATGAAAAAACAGAGAACCCTTGTGGGGTTCATTTTGATACTTTTGTAGGTTACTTTGGAAGGCAGATGGAGCTTGTGCAAGGAATTAATGGAGTCAAGGGGACATCTGCCTGTCATTAAAGCTGCAGAGGGTCATGGAACTGATTGAATGCTGCATTGTCACCAGGAGATAGCTGTAAGAAGTGCTGAGAGCTGCAGCAATGAATCCAACACAAACATTCATTTCAAGAACATAGCTGTAGGTCACACAAGAAAATAATGATGGGAAATTTGCATAGCCTTGTCTCTAATTAAAACTTCCTTAAGCCAGAAGTTAAGAATAAGAAATCACAAATTGAAGAACACTACCTTTGTTCTTTCTGTCTCAAATTAGGTAATGACCAATGAAAAGAATCTGACCTTAGCAAATCATGTAATGTAGAGACAGACACAGGTGCCATTTTTCATTATTTCTGTGCATTAAATGACAGACACAAATCAGCCATAATCACTGCTGAAGGTGCAGGTGTCTTTAAGTTTAGCCTTGGATTAAGTAATATTCTACCTTGCTCAATGTGAGCTGGAACAGACCCAAGTCAGACTCGTTGACATTAATCAAGAGCTCTTTGGCCTAATGCACACACAACACTGTCCTGCTTGTGCCTTTCTCAAATACATCTTTGTTACCAATTTTGTTGCCCTGGGAAAGTGAGAGTCCTAAAACCTATGCAAACGCAGCACAATGATCAACAGAGCTTTTCTTGAGCTTGGAGTTCTTATCAGATGCAATTGTGAAGGTAGGGGATCCTCACACCATCTGTCTGGCTCTGAAAGGGCAGCATCTGATATCAGCGAGTGCTGGTGCCACGTCTCCTGTGCCAAAAGAGAGGAAACTTCTTCCAAAGTTTCCTTCTACCTCTGCCATGCGAGGATTGCTGGGGCCAGAGCCAGCAGTGTGCAGACAACTGAGTGTGATCTTGGAAGCTATCCTGCAGTACCACTCCTCCATCCTGGTCAAACAAACAGTGCTGGTACAACTAGTATTAAAGAGAATTTGAACCTTCCGTGATTAATAGAACTCACTGTATGCCTGGATAGCCAAGGCCAAAGTTCTGCCTTGAGATTTATTAGGTGTTCCTGTGCACATTTCTTGTCATGGTTATGAAGGACTGTGATGGAGTCCTGTCATACTCACAGTGAATGGACACACAAACACACTTCCAGCCAGAACAAACCTCAGGACTGATGATGAAAAAGGGGGACAGGATGCAAGTTAGAAGGTAAAGGAAAGAATTATGTATCATTTTATTCCACATGCATAGCCTCTGCCTTCTCATAAATATATTGTACTTGGAAAAGGACACTTCAGCTCTTTACCTAGGGTAAGTCTCCACAGTGGGTAAATATTTTTTCTTCTTGAGCTTTAAGGTGGTTTTTTTTGTTTGTTTGTTTGGTTTTTTTTAATCTTGAATTGAAAAATATGAACATTTTTAAATATTTATGGTGTATAAATATACTTTCCAGGTAAGAAAAAACTTTGTGAAATTATAAGTGGTACCTGCAGCTTAAACAGAATAGCCTCCCTGACTTTCTTTTATAGCTTACAGCAAGAGATGGACCCTCTGGGAAGAATATAAAATCCTGTTCCTATGGTGAAGTGCTACTTGAGGTGCCTATCTTCCCTCAGGTATCCTAGTGAGGGCCTTTTCTTCAAAGCATATCCCTTTCTGTGATAACCTGAAAGCATTCCTTTACAGTGATGTGTGGAAGCCATGCTGGCAAATTCCCCTGCACCATTAGATTTCAGAGCTGTGTCAGGGCAGGAGCAGCAGACAGAAAACCTAAAACACCTACACATCTCAAACTGTGCAGCTGCCATGGCCTTCTGATGGAATGCACCAGGGTGAGGGTTGACTTACACTGATATCTCTCTCTGTCCTGTTCCTTCTCACAATAGAATATTTTGGAGTGGGAGGGTAGTTCATTATTAATATGAAATGATTTCTTTAACTTGTCAGTATGATCATTTAACAACCCATGAAAATATATTTTGTGCCAAAGAAAATTATCATCTCATTTCATCCTCTTTTTTTTTTTTTTTTTTT
>VWYN01010198.1:243668-253878 GCA_013400075.1 Hippolais icterina
TTTTTGTTATTATGATTTATTTTGTTTCAAATGTAGTAGGATCTGAAGTAGAATATTTCAGCATGAAAGCTCTAAAACTTGTTTTCATGTTCTCCTCACCTTTCTACAGCTATCTGAAAAGAAGAGGGGAGGGGTAGCCAAGTGGGGGTCAGCCTCTTCTCCCAAGAAACCAGCAACAGGACAGGAGGACATGGCCTCAAGCTGCACCAGAGGAGGTCCAGGTTGGACACCAGGAGGAATTTCTTCACAGAAAATGTTGCTAGGCTTTGGGTGGGCTACCCACGGAGCTGATGGAGTCGCCATCTCAGAAGGTGTTCAAAAAACAACTGGATGTGACACTTACTGCCATGGTATGGTTGACAGTGGTGATCTAATATTGGACTTGGTGAACTCCTTGGAGGTCTTTTCCAACCTGAATGACTCTGTGATTCATGCAAATTAGTCAATGAATTTGACAAAAATTTGGAAGTTGCGTGGGCCACTCTGAAGCTACCTTAACACAGCGAGGGGAAAAAAAAAAAACTAGATGAAGAATAATTCCATGTCCAGATAGTATTTTTCAGTCCTTATTTAGAGACATTTGTCATAATGTTTGTAAAGCAGCACATCCCTCCGTGCCAGGAGAAAGCAATATTGCTGCATTTACATGTTTAATACAAAGATAAACAAGAAACGCCATATTGTTTTTGGAAGATACTACTAAAAGCAATGAAAAATGACAAGCTATAAATTGCCTTATTAGCTTCTTGTGCTAAGCTAGGATGGGATCTCACTGCTTGCCAGCAAACAACGCACCAGGCCCACCTGGTCCCCATGTCCCCAGCTGCCTGGGAGAGAGGAGCGCTGAGGGGCTTCTGGTTCCCTCTTGGAGGGATGCAGCCCTGCCTGCCTGCCCCAGACACTGCCAGCCAGCCTGCAGGACCCACAGTTTTTCAGGCAGAGGCTCAGAGGTTGTTTTCAATAGAAAGTGCTCTCATTTCTATTTCATTGTTGTGAGAATGGGAAAAAATCTTGGGTGTAAAAGACCAGTTCATGCTGTATTTACTTCTTTTATAATGACAAAAAGTACTGAGAAACCACAAGGCTGTTATTTGTTCTGACCTAATATCCTGCAAACTACAATAAATGGAATTTTTCTCCTATCCAATGAAGATGACATTTTTAGCTTTAAACATTTTTTTTTTTCTGTCAGAAAAGCTTGAGATCAGACCTTAAGATAATTGTATTGTGATTGCTTTCTGGTTTTGTTATCCTTTCTCTTCTTTTTCTGACATGTTTTGGGAATAAGGTGGTTCAAAATCAACAGTAGAAACTAACTATACTTAGAAAACCATCACAGCCTAAAGATGCATTATTTCCTGAAGTGTTAGAACTAGAGAAGTCCATTTTAATTCCATGAGTAAGCGTGGATTTTCAGTTTCCAAGTAACAAAATATTTACCTTTTATTCCAGTGTTTGAGAGATATCAGCTATTAGAATACACTAGAGAGAAGCTTGTAACACAGGGATTTTTGTAGGACAGTACAAATAATTTCAGGATCAGTATGCTTTTGCAAACAATTCTCCCAGATTACTGAACAGATAGAAGGAAAGTGTGTCCCTGTGTAATCCAGAGCCCCACATGTACACGCAGACATACAGACACATTCCCTACTGGGATGGCCCTTCCACCATTCTTTAGCTGACTGAAGCACCACAGCAAAGTGCTGACTGACTGTTTACACCATCCAGCTACATGTTGTGTTTTTCTGATTCCTACCCTTAATTTACCTCTCAGATAAGGTAACCATGCTAATTGTACACACAGTTTTTTCCCTGAGATACACAGGAGCTCAGCTATCTCATGATGCTTCTTGCTTATGTCTACAGCAAGAATAGCAGAGGAGAGTCAAGCAAATGTTTCTCAGTCCCTGAAAATCTCTTCGTGATTTTTCAACATAATGGTGAACTGTCTTTGAAATTACTTGTTATTCACATATTAATTTTAGGCATCTTTTAAGTTTGTGGGTTTGTTTTTTTGTGTTTTGAGAGGGTTTTTTGTTTGGTTTGGTGGTTTTTGTATTGTTTCAGTTTGGTTTGTTTGAATAAAGGAGAGTTTTTATATTTCAGACAATGAAATAATTTTGAAACCAAAATCTTTAATTTTGAACTGTACACTTCTTAGGCTTTAGGGTGATTTGTGTCCTTCAGGTACCTGAAGGCAGCCTGCAAGAACAGTGGAGGGGGACTATTCACAGGGACCTGGAGTGACAGGACAAGAGGGAATGACTTCAAACTGACAGAGATTAGATTTAAATTAGATTCTTGGAAAACATTCTTTACTGTGAGGATGGTGAGGCCCTGGCTGAAGTTGTCCAGAGAAGCTGTGTCTACCCCATCCCTGGAAGTGTTAAAGGCCATGTTGGATCAGGCTCTGAGCAACTTGGTCTAGCGCAAGGTGCTGCCCACAGCAGGGAGATTGGAACAAGACAATCTTTAAGATTCCTTCCAACTCAGGCCACAAAAAACCCCAACCAATCAGACAAAAAAAATCCAGAGAAAAAACCTTATATAGATACATTATTTTGTATTTTCTATGCAGTCTATGCAGTAAAGATTTTTTTATGATGTCACTTTGTGAAAAATAGTTTGAGATGTTTAATCTGCTTAATATCTATTCCTTAGGTTATATCCATGGCAGCAGCTGAGGTAGACAAGTTCACCATCTAATGCAGTTGTCTCTATATCCATAAAAATTGAAAAAAGGAAAAGATTAAAATAAATAAGCAAAACAGTGTAGATACTTCTGAGATCTGTTAACTTTTCCATAAATTTAATTCTTAAAACACAAAAAAAGAAATTAACCAGAAATTCACAATGTTCAAAATTCACCTATCAGAATTGTTTATAGTTTTATCTGTGGTTGGTTTACCTCCCATCTGGCTGATACAAGTAAAATGAAAAACAGTTTTTAATCTAATATTCAAGGAAAGTAGCATGGAATTCTCTAGTCTGTACCTGCAGAACTCAAGTGATGGTGTTTGATTGCACTTGTGATTAGTACAGCAGACGCAATCTCTGATTTTGAAGCAGACATGCACTTCTTTTTGACCTTACCTGAAATAACAGCAAGGCAGACCTTGGAATATTTCAGAAGTAAAAGGAGAGAAGCAAAGGGGAAAAAAATGAATTAATTTTGTGTTTAGCTACAAAACTAACAGAAATATACTGATGGTTTAGCTTGTTATATTTATCAGAAATATAGTGATGGATGGACGGCTTTGGACACCATTGACTAAATGAGGCTGATTTGGTGGGAAATTTATTTGAATTTTCTTTAAATATCAAGCAATTCATTGCAAGATGCAGGCTTCGTCTGGAACTTTAGTTTCTTTAAAAATATTGAAAACTTCCTGCAAAAGGTATCTATGATGAACACCTGCTTAAAATGTGGGAGAATATCAGAAGCCTGTGTCTCTCTAAACCTCCTTTGTGGAGAGCAGCCTAATGATGCTAAAGAAGGAAAAACTCAGCTGGTTCTAAAGAGGGAAAAAGTCAGCTGTGCTGTTCCATGTTATGGCTGAATCAAACTACAACTTAAAAAAAGCTAGGAATTTACTACTGTGAAAAAGAGGAAAATCTCATTTCCTTTCTCCTCTTTCTCTGTTTCTCGAGCCATGCGATGTGACGCCTTCCACGTTCGCATGTTCCATGATTGGTGACCATTTGTCTAGGGACAAAAAAACAAGGCTGAGGGAGAATGTATCTGCAAGGAAAGCCAAACCCAGCAGCTGTGCTGAAAACCAGCTCTATCTGGGATTTGGGGGGGAGGCCACAGCCCCTAGGTTCTGAGGCCAGATTTGCATCGAGTCTCCCCCTCAGCTGAGGGGGAAAAAGAGTTTTTGACGGTGTGATGGCAAAACCTCTGGTGAAGAGTGGGTGAACACCCATCACCAGGGGCTAAAAGCCAAATAAAGAAGCAGGGCCTGCAGAGTCCTCCATTACACAAACTGTCTCTCCCAACAGAAGGTCACATTCACCCTAAACATTCATGTGAGAAGCAGTTGTCATGTCTTGGAAGGTGTCATAAACCATCAAAGGCTGCCAAAGACCCACCCCCTATTCATTTCTGAGGCCTTTCACCAGGATCCAGGATGTGATCCAGGAGTGTTGCAACAGATCCAGAGTCTGTTGCAGAAGATAGTGTAAAATTTGCTCACCTCCCATGGGAGGTACCTGGGCATTCCCAAGGATACCTGGATGTATTATCCCACTGAACTCTGTGTTACAAAGGACCCTTCAAAAAGAAAAGGGACCAACAGGATTCTGTCATGATCCAGAGTCTCTCTGTCACTCTCTTTCTCTCCCTGCCCCCCTTCTCCTTTTTCTCTTTCTTCTCCTCTCTCTCTCTACCTCACACTTCCTGTTAAATAAAATCCATACTATTGACTTCAGGATATGGCTTTGTTTGCACTCTAATCCAGGCAGTGGCATCTCTCTGTGGATCACAACATGGTGGCATCCTGGGACTGTGCTCCCAGCTGGAGGACATCACTATGGGAAAGGACCTGGAGGAGGTCCTTGAATGACCTCTTGCCAGACAGTTGGAAGCATATTATCAATATTTTTTGATTATCAGTTATTTTTGACGCAGCCCTGGAGCACAGTTACATGAACACAAATGGGTAGAAGGCAGCACCTTGTAACAGGTTGAGTCCAGTCCTCCACTTCGGGTGCCTCTTTGGCTACAGCACAGGCACCTTTCTTTTTCTATCATCTTTAAATCTGTTCCCTTCTGAGCAGCTAGGTAAGGACAAAAGGAGAGACAGTTTCTTGGCTATTAAGCTGTATATTTCAGGAATTCACCTGAGCAAGAGAAGGCTGGAGTACAACTCTTCAATATCAGTAAACACAGGCAAATATTGTCCAGACAAGAGACTGGAAGAGACCTGTCTCAGAAGAACCACAGGCTGGGAAGTCACCAGTCATGAGCACTAGTGAGGGATCGAGTGCTGAGTTGAAACAGGAAAAGAAATGGGCTTTTGCACAGGTGTTCCGCTTTTCAGGTGTCTGCCTCGACCACAGTGTTACTTTAAAGACTTTTGCAAGCATTCACCTTTCTTACACATCTTCATCTTTCAAAAATTAGAGGGTATGAGTACAATTTCCAGCTCAGCTGTACTCAGAATCACCAAGCACTTGAGTTTTTGCTAAGATTCTGCAATGCCTCATTTACTGTCATTTAAATATATGCAGGAATTATTTTCTTTGTAACATTCTACACAGATAAAAATTCCTTTATCTTCACCTTAGAAACGGAATAATTGAGATTTATATAAAAACATATTAAAATATAACAAAGCTATCTGTCTGAAGGGGTAATTTAAACTCCACTTAGTCTTCGATAAAAACAGAATAACACACCATAACCATTTACTGCATGTACTTTAACACAATTAACAGTCTGAGTGTTGTGAAGAGATTCTAAAAGTTCATTTTACAGGGGAACAGTGATCTCACCAATATTTTTTGGGCCACTGCAAGAGATTAAATATTACTTTTATAAGCATTTATAAAAGTAGTTTCAGTCATTAAAAGCAAAACCTCAAGCTGTTGCTTCTTTATTTCAACTAAATATGCTGATCTAAGTATAGAAACCTTTTAACTAAGCTATATATATATATTTAAGTATATATATATTTTTATATATACTTTTATATTTTATCACCTTTATAAATATATACAAGTAAAATGTGTTTGTGTTGATTATGGAGATCAAAATTTGAACTATGTAAAAATCAAATAATGACAATTTAGTTTACAATAAGGTAGAATATATTCAGAGTTTATAAACTTACCTACACTTTTGGGTGTTCAATCTAGATGTTTTTAATACCTCTTCCCCTAACAGAAAATATTAAATAGGTCAACAATAGAACAGGTTAAAAACTGGAAGGGATTCATTCCTATTTTCTAAGATTAGATCATAAACCCCTTGTTCAAACATACATGGATAATATCAGAGAAAGATATGAAACTACACTGACGAGGCAGACAAACAACAGCTAAATACCTTCTTACATCTTGCCTCAGTACTCTAAGAAAAAAAAATCACCTTTATAAATATATGCCATTTCAAAGAAAATAAAAAGACAAACATCTCTTGTAACATCAGCAATAGCATTGGTTCTGTTTCTGTTATTTTCAAAGAAGACATTTAGTTGCTTCTTCCCAAGGATGAAAAATGCAAAGTTAAAAGCAGTTAACAGTTTTCCTGTTTTTTCTTTCATTTTGGCATTTTTGAACTTTAAAAAAAAAATTATTATTCTAAAAAACAGTAGCATAGCTATGTACAGATCTTTGTTGTTTTAGTCTTTTTTTAAAATAATAAACCCATTTTTTTCTGAGCCAAGTGGTACTACAGACAACTTTATATTTTAAGAGGAATTAAATCCATGATGGCCAGAAGGCAGATGTTGTGCCAGGCCGGGAGAAAAGCTCCTGTTTACATGACATTGGGAAAAACAACCTGTTGGATTCCAGGAATTGCAGGACAGTCCTAGAAGCTTTGGAAAATGCTGCGTGGATGAGTGGAACTAGAGACTATGATTCTCTTAGGCATTCTTCTGAAAGAATAGACTAGCAGAAAAGGTCAGCTTCTTGCTCGCCCTTCTCCACGCCCAGAGGCCCAGAAACTGAACAACCTCTGTTTCTTATACAGTTCAGTCCTAACTACTTCATACTGAAGTAAGTAGCCATTTCAATCACAGGCTACTCCATGTTAATTGGAGAAGAATCTACTAAAATAGCACAGAGGTAATACAAATTTATAGATATTTTTCAAAAAAAATTTTCAAGTTTTAATTATAAATAATAATGACGCTCCTACTACATGGCAGATATTTGAGTAAACAGCATTCTTTGGCAATAAATTGCATATTTAAGAGTTCCATTTCCTGTGGTGTCTATGAGATAGTACATCGACTTCAAATACACCAATAAAACTGACCGATACCCAAGGAAAGAACCTGAAACAACTGCTTGGTTTCAACTCTTGCCAGTGATTCATAAATAACAATAATAGCTCAAATCTGACATCAGCAAAGTTGCTGTATTATCTTCTGAGGAGTCTTTGTATCAGTGAATCATTTACTAGTTCGAATTCTCCTTATTTCCTAATTTTTAGGCAGTGTGGAGGTAAAAACAAATTTAAAGATAAAATGTAATGTAACTGAAATGTTTGTGCTCTAATGCCACATTGATTGTGCATTTCCAAGTATATTTTACCTTTCCAAATATATATATACTTTTTTTTAAATATTACCATTATAGGTATGTATGAATATTCTTCTAACCAAAAGGTATTTGCAACAACTTTTTGGTGGTAGATGTTAGATCCCGATGATCTCTGTCAGTAAAGGTAGTGATGGAGCTCTGAGCATTGTGTCCTCCTTTCTGATGGGTCTCAGCACAATTTCCTCATACCTCGTAGAGCAGTCAGGACAACACCTTCAAGAAGGAAAAATAAAAAAAACCCACAACAAAATACTGCTAACACTTTAGTATTTCTTGCATAACACTGTCTGCTGAAGAACTTGGAAAGAAATCTTTGTTAATTTAATGGAGAGGGGCAATGAATTTTAATAACTTTGGAGCAATAGCAGGCAAACCTTCTCTCCTAAATACTCCAAGATAGTCAAAGTTTGAGCTTTAGATGAGGGAACCTCTAGTGTCTGTACTTTAGGCATTGCTTTGTATTATGGGAAATAAAACCAGGCCCCCGTGAGGGTTTGGCTGAGATGGAGTTAATTTTCCCACTGCAGCCCTCATCGTGCTGAGCAGAGAGAAAGGTGTTGAGAGAACAGCAGTGTTTGGGCACTGCTGGGCAGTGTCCCCACAGCACCAAGGTTGTCTGTCCAAGCCACCATCCACTGGCCCCAAAAGGCCCCTAGGCTGGGTCTGGGCAGGAGCCTGGGAGGGGACACAGCCAGAGCAGCTGAGCCAGGCAGGCAAAAGGGAAATCCCATTCCATACAGCATCTGCTCAGCAATAAAAGGCAGAGGTTGGGAGACACGCAATTTTTATGGCATTTGTCTTCTTGGGCAACCACTGCATGTACTGAAGCCCTGTTTCCTGGGAAGTGTCAAACATTGGCTGTTGATGGGAAATAAAATTTTTTCTTTGGCTTCCGCACCTATAATGTTTGCTTTTGCTTTATTAAACTGCCTTTATCTTGACTCATGAGATTTTTTTTCTATTTACTTTGTCCCCAGGCTCTGTTCTGCTGAGGAAAGGGAGGGATTATATAGATCCCTCTGGAGCAGGAGATCTAGGGATAGAGCACTTGCACACACCCAAGGTCAACTCACCACAATATGAAAAAAGGGTTTTGAACAAACCCTGAGCCCTGAGAAGATAAGGCTACAAAGCAACTGTTGAAGAAATTATTGTCAGAAGCTTTTTCTACTGACATGTTTTTCTTCTTCTCATGACTCTCCTATTCTTTGCAAGAACAAGAACAAATACTGCTCCTGGGAGACTCAGAATTGTATAAGACTTGAGAGCTACACTGCTTTTAACATTGACATAGTGTGTATTTGAGGGCTTAATCCTTCTTACAGATAAGTTGAGACATTGCCTAACACTGCCATAGGCTTCTCAGAAATATTTTTGGGGTAAAAAAAAAAAAAAAAGAGCAGAGAATCATGGAAAATCTGCTTTTCTTGAAAACAGATCAAAGAAGAAATATCAGTATAGGAAAATTAAGACAAAGCACGGAGAAGCAGTTGAGACAGACTTTAAATAGGAAATTGACAGGCAATGGAGAATTGGCATGGAATCATTTGAATACATGAAGTGTTAATCACAGAATTAGTGACTGAAAACTAAGGCAAAAAGGAAAATCAGTGCCAAGCTTACTGTGATGATGATGAGACTGATCATAAGGCACATAAGAAAGGAGCTGTGATAACAGTGGAAAGATAATGGTTTCCATTCTTTAATAAACAATAGTTCCTCCTATTGCCCTTATCTCACTTCTTACAAAATATGGAATGGGCGTAATTCTAAATCTTTTATCAAAAATCAAAATTTGCTTTGAAGGTGAAGAAATACATGAGAGAAATATGATGAAATACAAAACCAGGCAAGCACATGCCACTTCTTCTTTCCTCAAAAGGTAAATTAGTACACAGGCTGTACTCAAGCCTGTCTTGTCAAAGGAGTGTATGAGGAGACGCGGCTGCACATGCATTTACTTTGTGATTGTTGTAGCATGTATACTCTTATATAATCACAGTTTTTATAATTGCTATTGTAGCAAGTCTCGATATTTTCCTGGTAAAAGCCACTCAAGGTAGAGTTCTGATTACTTTTCTGTAAGAGACTTGTACTTGTGAGAGAAGAAACCTGGAGTTTCCATTGTTATGTTTGTGCAGTGGTTTCACATTCACCTCTGGTTTTGTTAGTAAAATTTAGCATAGTGGTTTAAATGTGTTTCTGCTGTGAAATAGGATTAAGGAGAAAAAGGCAGAACAGGCCTAACTTAAGGTAAACAGATTTTATTAACACACACACACTAAAGAATAAAGAGAAAAAAATTGAAACTTCAAAGCACTTCTCTTTCTCTCACAAACTGTTCACTTTCTCACAACTAACACAGAGAGACAAAACTATGATTTTCAGTCAGTTTCACTATATAAACATAATCTTCTACCACTTTGGGTACTTTACTGTCTTATGGGTCCTACAGACAATTTAGAATAGTTCTTTTGTAGGTTTTAACTGTTATAAAAACAGCTGCCCAGTAAAATCTATTTCTATGACCCCTCCCATTAGCAGTTTTCTAAGCTGCTTATGAGTCATGGGTTCAGACTTTTGAATATTAGGGTCTCACTTTTTAAAGATGTATAACTCCAAACAACAAAGGATTCTTCATCTCAAGAAATAGAGATTTTTTTTTACTTTTTCACTAGTACAGAGGACTTCTCATTTTTGTTTTTGTTTAAGCACCTCATAAGATCAATATCACTTAGTCTATCATAAACACCTTGTTTCAAAATCCACACACAAATTTGAACATGTCCCTAAATGTATATATTTCCTATGATTTAAAGGGATATTTCAGTCTAGTCTCCATGGTTTACATCTAGAGAAGTTCAGTGAAAAATGTTCACTTCTTCAATTCCTTCTTCTAATAATCTTAGTCAGTTCTTTTGCTGACTCTGTATCA
>VWYN01010202.1:0-57353 GCA_013400075.1 Hippolais icterina
TGGCTCTCCAGTTCATGGATCATATCATGGATGGGGGTCGCAGAGTCCCAGGTGGTGCAGTATTATCAATGGTGCAGTGATGTGGTAGTGACTTGTACCTGTTGTTCTTCGACCTTCAGCAGTCCCAAAACAGAGGAATCCTCTGAGAGACCAGCCAAGATATTCAGCTGTCTCCCCAGCANAATGGTGCAGTGATGTGGTAGTGACTTGTACCTGTTGTTCTTCGACCTTCAGCAGTCCCAAAACAGAGGAATCCTCTGAGAGACCAGCCAAGATATTCAGCTGTCTCCCCAGCAGCTATCCCCGAAATCTTAACAAGACCTTTTTGGGTCCTTGAAATGCCCTCTTTTGAGGCAGTCTAAGCTAAGGAGGCATGGGGCCTCTGGGCCAGTCACAGTGGGGTGTTTTTAATTTCCAGTCATGCTCTCTCCACCTAGTGCAGTCAGCTGTTGGGTTCCCCTTGGCACCCCAGAAAGAGATGGATTCTGTCCCCACATATCCTGATGACATCAAGATACATCATGTGCCAGTGTGAACTAAAGCCTTAAACTCCTGTGTGAGTGTTGTGCTAGGGCTCTGTATCTACACAGTCCAATAGATCTGATTGTCCTTTTCTTCTACCTGGCTGGGGCCTCTGTAGTTCTAGTAATAGTACATGTTGCTCACTTCTTGTAAATATGAGTTGGAGGTCCCTTCAAGAGAATCAGAAGTAACACCAGCCCTTATATTAAAAATTAACTCTGTCCTGGCCAGAACCAGGACAGGAGCACAAAGTAAGAAGGACCGAGAGACCCTGTGAAGATTCACTTGTATCTACTTGTGAATTGGATTATTTGCAATACATTACGTGTGAAATTAAGTTATTACCAAGCAGATCACACTCTGTGTGGGTGTGAGATTGTTGCAAGTACAGCCTGTCTCTGACCTTGCGTCAGAAAAAATAAAAGTTTGTGCATTGAGACTAGATAGATGTGAATGTTCCAGCAATATATTCTGTTCTTAGATCTGGTGTTAGTTTCAGTCTCATAGGATGTTTAAAAATTGTCTGTTAGACAGTCATTCTGTATGTCTTCTTATTTTAGATCCAGAAGTTTTGTGTTTTCAGTATTCTCTTAGAAGCATCCTGATAAGTGAATGCAGGTCATCTTCGGCTATGAGATGCATTTTTCTAGCGGAAGAACAGCAATGTGGTTAAGAGGAGGGGTGGTCAAGTAGGAGAATAGAAGTGAAAGATGTGTGTACTCCATACGTCTCTGCACAGGGTTGCTGACTATATCCAGTGATTGTGCCCAGATGAGCGCCAGCCATGCGCCTTGGGCTCTCATGAGCAAGAACCTCAGGAGGGCCACATTACTCCTCCTGCTGTTGACGCTCAGTGGGAGATGTTGCTACCCTTCTGCCCTTTTGCTTGGATATTTTCGGCAGGTCAACTAGTCACACTGCTCCCTGACTGATGTGGTCCTGGCCACTCTGATAAGTGACCACACATTTGTGAGTGCTGTGCTCTTGCTTGACTTCACCACCTGAGCTGGTTTCTCTGGTTTGGAGAGCAGTACTAATGAAGTAAAGTTAAAAGGTGCAGGGGTGGTGGGCAATTAGAATAGAATAGGGAACATCCTGGATGTCTTATCATGCATAAAAAACGCAGGTTCTAATTGCTTGCCCAAAAAAAAAATTAAAAGTAAAAACAGCTCTTTCAAATCGTGGAATTACTTATTATTTTGTATATTCTATGGCTGAGACTGGTTGTAATTTAGATCTTCATTTACTATAATATTGGAGTTAACTGCACACGGAATGATAGTCCAGTTTCCTAGAAAGGCTCCTTAAAATTGAATGTGTGCTTATGTACTCCTTGCTGTGATGTGTGTTTTGCTCTGTGCACTGTGTGAAGCAAAAAGAGATTTATTGCCTTAATTTCATTTATTTTTCCACTCCTCTTTTAGGAGTTTCTTTAAAGCCTTTTCACTTATTGGAGAAACTCAGGAACGAGAGAGAGTTTTAATCCACTTCTCCAGCAGATACTACCAGTGCAACCCAAATGCCATTTCTTCTCAAGGTAACTTTGTTTCTGATACTGAAGTCTTTGCTTGTTGCTGTCTTCCTTTTTTCTCACCTTCAGTAGTACATATGGTATATGCCTGGAAAATGAAGCTACATAGTCACTGTACCACACTTTAGAGATTGTCTCTGGTAAGCATTGAAACCCCCAGCAGGAAAGGTGTTTAGGCTTCCTCAGTATAAACCCTCAGTTTTGGCACCTCCAGATTTGTCCTCAGTTGTAGTTTCTGGTGTTGCTGGCTTTGGAGTGTGGATACTTGTACTCCAGCTGCACTCATGTGGACAGGAATAGATCCCATGTCAGCAGGAAGAGAGAATGTTCACTTTCCATGCTCCATTCAGCTCTTGTGTCTGTCTGCATGCACTGGCATCAGGCATGCCAGTTCTTGCCAGTTTTGGGGGTGAATTTTGGGTGCTGTATCCTGACCCTGGCATGGTTTCATTTTGGCTAGCTAACATCAGTCAGAGTGCTCCTCCTTGCCAATGTTTTCAGTCAGTTTGGAAAGAGATGATGGAAACAAACAAGCACATAGATCAAACCTGAGAAAACTGGGATTGCAGAAGAGGACAAACTGTCTGTTGGCGTAATTGCTGTGTTCTGCCAGACATGCTGGCAGAGCCTTGTGGCCCTGTGATTGCAGCACGGGCTGATCACACACTGAAGGGGGAGGTTGAAAAAGAAGGCAGTCGTGGGTTTAGCTGTACCTTTAGTTTCAAGTGTGAGAAGGAGCTGCTACACTTGGAGGTACCACTGTGCCTCCTTACCCCTTGCTTTGTGACCTACCCCTTTGCAGTGAGATGATACTTGGGTACTTTGTACCTCTTCAGCTTTACTAGCTGTCATGCAGGGGAGGGAAAGAGTTGGGAGTAAGACAGGATCTGCTCCTGTGCTGTCTCTATCCTCTGCCTATTGCCTTTTATTTCAAGACACTGTAGGCAGTCAGGTAGAATGAGTGTGTCATGTGCAGAGAGAAATAATGACTTGCTTGATGATGTGGTTGCCTTACTCTATTCCAGGGTGCAAGAGGGAAATTGTGACTTTGGACCCTGAGTAAGCATTTAAATCTTGCACACTTAACCCAGGATCTTAATACTATGTGCAGTTTGGGCACTACAATATAAGAAAGATACAAAGCTCAGAAAGTATCCTGAAAAAGGATATGAAGATGAGGAGTGGTCTAGAGGGGAAGCTAGATGAGGAGCAGTGAGATCACATAGTTTGCAGAGCTTGTAGGAAACTGAGGGGAGGCCTCATTGCAGTCTACAGCTTCCTCATGAGAGGTAGAGGAGGGGCAGGCACTGATCTCTTCTCTGTGGTGACCAGTGACAGGAGCTGAGGGAATGGCTTAAAGTTGTATAAGCAGAGGTTTATGCTGGACTTTAGAGAGAGGTTGCTCTCCCCGAGGGTGGTTGGGCACTGGAACATGTTCCCCAGGGAAGTGGTCACAGCACCAGCCTGACTGAGCTCAAGAAGTGTTTGGACAATGCTCTCAAGCACATGGTATGATTCTTAGGGTTATCCTGTGCAGAGACAGGAGTTGAACTCCATGATCCTTGTAGGGTGTCTTCTAGACTTGCATGGAAACTTTATTCAAAAAGGGCTTTAAGTACTACTACTTTTTCCTGAGGTGGGCACAGTGAAGAACTTGACAAAAGTTCCCAGAAGGTTCACAACCAGACTTTCCTAGCAAACCTTAGAAGTTCAGGAATTTGGCAGAATTTAAAACAAACATTCAATCAAAATAAAGCATTTCAGAGAGCATGGACTTAGCAAACTGTATTCATCCAACGTTAATTACCCATATTTCAGAAAATGGAAATTAGGAGTAGAAAAGAAGAAAAAGAGACAAAAAGAAAGCCTGAAAAACAAGATTTAGCTACTGCCCTGGATCCTAGTGTGGTTTCAGCTTCCATAAAATCCAAAGACAGTAGGGACACAATCGCACATCCTGGCATCTGCTCTGGCTTCCTGTGGTGAGCAACCCCAAGGAGGGCCTCCAGTCATCTGGCCACTCCAGGGCTTGACTGGGGCTCCAGGGCAGGTGTGGAGCATTGCTTTCAGTGTGCCAGTGATTAGTGGCAATTCTGAACTAGAGGCTCCAGAGAGTGTGGTGTGGAGCAGTGCACCATCCCATTTTCTGCAGAGCTTCTCCCCATACACACTGATTTCAGTTGTTCTGAGCCAGTAATCATTTTCTTCAGTCTCTCACTTCTCCAACTCTATACTCTGGTTCTGTGAATCTGGCTTATTGCTGAAGGACTTGGCCACAGGACCAGCTTAGAAACCCTTGTAGTGCTCTCTACCCAACATGGAGCTAAGGCAGCATAAATAACTGATTGTACTTTTCCAAAATTAGGTTTAATTGAGCTCTGAATGAGGACTGAGCCAGAGAGGGAGAAAAACAGGATACCCTGCTGCACCCACTCTTTACACAAGAACAAATACATTTTACTTTTTTGTTTTTGCACTAAAGTAAATGAGGAAGAAGGTGTTGATTCAGACTATAATATTGGTATTAGCAAGCTAAGAGTGATAGCATGATTTCCTGTCTTGCTTGCCTCATCTATGGGTGCTGCAAGACAGTTTTGACAATTACTAAAAGGTGAAAGAAAGACTGTTCTGGTTTGGCAGCTGTCCGATGGCCTCGTTGTTCATTTATTTAATTATATATATTTCTTGATAAAACATACTCTTATAAAGGGAACAGACTCAATTAGTCTACAAGTCTCAGCTTCCTAAAAGTCCAGATGTGGTTTTGCATGTGACTCTGGTTATTTCTCTTTCTGCAGATGGAGTTCACTGTCTCACGTGTGCCATGATGCTTCTGAACACAGACCTGCATGGCCATGTGAGTATGCGCAGCTTTTGACTGCTCCTGTCCACATGCTGGGACGGGATGGTCTTGTGGCAGTCCCTGTGCTAGTGGCCTTCTTCTAAAGCCCCTGCAAACAGCAAACAGTGAGAAGGCTACACTCCCAGGCTGTTGTCCTAGGCAGGCCTTTCCAGCATGCCTTGATCAGTCATGTGTAAGCTGGCATTGTTCCTGGCGTTGCCAAAATATCTGAACATATCCTTGTCCTCAGGCCCATCTTTCTGGTGTGCTTACCATTCTTCCTGCAGCAGGCCCTGACCAGGAAGCTGTGCTTGGGATTGGCTTCCCCTTTATAGTATGTACAAACATGTGGGAAGGCAGAATAAAGACGGGAGGTGAAGAAGTTTTGGGAAGGTCACAAAAGCAAGGTGATGTTTGCAGGCATTCAGTTGCAGGAGGCAGATCTGGTGGAAGCTGAGTTTTGCACAGACAAATGATGGGCATACTCAGAGCCAAGAGACTGGAGGGAGGATGTGGGCATGCTGAGTGGGAGTCCGGTGTTCCTGCCCTGCACGCCGCTTCCGTCTGCCTGTCCAGGTGAAATAGTATTTTGGTTTGAGTACTCTTAGTCATGCTGCTTCAGGGTGCCAGAGTGGGTATTTCAGCACCTGTGGTGCAATAGACCTGCTATGCAAGGTATTCGCATGCTGATGGAAGGCTTCCTCTGCCCTGGAGTTAGGATGAAGTGTTTAAAAACACAGGGAGCATGATAGTGTGCAAAAGCAGTAGCTCCAGCCAATTGGCTCTGAGGCTTCTCTCTGGCCCTCCATTGCATTTGCAAGGGCTCTTCCAAGAGGGTGTCCCTTGGGAACTCTTGCACATTAATGGTGTTGCATTGGGCAGCAGGTTGTGGAGGCACTCTGAGCCTGTCTTAATAGGCTGCTTAGCCCCAGTGGGGTGCTGGTAATAAAACCAAAACCTGAATATTCACAAGGAGTTCTGAGACCCACCTCCCATTAATTGAATGCCTTTGTCTGAAGATTGTGGAAGCAGGAGGGGATAGGGAGTTGTGAAGAACTTTTTTCTCTTGCCCTTCCCTACTGAAGGGTGTGCCAGTTGAGTGTGAGTGAAGGGTACAGGAGTGTGCCCCAGTTTGTCTCTTAGGACACATGGCTTCTCTTGAGCACACCTGAGTCTTTCTGCACAAGTATCCCACTCCCCAGAGCGGTAAGCAGCCTGGGGCTCCTGCTTTACAGCCTGCCTGGCCTCACAGTTTTGGGAGGGAGACCCTAGAAAAATAATGGTTATGCATCAGCCTGACAGCAATTCCCATTGCTCCCTGCGATGCTTTAGTGGCCCTACTGTCTCCAGTAGGTACTGGAATAAACGATCTGGCTCTGACCCATCATTGCTGCTGCTGACTGATTGTTGCAGTGTATAACTTTGGAGGCTTATTCTGCTGGCACTTGACAGTGTGTTGTTGTTTATGTGCAGCTGCAGTATTTGCCAGATTCTTGCCTGTATTGTGTCCATGGGTGTGTCATCGTGCTCCCTCCAACCCCTCTGATTTCCTCTAATTTTAGTCTTCCTCTTAGTGCTTTGCATTTTTCTACATAGGTGGTAAGTTCGATGTTTTTGATTTGGAATGTAGCTCTTGCAGATATGCCTAATTGCCTGTTTCCTAACAAAGATAATGCTTTGCCCCATCCTTAACAGGATTCTGGTAGAGCAGGAAGCAAATGAGTCACAGGGCTTGTCTATACACTGAGCTCTGTTTGTTACTGACATACTGATCATAAGCATAGACACTTCTATTTCACAATCAGCTCAACTGCTTGTAGGGCTGTGTTGCAGCTGCTCTGCCTTCAGTTTCCATTTGCCTTTAACTCTTGTAGGCAGACTCTTACTTATCCCCTTTATTTTCCCTGTCTTGCCACACGTCTTATTAATTTGTACTTACTTATTTGTAACTAAACAGTTTTTGCTAGGTGTGTCTTGGAAATGCATGCTTGCTTCTCTGCACAGAAGTTATCACCCACATTTGTGCTAGAGAATTTTGAGGTATCTCTGCCACCAGGTACATCTTCTGGAACCTCTGTGGCACTGTATGGAAATGTTAGCTTTGGTCCTGCAGCAAAACAACCATTTGTCTGCAATGCCACATTGCTGTTGGCTTTGGTCAACATGGGGAAGCTGCAAACTGCTGTGTGGAGGAAACAACTAGAAGTAGGCTGAAGTTGCAGAGAGAAAGGAAGGCACTTGTAAGTCCACTAGACCAGCTCCAGCCTGCACCTGAAGACTGAAGTTGTGAGCTGTGTTCTATAAGCTTTGCAACCATAGAGCTGTGGTTACAACCTGTTTGTATTGTCAGGAGTTGTCGTGTTGTGGGAAGCCATGAATTGTTCCAGAGTTAACTGCTTGCCTTCTTCCTGTGGGTTTGTGCTGGCTGCAGGCTACGGGATCTTCCTTATCGGCTGGGTGAGACTGATGGCCAAGATTCAGTGGTTTTATTGATCATACATTATGGAAGGGAAATAGAGGATATGCACTTTAAGCTGTCATATAACTTTAAACATAGAATGACCTATATTACCAGCTGATGCCCTTCCTTGGGCTCCAGTCTGTGTTAATTTGGGATCCTGCTCCTACCCAAAGACAAAGTTCACACAGAGCTCTTTTGCTGTACTTCTAGAGACAAAACAAGCCCTTACAGTGGAAAAGTCTTCACTTCCATCTTCCAGCTGACAGTGGTGCTATCCTCAAAGATGCCATGATCATCACAGAGCCCTATTTTGTCCTTTGTCTAACCGTGTTTCTCAGCTCATCTCAGGCTGCTTTCCTTTCCTTAGATGTCTTTGGTATCCTTTTTCATCAATGCAATGTTGTAATTGTTGCCTACAAGGCTCCCCACATGCTAAGCAGGGGCCTTCTAGCACCTGGGGAACTGAGTATAAACACTTTCTCTGAGGGGTGATGGAGACAGGGATTCAAGGGTAGTTTAGGCCAGCCTCAAAACTCTGGATGTAGTTTGCCTCCTACACAGACATGTAGGAACAGCCAAACTGTTCCATTCCATTTGTGGCTTATTTGGGCAACTTTCAGTCTGAGACTTAGACAGGAAGAGAGAAAAGAGAGTGAGCCTATGGAAATGCCAAAGCAGCCTCAGCCTGTGAATCAGAAAAGATAATGACGATGCCTGGGCATTGCACTTGAACTCAGGGCAGTTGCCAGTGAAAGGGAGCCTTGGAAATTGTAAGAGAAGGGTCTAGAAAAGGCCTCAGTCACATGTTTCCTTGTGCCTCACAGCAGATTTAAGTAGAGCTTTTCCATCAGAGACTGGTAGAGCTTCTGGAGACATGGAAATATAAGGCACTATGCAAATACTGGAGATCTTCACCATTGTCCTTTTCATTACCCCCAGTATTAGTCTGGGTTTTTTGGGGGGCATGTGTGTGGGCCTTCGGGTGCAAAAGCACTTTCTCTTTTCTAGCTATATGCATACAAGCACGCTCATCCCTGAGTAATCTTATGAATGCTTTCTCAGTGCTGCGTGCCTTGGGCTTAGAAGAGAGCAGGGAGATGCATTTAATCTGATGTTGCTCATTCCTGTCATTTTGGAAAGCAGCAGGTATATGATGTTGTGTTTCTCTGACACTCCTTCCAGAATATTGGGAAAAAGATGACCTGCCAAGAGTTCATTACTAACCTCCAGGGGATGAACGATGGCAAAGACTTCCCAAGAGGGCTCTTGAAGGTAAGGAATTAACTGCAGAACGTGGATTTCATTTTTACTGGAAGATGGTTCAAAACAGGACACCTATCTTGCATTTTCTGAATCTTAATTGCCAAACATGACAAGTGATGGGCACATTTCTCTGCCCTGAACATACATAATATATATAATGTTTTTTCTCTTGTTTTCCCTCTTGCCTTCACTTTATAGTGAAGGAGACTCTCTGCGGCACAGTGGGGCAAAACTGAGCTGTAGCAGGTCTTACCCCAGAGCTGAGTGCCTTATAAACTCATGTGGTCATGCCAGCTCAGAGGGCTGTCTCCTGATTACAGCAGACAGAAGCAGCCAGTTGGCTCTGAATGCAAATACATAAAGACTAAGTGTGATCTCTGTGTACAATCTGGAAGGCCTGTGTGTTTTTTCATCAAAGGTGCATTGGGGTATTCACATTAGAGCTGGAGATGTAATTTCAGATTATAATGTGCTGTCTGGCACAGGCTGCATTGCTTCAGCTTTTGTTCATTAAGTTTGTGCCAGGAATTTAATTTGAAGAATGGGGGAGGAGGCTGAGCAGGACAAACCTTGTTTTATTGTCAGTAATAATGAGAATGTTTCGCTTCTTTTTTGTCCAATTGCTAGCATGAAACAGCACTTTGTTTAAATGAAGACAGGTGCGCATACAGTGAGGTTCATGATTTATTTATTTTTTTGTAATAGAAATAAAAATAAGAGGCTGCCACATCTGAGAGCTGACCCAATGCCTATTGAAGCAAACCAAATGAGTTACCATCTCTTCTGAGGGTTTTGTGTCAGGTCCATTGTGAAATACAGATGTACCAGCATAGCTGAAAGCAGCAGAGTTTGTCTTCTAGTATTGGTAATTTCTTAATTTTCTGCAGGGAGCTTTTTGTTAGGCCCTCCTGCATCAATTCTTACTAATCAATTGGGAATATAAACGCAATCCCCCTTTATTTTAGATTTAATGTCTTTAATTTTTGAGTCTGTATATCTGTCAGCAGCCACACTTAAATTATTTTTTTCCCAAAGGAATCTCATTTCTCAGTTTTCTGTAGAGGGATGAGTTGAGATTAATTTGCAGGCTAATTACAGACCTTACTGAATAAATAGATTTCCAGATTGTGTTTAAATAACCTGAGTGTACTGACAAGAGACTTCCACTGGTGCTCACCTGCTGTTTGTTTTCCTGCTGACAGAATTATGCAGCTGGAGCTGTACGTTGGTGTTTAGTGCTCACCTGGTAATGCTGGGGATGTCTGACTCTTTACCCAAAGCAAATACCAGGGCTCAGGAGTTTTTGGACATTGACAGACAGAAGAAGTTTCGTGTTGGTGCCCCACTTTATTTAAGGCTTTCTGCCCTTTTCTGTGTGCTGCCTTGATGTCATGGAGACAGAGGTGGTGCCCACCTTTGGTTTTTCATCTGGCTTGTCTGACGACTTGATGAACTGACCCTTGTTTTTTAATTTATCAGTGGAGTGGAGTGGACTAAGTACGAGTAATTGTGCAACTATGTTCAGAGCAGCCATGCTGCCGCTAAATGTGCAATTACAAAGATTTAGCAGAAATTAATTTTTGCATTTGTCTCAATAAATTAAATTCACAGCACACTGCATGTGGGTTGCTGCTGCATTAGCTGTGCAGCCACTGAGCATGGGTGAGGTTGCGAGCCTTCTCCCTGCATCCTTGCCCAGCTGCCTGGGAGAGGAAGAGCGGTTTCCACAGGGTGGCAGTGTGTCCTTGTGGGAGTGAGGTCCTGAGCACCCAGTGGTGACTAATGCAGACCTGTGGCAAAGCAAGTGGGCTTTTCTGTCTCTGCAGTCTCCCTGTGCTCTCCTTGTGGCACTGCTCCACTCTTGTCTGAAGCTCTGCAATTCTGCTGAGCCCCAGAGCAAAGCAGAACAGTGCTGGAGGGAAAGGAAGGCCAGGGAGAGCTGAGTGTTCATCCAGGGCTTGTGAAGCTCTGTGCAGCATTTATTGAGGATCCGTTTCCTAGAGTCAGGGGTGTGAATGTGAATGCTTGGGCTATGCAGGAGAGCTGGCTGAAAGGTATCAATCAAACATTGCTTTCAGTCAATCCCTTTACTCTGAGTGTAGAGTGTGGCCCGAGTGTTTTGTCTGGATAGGAAAATAGCACATCAAGGGCCAGACATCAACAGGTGAGGAGGGACACACTTTTGTGTGATCAGCCTCAGAAAACTTGGGACATTAGATCAAGTTACTCCTTTTTTTTCACCTCTGTGGGGGCGCTATCTCTGTGTTTTACTAAGTTTTTTTCCAACACTGAGAACACTTTTGGTACAAACCACAAGGCCTTCATGACCTGATTCTCTGTGTGTCACTAGTTGTGCTTTCAGAACAGATACTTCACTCTGGTTTGAAAGTAGAAATGGAAAATGCTAATGTGATCCTGCTCACCTTGTGTCTTGCTGTCTTCTCATTTGACATTGAAAAAGGTTTTGCTTTTATATGCCTGTCTGCACAAAGATTCATTGCCTTTCCTTTTTCCTCACTCCTTTAGTCAGATCTGAGGTTGCTTTGAAAGTTGGGACCCATTTGACAAATGTGCCAAACTGTGATTAAAAGTGCACTTCTACCCATGGGGTCTGCTTGTAGTATTCATGTACTCATCACGTATATACATATATATATATATGTAGAAGGGGAAGCCATGGCTACGATCTCCCTCCTTGGAAAGAAAGCAAAATCAGTCTGACGTTTTGGCAGTGTCAAGAACCTCATGACAATGACACGCTAGGTGATTGTACTATGTGACTGTAGCCTTCTTCAGAGCTGGTCTTCACAAGATTTTCTGGAATGAGGGAGGAGATTGTCTTGGAAGGAGCCTAATTTTGGCCATACATTCTTGCTTCAATTCCTGAGGGCAGTGTAGTCCCTACAAATAAAGTGCTGGCGTGGTGCTGGACACAATGTTTTCCTTGTCAGCTTGAGACAAGGTGTGTGGGATTCCACTCCAGGAAGGTGGCAGTAACAAAGGCCTTTCATATGTAAGGAGAGAAAATGTCTTCTGTGGTCCACAGAGGGCCTGCAAGCCTGCTAGAAGGCATCACTGAGGAAAGGGATCCCTGCTTTTGTTTGGCAGTGATCTGGGAGGGGTACTTTGTTGTTAGGCTGTGTGCAAAGTACCACCTGTCCTGCATAAGTAAATGTCCTCTGCATTTACAGTGTCCAAAGCACCTCATTCATGGAATCATGGGCATCACCCAACCTGTGACATGGACTGACTGGTAGCGGTGCTGCCCCATGACACGAATACTGGAAGTGGGGAAGTCATACCTGGCTGTGTGTCTTTTGGCAGAAGGTAGCTCTTCACTGACGTGTTACATCATCTGGGAACCTCCATCATGCTGAGGTACCTGGGATGCTCTACAGGGACTTGGCTAGACTCATCCTGTCAGGGGCTGCTGTTGGAGATAGCATGCAAATCCTGCATAAAAAAATCTGCTTTTTCTCAAAGGCAGGTTTTTGGGTAGGCCTTATCTCCTGCAGAAGCACTGCAGGAATGAAGTGACCAAATTAACTTGGAGTTGCTGGTGCTGAATTCTTCTGAGGAACCAGTCCTCCATAATTTCCTAAGTTATCTAAATTCTTGATCAGGATTCCTGGGATATGCAATTTCCTATAGAAGCAGCAAAGTAGGATTTATCTCATGTTGCTGTCAGTTCCCTGCTCTTTAATTAAGGGGTTTTTTTGCCAGTATCTTTCTGCCTCCTCTCTCTCGCTTGTTTTAATTTGCTTTGAAAGCCCTCAAAACAAACACTCAATATAAAGAGAATTGCTGGCATCTTACTTCATCCATTCCAGTCATTTCAGGTATTTAGCAGAGAGAATGAGCATTAGGTGGCTAACTTCTCCCTGCACAGCCTCAGCCCCCTTTTATGGAGAGGAGCTCACACTGACTGGACTGCTGTGTACACCCTAAGTGCTATCATTGGAGTCTCTCTTGTCATCCTTTTCGTGGCTTTTTGGCAAGTAATTCCCACCTTCGAGGGAAACCTGAGGAAGTGGTGGAGATGAAAGCATGTGAGAGCGTGCCAGGATGGCCCCAGGAGGACTGCACTGACTGCTGTAACACCTTGCAGCAGTGGGCAGAGGAGAGGACCAAGCGTCTTTGCTCTACTGAATGGGACAGAGGTCTGCCTCCTTGTTTCTTTCCCAAAATAAAGTTTTTTCTCTTAAAAATATTTCTGTTGGAAATAGTATTTTTGGGCCATTTCTTATCTGTATTAAATAGAAGATCTGTTACAGAAGGCCCCTTTCAGCTGCTAGGAGACAACAGACCCTAATCTAGCAGCATAAAAGTCAGGGAATGCAGGATAAAATCATTGATCTTTGTCTTAAACGGTTGTCTGTGAAAGCATACTTTCCTTTCACTCTCAGAGAAGCCACAAGATCCATACTGACTGTAGGGAACAGCTGGCATCTCTTCACTCTTCTCCATCCTTGCTGAGAACCTTCCTGCCATGATAACCTTTGTTTCCTTCAACTTGGAGTTTTTTGGGTGTTGTGTTGAAATGCAAATATATTTTCTTTTTGCATTTCAGGAATTTACATCAGTGCATCTAAAAAGAAAAATCCATGATCTATATATTTTTTTAAGTCAAATAAACCCAGATATTGAGTTGAGGAAAGCCTCATAATAGCAAAAGCCTAATACCAACTGTGGCTCTGAGCAGGGAAAGCAGAACTTTAAACAAGGCTTAAAATTTTTTGAAGGTGATAGAAGAATTAGGATTGCTCTGTATAGTCTAGGCGTGATGTGAGGGATTGCTTATCTTGCTAGAAATCAACCTGGATTTCAGGATGGATCTGTTCTGCTTTGACAATATGCATTTTTCTGAATTATTTTTGGTCCTTCAACCTTTCACCTCTTTACTTTCCAATTGTTATTCAAAAGATCTCACCTAGCCTACCAGGCTTTTGTGTCAGCAAGGAGTGAAACCCAAGCAGAGTCAGCTAAGAATTTCCATTGCTACTGGCTGCAATTACATGACTCAATACCAGCCTGATAATGAGCATTTGTGGGGTTAATTTTCATCTGTGGAGGCAAGCTATCTGTAGTGTCTGTCCAGGTTGATCAGACAAGGGAATTAAACCTAATTGGCTTCTCCAGCCTGTTAGATAGCCAGTGCCATCACTTGTCTCCTGCTGTAAGTGAAATGCATAGCAGGTCCCAAGGATGAATGTCAGCTGTCAAGTATGGAAGATACAGACTGGTAATCTCCAGGATTGATGCACTCTGCCATTTTAGAAGAGGAATTTGGGGGTCTTTTCAGACTGGGAATTCTCTAATACAATGTCAAACATACATTTTGGTGCCTATGACATACTACTCCCACCTCCATGTAGGTAGAAAACAAATTCTGAAAAACATTCTTTGATCTTCCACCCACTGATGTGCTTGAAATTTAAGTTCTGTGCTGCATCTCAAGGGAAGGAGGAGTAGGAATATAATTTATACCATATTTAAAAAAAAAGAAAGGAAGAAGTAGGAGAAGGAGAAAGAGAGGAAGGAGAAGGAGAAGGAGAAGAAGAAGAAGAAGAAAGAGGAAGAAGAAGAAGAAAGAAGAAGAAGAAAGAAGAAGAAGAAAGAAGAAGAAGGAAGAAGAAGAAGAAAGAAGAAGAAAGAAGAAGAGGAACAAGAAAGAAGAAGAAGAGAACATTCCTCCACCAGCTTTAGGATTATTGCTGTATAAGTCCTTGGTATTCCTTCCTTCTGTCACCACACTTTTCAAATAGCATTGGACTATTCTTTCTCTGACTCAGTTACACTGTTTTCTTTTGAACAATAGTATTAGACTGCTCCTTAAATTCAGAATTTTTTTTCTCCTTTACTGTGATGTTAAATTGAATTGTACAAATATGAGGTAAATCCAAGGCACTAGTTTTCTGTCCTGTTGACAGATGGGTTCTGGAAGGTGTCAAGAGAGGTAGAAAGGATTTCACCTGCTTTTGGGGCAAGGTAGCTGGACATGAGTCCGTAGGTAGATGGAATTCTGGAGAAAAGGGATATGAAAGGCAATGCCTATTTTTCCCCCTTCCATAGTGCAGTGTCTGCAGCCACAGGTGGCACCCACTTGAAACCTGTGATGATTTAGCGTGGCCTCAATTTCCTTGCTCCCCCGTCTTCTCCGACTTCTTCCTATTATGCCCCTCTCTTTCTTTTTGCCCCCTTCCTTTTGCCCTATTCCTTCCTTCCCCCACTTTCTTTACCCCCACTTCCTTGTCCTCCCCTTCCTTTTCCTCTTTTACTTTTGTTGATTTGTTGTGTTTGCTGTTTGAGTCAGAGAGAAGCCTTGCAGGGTGGTTGTTTTTCTTTTTTTTGTTTTTTTTTTAATGCAGATCTCTAGGGTGAGTGGTTTATTTCAGTGGTGTTGACTCTAAACATGTGCACTGTACAGACAATGGCAGAGATGGTTTGTAGCTGGTCTGAGATAGTTTGTTTTACATCACTTCTTTAATCACTTTCCTCTGGGTTTCTGTCACACTTATGCAGAATTTTAGGGTTTTGATGGATTTGTTTGAGGTGCTGCTGTTTTCTGTAGCTACATTTGTCAGCTTTAACTTAAAGAACTTGGTGGTCTGTGTTAGTCTGCCTACTATATGGCTCACTTAATTTCTTCAAGCTCTGTTGACAGCAGATGATAATTCCTAAAAGGAGAAATTCAAGAACAGGAACTCTTCCCCTTGGATACTATAGTGCTTTCCCAGGAGATACAACAGCTAGTCCGTGAAACAACTGTTTTCAGATCTGCTGCAAGGAACATGAAGATGGCTGAAGGCATCTCTTCACTTGTGGTGCTAATTGGGATAACGGAGTGCGTGATTTCTTTGAATCCCTGTTTTTATCCAAAGGCTTGTTTTCATTAAACCTGTGATGTGCTATTGTTCTCAGCAGGGCACCTACCTTAGGAGTAGTTTCTTTTGGCATAAGATGCAGTATGGATCCCAGAGATACAGTGATACCAGGATTCATTTGGTCTTCCACCAGTTGTTGTGATTTTGTCATTCTCCTCACTTCTGGGTGCTTATTGATGTAAAAAGTTGTAAAGGCTTGTGCTGTGACCGTGATCTGCTGGTTGTGGATGCACTTTTAGCCCTCTTCTCATGTAACCTAAACCAGAGATAGTTCAGTTGCCCTCATGCAGTCATCCATCATTCTCCCACCATTCCAGCTGTTACCCTGCTAGGATTCCTGTTGAATGTGCATGTAGAAAAAAATTGAGTGTCTGCTCTAGTATTTCTACTGTTCTCAGAACAGAAGGCATTTAAATTTAATCTTGATTGTCAGCTCCCCCTAGCTAGCAGACCTCAGAACTTGTTGTCTTAATATTACAGAAATTTTACTGTTGATCAGTTTTAAGCTCTCGTTCTGTAGCCATTGTGTAAAAGTAGCTTATCCATCAGAATTAACTTTCCCCTTCCTTCCTATTTTGGGGAGAAGGAAAAGAAATTAAAGAAGGGAAGATGAAGGATGAAGGAAAGATTTAATGTTGTTTATTTAATAAACAGCATTTAATGGCAGCATTAAATAGTTTTGCCTTTCTCTGCTACACAAATATGTTACTGGCTTTTGAGGGTATATTTTAAGTAATTGATATGCCTGTGTTTATGTATTTTGTCAGATTGTGTTGCTTGTATTTGTTGTTGACATCAGGCTTAAATGATGCTAATGTGACTTAGTTTGAGGACGTTGGAGTTCTTTAGATACAGTAATGTCGTCCTTAGGTTTGTACCCCAAAAGCCAATACTGAATTTTACTTTGAATTCTGCAGTTTTACTCCTTGTGTTGTTGATTTGCTCAATGATATTAGGAAGACCAAGCAAGGACTGAGTACATTTTGCTTCCCAGGGAAACTTGACTGGTGGGAGGAACAGATGGGAAGGAGCTTATTTCAGGGTAAGTTGGAACAGCTGCCCATTTCCTCTGTGTGTGATGGGGTCTGACATAGTGCCTTGTGACAAGAGAAAAGCTTTTGTATGGTTTTAAAAGGATGAGATGGAAGGAATAAGAGAGACTGTTTTTCTCCTTCTGCATTTGTTTCGACCCAAGGTTTAAAATTTTCTTGCTGGTTTATGGTTTATTCCTTAGAGGAACTCATAGGGAAGCTCTCTACATAGAGTCACAGTCCTTTTGGTCACTCCAGTGGTGTCACTGACTAAAAAAGTGTTTACATTCTGCCCCTTTCCTACCACCTCTTTGCTGACCTGTGTACAAGAGGGAGATCCTGAATTCTTGACACATTTGGGGGGTCCTCTGAGTGTGGTCAGCTCTGATTTTTCTGATACTGCACAGCTATTTCAGTCCCTCTTTAAAAACATCTCTTCTATCCCTCTATTTATGTTAACAAAACACTTTTCCCTCAGAAATCCCTGTTGCTCAGTTACAGACATAAATCAATTCTGTGTGCATACTAATTTGTAAAATGGTGGGTCTTTTCTAATGTCAAAGCATGGACTTTCTCCAGAATAAGTCACTGTGTACACAGAATACTGGCTCAGTCAGGAGTACAAGATTTTATTATCACTTGCAGATGAAAATCAGGGCCGCTGATGAAATCTAAAGTGAATCCCCAGTCTGAAGATATTTAAGGCTTCAAATGCATGATCTCAGGAGGCTCTCTTTAGGAGAGTATGAGCTGCGAAGTGTTTTCCATACTCATATGAAAAAAAGAAGAAAGAACATTCTGTCATCCTTGGAGTTTTGGACTGCTGCAGAAACAGACTTTTTCCTTTCTGAAGTAAGGTTCCTGTCCTACCTGAAGGTCTGCTAACTTCAGCTCAGAGAATGCTAGATGAGCTGCTGCAATAAGGCAGCAGTGATGGTGCTGTGGGCAACAGAAAAGAAATATTGCTTTGATTCAGTCCAGCTTGTGTTTAATAATAAAATTGCTCTGTGTAATTGACACTGGCCTAGGTCTGTGTGTGATATTTAGGGAGTAAAATTATATCCGATGTGTTGAGGGTGCTTGGGGAGTTGGCCTTATAAATCTGAGAGTAAGAATAATCTGCTAAGCAGGGGGCTGCTAGGATAGAGTGATTTGTGGCCATTTACATAGCACCTGACAGGACCTGCTGCTTAGCTCATCTGGAGCAGTTTGACTGCAGTGCAAATTTCCTGTGAAAAGTGATTTTCTTTGAAAAGCTTTCCCACAAGCAGTGGATAATTTCACATGGGTTAAGTAAGATAAAACCTTTTTTGCGGAGTGGCAGAAGTAACTCAGAGCATGGTTATTGCCAGAGGATAAAGGTTCCTTTCAGTTATCCTCTAGCAATGACAGGTTCATATAAAAAAGGGGCACATTTGGGATTTGATTTTAATGTGTGAGGTAGGAGTGGGCTTGCTAGGTCTGACTGTTGTGGAAATGAAAATGTGTTTTTCTTGTTGGCTAGAAGAGAAGATATCTGTGCCTGAGGCAGGGTGGAGGCAGAATCTGTGAGGAATTAGAAGTTTCCCACCCCAGAGGCAGTTTTTGTGTTGATATTTAGGTATCCTGTCCTCTGTTCACTGGCCGCTGTCCTTCAGCAGGGTTCACACCTTTTACAGTCTGTGGGAGGTATCGTACCTTGTAGGGTCCTTGGGGGCAACATGAGCAAAGGGTTAATGCTGTCAGAAAGGCTGCTGCATGCTGGGGAGACAGCAGCGTCTTTAACGAGCAAAAATGCATCTAGGACCATCAAGTGACTGTCTAGCTGTTTGCTCTGAAAGGGTGTAAATTCCTGATTGCAAGAGACTGGGAAGATACAACCAGGAGAAAAGTCCACTCTGTTTATATGCATCTTATTTACCCCTGGGTGCTGTTGGGGGCATGACATGGAGTAAGGAAACTCTCACTTTGCTTTCACATGGCTTGGCAGACATAGAACGGGACTCAGGTGTGAATGGAGACTGGAGCCTCTTCACCCAGCATTTGGCTGCCTGATATATCTCAGCACAGGATGTTCACCTCAGCATGCCAGGCAGCACCGCCTCATTGCTGTCTCTGTGCACAGACTTGCTCCTTGCATGTCTTACTGTGAGGACAATGGCTCTCCTGCCCTCCTGCAACCCAACACCACTGCTGCTGTCCTTGTCCTGCCTGGTGATATGGTGGTATGGGGCAGGTTGCTGAACCTGGTGTTTAGCCTTGCTGCAGAGTCTTCCAGCTCCTTGTGCACCTTCTGCGCAAACTGTTTGCCTTTTCTGGGTTTTGGGACAATGACCTCATTGTCCACTTTTGCCTTGCTGCTCACACAAGCTGCACCATCTGTCCAGTGTGTGTCTAGGCAGCCATCATGATGCTGTGCTGAGCCGAGTAGAGCACAGCAATCTCTCACTCTCTCACATTGGAGCACGTTGCCATGACAATGCACAGTCTGCTGCACTCTGGGTCTCCAGGAGCCAGAAATGATGGTGCTTTTGCAACATGGAGGTAAACATCTCTCTTTTCCTGTATTTAGCGCATCCACCCCTCAGTAAGAGTACTAGCTCCTTTTGGCGTCAGTCTCCCCTTACTCCCTGCGTGAAGGCAGATGGCTCCAGGCACAGAGAGTGCTGTGGGTTGGAGTGGTGCCTCTGGCAGTGGTAGTGGCCCTCCCATCGCTAGGTTATGTGGGTTTGCCGCAAGGGATAAACAGGGTGCCACTCGGGAGCTGCATCACTTGTGGTGTCAGCCACTGGAGCATGCAGTTTGCTTCTGTAGGGGTATGGCTGCAGCTCTCCTGGTTGCCGAGCGGGGAGATGAGTCCCTAGCTGCTTGTTCACAGCTCTGCTGCTGGTTTGCACTGATCACCTTGGAAAAGCGGTCACTTTTAGAGTGTGAAAGTGGTCTTGCTCTCTCTTCCACGTTGGGAAGGCACCCCAAGCACTCTGGCTATTGAGTGCAAACACTTGTGGAAATTTGCTGATTTGTCTCTCTGGGGCTTGCCAGTACTTTGTTATAGTGCTGTGGGTTTTCACTCATTTCTCCAGGGCTTTGAGAATCCATCAGTATTTCTTGCATCTAGAAGCCTGTAGCTGGCAGGTGATTGAAGACTCTTTGTACAGTGTTCTTTGTTATTGCAGGCAGTAATGCAGGCTGTTGCCAGCAGGGAAGTGTGGCCGTGTGAACTGAAAATTAATATCTTGCTTGATCTGCTGGCATTTGTTCCGGCATCTTTCTCTCCACTTCTCTCCCTCTCACTGTTGGTGTGTATGAAGGGGGAGTTGATGCTGTAGAGGGGAGCAAAGCAGAGCAGGGGAGGAGTTCCTGTCAGCCTCTTCTTTTTCTTTTTTTTCTTCTCCCGTCCAGTGACGTGAGCAATGCCTGGAACAATCAGGCTGGCTCCAAACGCTGTGCCTGAAGATGCTGGAGAAAACAGCCTAGTGTGCTTTAAGCAAACACTGAGTGCTTGAGCCTGGGCTCTCCAGTTGTAACCTTTTCTAGTTCCTCTGCAGGGGATTGGGAAGTTTCATTAGCTTTCTTCTTTCCCATCCCATACGCTCACTTTTGGAAATGATTGGAGTTAACAGTGTCCAGAGCACCAGCAAAGTCCGAGTGAGAGCCACAGGTTCGGTGAAATACTCCCGAGAAGAGTCTCTCTGGCGGCAGTCCCATCGGTCAAAATCTATGAAAATCTCCAACTCCTCTGAGTTTTCTACTAAAGAAAGCAAGGTAAATGACTAAATATTAGTAGTGTTTTGCTTGGTTAGGCATGGGGTTGGTGTTGTGAAAAGGTTATGCTTTGCAGGAGTTAAGAGCTCTGGATGATATGCAGTGATCACAGAATTGCTGTCAGGTCATAAAAAAAAATCTCTGCATTTGAGGAGAGAACTGAAGGTGAAAGAGCTCTGGTGTTACAATGATTGGATTTTAGTTGAATGCCCTGTCACTGAGCTTGGTGCAATAGTAAACAGGGAAAACTTACTAGGGACAGTGCTAGTTGGAGCTCTACTCATGGGAAATGTGCCATAGTTGGCAGGTAATGTCCTTGGGATTATTGGTTTAATGGGAATTGTTTTCTGTAGAAAAATAATTTTTACTCCTTATCTCATTTACTCTTAGCTCTGTGGTTTAGTAGATGTGGGTGCTAGGTGAAAATATTGTCTCAGTTGCATGCATGATTAAATATTGCTGTCAAGTATTTATTAGGAAGGCATTGTTTGTGCATTTATAGGAATACATTAGTGTATTGTAATGGTTGGTAGTGCAGGCTATTCCTAGCTGCTACACTGACTGTGTGCATCTCCTCACCCAGCCCAGCCCAGTTATTCAGTTCCTAAGCAAGCAACCCTCTCTCTGTGCAGCATCTTTTTTTTCCTCATCCCTCTCTCCCACACAATAACTGAGAGGCACCCAGGAACTCCTGGCAAGTACTTTAAGAGCTATTTCCCTCTCAAAGGTGCTCCATGTCTCCAAGGGTTGGATGAACTTTATGCAGTGACCAAAATGTGCCTCTAATTTCGTTCTTATTGCCAGTTGATTCTGACCTTGGGATTAAAAGATACAACACTTGTAAAGGTGTGCTGTATCAATATTTCAAAGCATCAGCAAAACATTTAACTGTGTTGTGGGTCCATGTGCATGCAAAGTAGGCACATACATAGATCTTCCCGTAGTGTCACTTCCCTAAATCTCCTATCTGTTCTGTGAGAAACCTCCTCTGCTGTGGTGAAAAGACCCCAGTGCTGCACAGTAGGTTCCTAGCTGATCACTCTGTTAGCTTACAGGTTGCATGGTATTTCAGAGCCTGAGTTGTGTAACTTAAATCACAGGGTACTTCAAGCAGAAATAAATGTCAGTCTTTTTTTCAGTTCAATTTACTGAGCCTCTGTTTTAGGACCTTATAAACCGTATCTGAGAAATAGTGTATTGCAGAGTTGGGGCAGAGGAATAGCATGGCTATCATCTTCAGGCTGTTGCTGATGCAGTATGTGCTTCTCCAACACATACCAAAGTAAAAGCTGCATCTTGCAGGTGCTCTAGGACCCTGCTCTAATGAACACTTCCACTCTAAGCATGGGAATAATTGCATGGTATTTGGTGGGAAGATTTATGCATGAAAACTGTCCTTCATGTGGTAAAAACTCAAGTCTTTTGACATTGGATGAATTACTTAATCTCTATATCTTCCCTCTCCCAGGCTTTGTGTTCACTGTGTATGCATGATATAGCATTCTCAGGGCTGGGACTTTCTCCCAGGAATGGTGTCTGACACAGTTAGTTAACTACTGCAATAATGAAAGCTCTGTGTTCATTCACATTTCTTCCTCCTAAGTGCTGTAGGTTGTTGTTTGAGAGGTACCTACTTCTCTTTCTGCCTATCTCAATAAGCTGGGAAGAATACCACAGCTTTGTTTCAGTTTGGTGTGCTGGTTTTTTTATTTCAAACAAAGGGTTTGTATCTGTAGGGCATCTAAGATATATAAAAGCTGTGTTATGGAGGGCTAAGATCCTGCATTCCCTTCGGTGATGCTTGCCTGGTTGATAAGCAGCTCTGCAAGTGATTGTTCTCATGATTTTGGACAGTCCTGTTCTTTCCATCTCCCTGTTCCCCCTTCTGATCTTTGTCTGCCCATTTATTTTGCTAAGACATCACTGATTTAGAAAACTGATTTATAATTGAGCTATGGTTCTTTGATACTATCGTGCTGGTGGAAGAACCTGAAGGTTATTAATCTGTAGTGTGGCAAAGGAGCTCTTTTTATCAGGGTAACTGTGCATATATGTTCCTGCATCACTTATCAGGAAATGTCTTCAGTTCTAGGCTGGGCTTTTCTGGACACCGATGCCATGTAAATCTCCTCAGTATTAAGTAAGGTTTGGTTTGTAGACTTGTCTTTTCATCTGTCTGTGGGTGTGTTTCTCTCTTTGTGTCTGGACTGCCTTCTATTTTATCTGCCCCCCATATAAAGTGACTGCAATGCTGAAGACCTGTTTCTGTGATTGCCTCAGCTGACTTTGGACAGAAGATAGATTTAAACCATTTGTGCCTCAGAAACATACTCCTCTTTTACCTTTTGCTTGTGTGACTCAGCTTGTTTTGCTAAGCTAGAGAGTATTTGGTATCCTCATGCTTTAGTTGGTATGAACAAAGCACCAACATGGTGTCTGCAGTTGAGGTCTGCCTGCTGTCAGCGTCAGAGAAGCTAGGTAGCCCAAGTACCTTTCATCTCCTTGACACGCATCAGGTAGTGCCTCTGTGTGGACAGGCTTCACTAGGGGGATGCATCCTGAGTGTGTATTATAGGCAGGGACCACAGCTTTAGACCAGCAGGAGAACCTGTGAAAAGGATACTGTGAATTCTGTACTACTGTTCTCTGGAGGGCAGGCCCGAGTCCAGACTGCATGCAAAGCAAGTCAAAGGATCTTAGGATCATCTGTGTGACCCAGCATGCTCAGTAGTCTCTTTTTCTGACAGACTTCTTTTATGCAGCCAGGGACTGAATTGCCAAGTACTTGCACCTGTCCTGCCTGTAAATGCATAGGGCCAGTAAAAGAGTTTGAAATAGGCTATGTAGATGCTCCACTATCAAGAAGTATTTCTTTAGCCTTTGCTCTATTTTTCTGTAATAATTCAGTATGCTGCCTTTATAATAATTCAGTATGCTGCCACTGATGAAACATTTTAGCAAATATAGAAAAAAATCTTTCCTAGCAAGCTGTATCAATACAGAGGATGCATTTCTTGTGTGGCATTAATTTCTTGGCTCTCAGGAGCCATAGCTAACCATCCTTTTCTGTTTTATGATGATATATCTGGCACAATCTTTCTTTCCTATTTTTCTTTCTCCCCCTCCAGATTTTTAACAGAGGAGTTTCTCTTCGAAACGTTCTCCTCCAGTTGGTGACGCACTTGAAATTCCCTGGGTGAAGTGATCTCCTTTCCTTCCCCCTAAAGCATTCCTATCAACCCTATCTCCTCCTACACCAAAACAACATTCATCGGTTCCATATGCTGCTGAACAGCTCTGTGCTGTTTTATGAATAATGTATGCTGGCTTGTTAGAAGAACGTTTGTTGTACAAACCAGTGAAATTTAAAATTGAGAGCAGTATCAGCAGACATGAGATGCCATGCACTAATTCACAGGCTTCTTGGGGTACTATTCTGGCATCCTTGCTGCGTCCCCGTCAGAATGGGGGAAAGTGCATGAGAAATCAAGAGTGTGTGGGCTTTTAATCTGGCAATGAGCTACAGGCACTCAGTGATCAGAACCCTTATCCTCCCTTTTCCAGGTGTTACAGATGTGTGCATGGGGACAGGAGAAGATGTCAAGATCTGGGTTTTGAGGGAGGATGGCAGATAGCAGGTGGTGGAGTAGTATAGATCTGTATTCTGAGTAAGGGCCAGCCTTCAGGCAGTCACCTAAACAGCAAGCTGTGAGTAGTATATAGCAACATGTTGCTCCCCATCCAAACCTGGCAGAAGGCAATGATAGAGTGCTACACCCTGGTCCAAAGGATGAGCACATTAACACCTATTAGGACTCCACATAGACACCTGTGATGTCTAGTATCTGTTGCCTCTGTAACCTGTTTTATTTTTGTAGAGTTCTGCTGCTTCAGTAGCTTTTTCTCCCTCCAGTAAAGCACATATGGCAGGAGCCAGAACTGATGCTGATGACAACTCAGCTCCAAAGGACAAAGCCAATGCACAGATGCTGAGTGACTGGGGGAGGTGCTGTGACTGCAGAGACTGAGCATGTCTTTGCCTAGACATGTACCTGGGGCTTCCTTGCTGCTTGGAGTCAACCATGCCATTATCAGCTGGAGGTGAAGAAGTGTATCCAGGCAGGCTGCCTCTGGCAGGGGTTGCTAGGGAAGTGTGGCAAGGGCCTGGGTCAGAGCACATGTGCATCCCTGTCCTGGGGGCATCAAAAGCCACCCAAGCTTTGGGTGGCTCTGCAAATGATCAGGTGATCATTCCTCCAACAACGACTCAAAAAATCAGGGAAGAACTGGGTGCAAGCAGAGACCATGGGAGACAAGAACTGGAAAAGACAGTTTGGGTCATCTGTGCTGTCTCTATGAACTTAGTTTTGTTTTTGCCTATTTACCACCTAACAGCAGGTGTTTCTAGCACCTTTCCTATGCGTGGAGCAGGTGTAAAAAATGTGTGGTACATTCTTTTCCCTCTTGGCAGGCTTTTCTGCATGGGCTAGTACAAACAGAAAGTTAGTAGCTTGCTTCAAGAGCCAGCCCTCTGTTGCTCTTCAAGGGGAGGAATTGTACAGTGCTTTGGGATCTCTTCAAGCCTGCTGGCTGGGCTTTAGGGGCCCTTTGTCTACTTAGATGATTTGCCACTCTCAGTATCTGGGTAATTTGCTATGGTTTTGTTCCTGTGTACACACCTGCTTGAGCCTTTCTTTTGTGTACTGCTTCTACATGCAGAGGCTGACTCACAGCATCACTGGCAGCTGGCAGGTGACAAGAGCAGCCTCTTTAAATGGGTCCAGCAGTTCGGGCATGTAACAAGATTTTGAGGAAAGTGAGGGTGGTGAATGACCTTTTTTCCCTTGCTAGCTTTGTAAAATTAACAGGAGTTTTCAGAAGCACTTTCTACATAATTTGGCTTTTCTTTCCAGTTGGAATAAAACTACCAGCTAGTGAGAGCTTGTGAAAATCTGGGGTTTTTGTGGACCTACTTGCTTACCAAAGGGGAAATGGGGGTGGAATGCAGGAGTTTTTTAGAGTTACAGCCTTCCACTTAAAAAGCAAAGTGTTTCTTGCCTAGTTTATGAGCAATTACGAACAAATCCCACAAACACATAACAAATCTCACTTTTTTTTACACTGCAATTTTCTAGGGGTCAAATTGGAGCTGTGGGAAACAGCATTGGAGTTAAAACAAGGAAGATGCTTAGGATTTTGCCTGCTGTTCTGCTTTATGCAGCAGTCAATTTCTTTTATTCTGCCTTCAAAACTGCACTTGTTTCTCCAAGGAGCTTACAGCCCTTGAGGTCTTGTGGACCTAGAGATCAACACTTAACAGAAAGGGGAAAGCTGAAAGGAGTAGGTCTTTGTGTTCTGGGTAATAGGGCTAAAAAGTCAAAGCACTGAAGTCACTGCTGAGTAGTTAGTATCTGGCGGTTTGGATCCTGTCTAGAGTAGCCTTGGGCGACAAAAGAGATAGAAAATCTTTCCGCTTTCTGACTGGTATCAGTCTAGCTTGGAAGATGACATCTATGCAGTATTCATTCTATCATTCGCTACTGTGGTTCAACATCCTGTTTTCTGGCTTACATAGCAAAATTGCCAAACACTTCCCAGGCTAGCAGGTAGGAAGTGGTGGTTGTTGTCAATCTGTAAGACTGCTTTAAATGAGAGCTTTTTTACTTTGTTTGTTGTTTGGTTTTTTTTTTCTTTTTTTATTTCCCAGAGAGAAAACATGAGTTAATAAAACCTGTCCTTCCAGCTAGCTAAGTACAATGAGAGTCATGACCATGCCATAATCTCTGATGAGCTTTGTTGCAATTTAGTGAAGCATTTAAGTGCTTGTCTCCAAGTTTGTTTGATTTTGTCATACTCTGGAGAAATGTCTATTGAAAAGAGCTGTTGTCTGAATCAAGGCCTTGGGGAATAGCAGTGAAGTAAATCAGAGAGCAGGTGCTGTGTTGTACACGCATGTTTCTGGTTGTAAAACATGGCAGGAGTAAATTCTGCTGTTCTGGAACATATGAGAGCCCAAGGAGACATCAGGAAAATGTTCAAGTATAAGTTGTTTTGGAGAAGTGACATAAAGCAGCTCTGAAAGGCTGGTGAGTCCAGCAGCAAGTGTTCAGCCTTGCAGCAGTCTCTGTCAGAGAGGTAGGTTGGAGGACAGTCATGAGAATCATGTATTTGCATCTGTGGAGAGGTCTGCTTGCTGAGGTCTCAGTGAACATGCCGGGTAGACATACAGAACATGCCCTGTACGCAGCTGCCCAGGCTGTGCATACTCTCTACAGTTTTCTTTCTGTTTCATAAATACCAGAAAGTTTTTGACAGGCTCTGTTTGGTAGTCTGTGAGGGACACCATGTCCTTGGTCAGATGTGTGCTGGATGTCTGGATTGATGGCTGTTACTCCCTAAAGAAGGAAGACAATGTCTGGTTCATTAGTAAAGGTTGGGACAAACATAGCTCTCTTTTCACAAGGTAAAAGCCTGGGGCATTTGTTATCCCTGCGCCAATCTGGACTGCTGCTTTTGTGTGTTCTGCTCTTTGGCTGCAGTGATCCCTAGAGATGTGCTTTGCAGTGAAATCTTGTAAAAACCTGCACAGGGCAAGTGTTAATTTTCAGAGGTTTTAACCCCAATCTTGGAGGCGTTTGGGCCGGAGAGCAACAAATGTGTTTCCTCAAGCCAGGTTTTTGCTGTTTCTAAAACTTATTCAGGTAGATGAGGAAAAAGATACTACTTCTGAAAAACTGGGGAGGCAACTGGAGGACGTATGCAGCCTCTTCCCTTTGTATTTGGAAGTCATTTTCTGGCTCAAAATGTAAGAGAACATTTTAGTCATAGCAGGAAGAAAAGAACAAGTCAAAGAATAAGACAGAGGCTTTGGCCAAATCATGTAAGAAATGCTCAGTGACTGCAGGAACTAGTACCAATCAGAATTGGTTTGTGTACAAAAATGGAGCTACATCTATCTAATTCTGCTGAACTAGCAGGAGAAATAATAACTCTTTTGCTTTCTTTCTGCAGAATGATCTTAAAATCTCTTGATAGCTTTCACCTTGTAATAGATGTATTAGATAAATTCGTGTATGAAATACTGTATTATGAATTAGTCTACTAATAAGAAGCTACCCAAAGGCATCTCCAAGATTCCAGAATCCATAGAGTCAGCAAATACATTTGCAACTGAAACGACAAGGCCAAGCTGGAAGATGGCCCATTCATCAAGGGTAGACCTCCACTTCCGCAGCTCTTCAACATCCGATATCCATCTTGGTGGAGATCCGGGACGATCGGAACACCCCTCCCAAGATGAGTTTCAGGAAGGACTATCAAAAATTCTTTTCATACCGACGGAACTCCTTTTAGAAAAATTGGGAAACACATGCATACCTGGACTTTCAATAGACTTTGCCTTAGGGTGAAAAATCTGTATAAAACCCCCAGTCTGAAACCTGGCCGGGGTGGTCGAGTTCGGAGGGTACCTTTGTACCGCCACTCGGTCCACCCAACTCTCGATCGATTGTTGTCCCGTTTTTATTGTGGCTTTGATTTCAGTGTTAGAAATTTTACTAAATAAATCCTGTTACTTTGAATTGGCCTCTAATCATCTATAACAACCTGAAAATTAAGTAAGTGCCTACAAATTGCCAGAAACACTCATCTGTTCATCTTTGGCTGTTTGCCTTTAGTTCAGAGCTCCTTATACAACTTCAGAGAAGATAGGTTCTATAGAAATAGTGAAAACTCCAGACTTGGAAATACTTCATCATATTTCTCTGAATGGCACAGTGAAGCTCAGTTAGTGGTGAGGATCTCTCTTTGCTAGCTCAGTGTCAGTAGGATGAGGCATGATTATTCCTGGTGTTTATATCTGTTGTATTACTCTGAGAAACTTACTTTCTTGGAACACTGTGACCAAGAGTTGCTGCCTTTGTAGCATCAGCGTGCGGTGAACTATACCAGCATAATGTTTGACCTGCTTGTGTATGGTTGGGTTAAGCCAGATTTCCACGGAGCTGAATATTAAGGATCTTCAAGTAAGACTTCCAGATTCAGAAAAGGAGCCAGTGGGATGAAGAGTGGAATACACTCATGTGAATTCAGCTGTGGCATATGCACAAGACTAATTTCAATTCTTCAGTTTCCAAATTATTTTTGGTTTGGGTCAGCATTAAAGATGTCTAAATGTTACTGTTTCTGTTGAGCATTATGTCATAGCTATTATAGTACGTGATTTTCAGGCTTTTTCATACTTGATGTGCTGCTTTTTGCTAATCATGTGCATCAACAGCTCTTCTACACGTTAACATATTTTGAGGCTGTGTAGGAGTTATGTGCCAGAGAGAGTAAATCTAGCTATGTATATAAGGTGAATTACAAATGCGGATTATACGTGTGAGAATCGGGGACATTCCATACCAAAATACTTCACTTTAAGTGACCTGTTTGAAGAACTCTATTACCTTATAGTAATACCAGGGGTTTAACTATTGTATATACATCAGATCTTGGAGGGCTGAAGTAAGACATACTTATCCAACTGATAGATGTACTTTCTCTCTCTCAAAGAAAGTCCATCCCAGCTGTCTGATATGCACCCAGTCCTAAGTCAGGTTTCAGACGTTTTTCTTTGCAGGCTTATATCAAAACCAGAGCTATTACCCTTGGTGTCAAACCTGCTGGGCACCTTTCCTATGAATTGAAAGAGGAATGGTGTTAGTGGGCAACAGTCCCAGATAGTGATTTTCAAGCACAAAAGTTGCTTAACATGCATTTTCTGTTTTGCTCTTAGAAACTGGATATGTTTATGTTTAGGTGTGTGATACATTCAGGTATCTGTGAGGGTCAGGGACTTTGGATAGCTATTCTGGCAAATTTTCACACATTAGCCCATATGGTGAAATCTTAAAGTCACTATTAAAGTCATCGACAAAAAGGAGTCATTGAGTGTCAGGAATAGGACTGAACCTTGAATTTCAAGGCTATAGTCTTGTACCTTTTGCAAACTGTAAGTAAAGTTCAGGTTCATGACCACCTGAGGAGCTAGAACGTATCTAAGTCTATTAGAACCAGTAAGAGATATCCCAGAGTCCTGAGGGAATTGACTGATGTAATTGTCAAGCCACTCTCCATGGTATTTGTAAAGTCACCTTAGTCATGAATTCACCATTGTACTGGAGAAGTCCCAGTTGACTGGAAGAGGGGAAACATTGTACCCGTCTTCTAAAAGGGTATAAACGAAAACCCTGGCAACCAGGGACCTTCCAGCCTCACCATGTGCCTGGGAATATCACGGTACAGATCCTCCTAGAAGCTGTGCTCTGGCACATGGAGAACAGGGAGGTGATTCAAGACAGCCAGCACAGCTTCACCAAGGAAAGTCCTGCCTGACCAACCCAGTGGCTTTGAATGATGGAGTGACCATGTTAGTGGACAAGGGAAGGGTTGAGATGTCATTTGTCTGGATTTCTGTAAAGCATTTGACAGAGTTCCTCACAGCATATCTGTCTCTAAATTGTAGAGAGATGGATTTTATGGATTGTTAGATGGATAAGAAAGTGGTTGGATGGTCACATCCAGAAGGTAGGGGTCAGTGGCTCAGTGTCCTGATAGACATCAGTGACAAGTGGTGTCCCTCAGGTTCAGAGGATCAGAGCTAGTTAATGTCTTCATTAATGACATGGATGATGGGATCAGATGCACCCTCAGCAAATCTGCAGATGACACCCAGCTGAAGGATGAGGTGGCATCCAGAGTGACCTGGACAAGATAGAAAAGTGGGTGCATGGGAATCTCAAGAGGTTTTACAAGACCAAGTGCAAGGTGCTGCACCTGGGTCAGAGCAACCTTTGGTATCAGCACAGGCTGGGGAATGAAGGGATTNAGTCCTGCCTGACCAACCCAGTGGCTTTGAATGATGGAGTGACCATGTTAGTGGACAAGGGAAGGGTTGAGATGTCATTTGTCTGGATTTCTGTAAAGCATTTGACAGAGTTCCTCACAGCATATCTGTCTCTAAATTGTAGAGAGATGGATTTTATGGATTGTTAGATGGATAAGAAAGTGGTTGGATGGTCACATCCAGAAGGTAGGGGTCAGTGGCTCAGTGTCCTGATAGACATCAGTGACAAGTGGTGTCCCTCAGGTTCAGAGGATCAGAGCTAGTTAATGTCTTCATTAATGACATGGATGATGGGATCAGATGCACCCTCAGCAAATCTGCAGATGACACCCAGCTGAAGGATGAGGTGGCATCCAGAGTGACCTGGACAAGATAGAAAAGTGGGTGCATGGGAATCTCAAGAGGTTTTACAAGACCAAGTGCAAGGTGCTGCACCTGGGTCAGAGCAACCTTTGGTATCAGCACAGGCTGGGGAATGAAGGGATTGAGAGCAGCCCTGAGAAAAGGACTTGGGGTTCTGATGGGTGAGATGCTGACATGACCCAGTCATGGGCATTCCAAGCCCAGAAAGCCAAACGTGTCCTGGGCTGCATCCAGAGCAGCATGGGCAGTAGAGGAGGGAGAGGATTCTGCCCTTCTGCTCTGCTCTGATGAGACCCCAGCTGGAACCCTGCATCCAGCCCTGGGGTCCCAGCACAGGAAAGACATGGAACTGTTGGAGTGAGTCTAGAACAGGGACACCAAGGTGATTAGGTGGATGGACCCCATTTCCTATGAAGATAGGCTGAGAACTGGGATTGTTCGGCCTGGAGAACAGAAGGCTTAAGGGTGACCTAATTGTTGTGTTCCAGTCCCTGAAGGCAGTCTGCAAGTAGTTTTTACAAGTGCATGTAAGGAAAAGACGGAGGGCAATGGCTTCAAACTGAAATAGAATAGGTTTAGACTATGTGTTAGGAAGAAATTCTTTATTGTGAGCATGGTGAGGCACTGGAACAGGTTGCCCAGAGAAGCTGTAGATGCCCATCCCTGGAAGTGTTCAATGCCAGGTTGGATGGGGCTCTGAGCAACCTGGCCTAGTGAAAGGTGTTTCTGCCCATGACAGGAGTGTGAGAACTAGATGGTCTTAAGGTCCCTTCCATGGCTATTCCATGATTCTGTGTTCTTGAAAAGGCACAAACCACTAACTCCAAAAAACTTGCTTGAGAAAATTACTGTAATCTCAAAACATGCATTCAGTATTTTTTTCTCAGGTGAAATTTCTGCTGAAGATTCTCACATTTCCGTCAGCAGATATGGGACTTTCTTGATCAGAGACTGCTTGCTTGCTGATACAATCTGGGTATCTTTCTTTAATATATTAATATATGTCTAGGAGGGGTCAAACAATAATTCCATCTCATTTCTCTCCCTTTGCAGGCCCTCTACAATTCAATCAAGAATGAGAAGTTGGAATGGGCAGTGTAAGTATACTTCTGTTGTAGAAATTAGAAGTTTAACAATAGTACCTGTGTAGTAATCTGTTTATACATCCTGTGTCACCGTCTGTGTGGGCTCCAAAGCCTGTAGAAGATAGCCAGCGTACATAATGAATTTGCTTTTTTGCTAATGAATGACCTGGCAACATAGCCTCATCTGTTTCTCCAGCAAGAGGAGTTGTTAATGATAGGAGCCAACTGCATTTGTAAGGAAAGAAGACATTTCATTTAGTAGGAAACTTCAGCCTGAAAAGAGAGAAATTAAATCCTCTGTTGTTCTATGACTGTTGTTCTATAAATAAAATAGAAGTTGACGTCTCCCTTTATCTTTCTGTTCATTGTGTCAGAACGACTGAATAGAAACACACTTCTTGGATTGAGTTTCCTGCTGTTGGTTTATTGTCTTGGTTTGTCTCCTGATTAACTATGGATAACTTGACAGCAACCTAATGTGGAAGATGATAAATTGGACAAAGTCTGATATCCCTCATATCCTTAGTTGCTTTTGACAGGCTAACACTTGTTAACTATGTAAATGCTGCAGACAAGAAAAAGCTTCAGTTTCTGATTGTGTTAAACTGACATTTCTCTGTGCTTAGGTTTCATGCGGTCTAGTTATGCCAGGAAAGAGTAGAAGTGTCTCCTTTTGATTCACTGTTTTGCAGAACAGTGGATTTTGGTATAAAATAAGAAAGTGATGTCTTTTATGTATTTTGGCTATACAAATGTATTTCCCTGCATGTATTTACATATCTGAAACCTCACCTTCTTGGGAACAATGTATGTCTGGAATGCAGGCTCCTGCATCTCTTGCTAGAAGTTCTAGCAACTGCCATAGGTCTTGCCGGCCCAGTGGCTTCTGATCTTCATTGTTTTAAGCATTGTTTTTATCTGCAAACAAATTTCTTGTCAGGGTGTGCAGCCTCACAAGGGCAGCTGGTTCCAAATGGGATTGCTGTCTCAGTTTAGGAATGTGTTAGGTGATGTCAGAGTAGTAAAGAAGGTGTGCTATTAATGGGAATCAGCAAGAGGTGCCATCTCTGATGAGCATTAAAAGTTGTGATGGGAGACATTTTCACAGACTGTGTCTTGGACCTGGAACACGCTGTGTGAATCTTACATGTCACACCAAAGTGTTTGCCAGACACTGTCACAGGTACTTTAGAACCAGCAGAATGCATTATATGACTTTCTCAATGTCAGAATTTTTCTCCAGCTCTTGCCAAGAGACTGTACCATGTCTAATACACTTGGGCAGCCTCCAGGTGGGGCCTGGCTTATGACTGGCTCTGCTCCTGTGAACCTCAGTCAAGGTGATTTATGAGATCTTGGTTCTGTATAGGTGGTAACTGCTTTGGCATTTACATAGTCTAGTCTATGTCCTTTGTTTGGGGGAAAACTCCAAGCAGGCTGGAAGAGGGATAATTCAGACTCTTTCTTAATTAAGGTGTTGGGTGGATATAAAGCTACTTTCTCACAGGAGAATGCTTAAAGTTGCTAGTTTTCTTTTCCAATCTGAGACTGATGTAGCTAGGAGTGATGCTACAATTAATTTCCATTATGAGAAACAAAGCTTATTCTGAGTGTGGTCAGTACCTTTAGAGCTGAGAGTACTGGCTGGAAGAGTGAGTGTGAAGGTGTTTCTCTTCATTTTTATAGAGATGTGTGGTTGATATAAAGTAATAACCTCAAGAAGCCCTGGGGCTGCCTGAGCTTGAGGGAGGAGGCGTACAGCTCTTTTGCTCTACTCTTGTGATCTGCAGAGAAAGCTAAATTGGAAGAAGATGTGGTCAGTTTTGTTCTGATGGGACCAAAGAATATCCTCTCTTCCTTCCAAAGATTGTTCCTTTGCTTACCTGATGCAGTTGTCAGGGTAAGAAGTGGGAGGTAAGGCAAAGGTGAAGATAGGACTGCAAACCCCAGTATAAGCTCTCCTGCGATGCTGGCATTTCGAAAGAATGCCTTTCCTCCAGCCAGAAATCCTTGAGGATCTAAGATACTCATGAGCTAAGCAAAGGTTTAAGAGCTGCTCTGAAAGTACATTATTTAGTAGATTAATGGCTATCAGTAAGTCCATAGGCAGGAAAGGGTAATGGTGAAACATAAGATGGTGAAAGACTGCTATCCAAGCCTTATCTTGCTAGTTGTGAGCTAGGTGTGTTATCATCTTAAACAGTTTGCAGTACATTTCCAGTAGAATTATAGTCTGATCCACCCATGCAAAGAAAAGGCTACCATTGATTTCCATTTTGTAATCACAGGAGGTGACGCCTTAATCAGCAGATGTTCTCCAGAGACTTTCATTAGGAGTGTTCATTTATCCTTTTTGAACAGGAAAGGATGAGTACAGCTCTGAAGAGAGGATTGCATTACAGCTCTTCTTCTGCAGTAGTGCCTGGTTCAAGTTCTCCACAAAGTTAAAAGTGAATTACATACCATAATCCGTAAAATAAAAGAGATCTGACCTGGAATTTACACTAAACTGGTGAGTGTGGGATCCTAAAAGCACACTTCTGCTCCACACTGCAAGCCCCAAAGCTGTGAACTGTTCTTCATGTCTGTTGTGGATGGGCTTAAATTTGAAACAAGGGAAATTTGAAATCAACCTTTAAAAAAGTTTTCTATCAATTTAAACCAAGGCACAGGTTTGCCTGGATAAACTAAAGAAATATTTTCAATGGACGTTTTTATGAACTGGTTTTTCCGTCTGGAATGGGTTAGGAAGAGAAGATCCAGCCACAGAGGGAAAGAGATAGATTGCATAGCTCCTAACATCCCTTCATTGTCGATAGTACTTTATCCCAAGGTTTTTAGGTATTACTCATTCTTTGGCTTTCACACTGATCATCGTCAGCTTTAAGCTGAAAAAGGAAAATCCATTTGATTACAAAGGTACCAGAACTAAATGTGTTTTATTTGCATGATGTCTACATGGAAATGTCGTATGTCATAGTGGCCATTATTGTTTTCCTTTGTTTGTAATACTATGTCTGTTTACTGTTGAAGGTAATAGGAATTAAAAAATCATCATCTTCAAATAGGTGATCTAGAATTAATATATGAACTCCCAAAGCACTGCTTACAAAACTGCTAAAGCCAAATGGCTGCATTTGAGCCAGTTGTGTCCCAAAAGCCTCCTCTCAGCAGAACAGTGTAGTTTTCAGGAGAATCTGGTTTTTAACTAGCCAATTATACACTTCTCTATCCAGAGAAGTTTACAGGGACATGGTGTATTCTTTTTTTTTTGTTTTTCTGAACAACACTGAAAAATTATCTCCTTTCAGCCAAAACAAAACAGGTCATTTTGATTGTGATGATGGGAAAGAGATGCTGCCAAATCAAACTGTGATGCTGAAATCAGGGTAGTTATAAAGACATCCATGCTGAAGCTCACCTTTTTCTAGGTCAAACTGAGAAATCTCTCCCTATTTTAATTAACTTTTGTCTCCCAAGTTCTAGGATGTTTCCTATTTGCAACTTCTTGATTGGTTTTAGGGCAGGGTCGGGTGGTACTCAACCTGGTTCTCTTTTTTTTCTCTCCTCCCACTGGGAAAGATGCCAAAACTTCTCTCAATCAGTTTCCTAATACAGATGCTGTTAGTTCCACGGATGTATGTTACAAACCTGAATTTTTTTTTCAATTGCAATATTTAAATTGATGAACTCAACCTTGTGCTGTGTCATATAAGTTTGCTATTTGAACAAATGCAGAGATGCAGCAGAGTTTTAAAAATGTGGGCTTGACCACATTGTTCCAGATTAGTGATATCAAAATTTTCTGAGACAGAGCCTCAAATCAGAGTGTACAGAAATAATTTTGTTACTGAGAGAACCGGATGTTGCTTTTCTTCCAGAAGACAGAAATGGGTCTTCCTTGTATAGGGTCTTCTTGAGAGAGGCAGAAAATGCTTTTCTTCATCAAAATGGCAACATCTAGATTTTTATGTTTTTCACATCTATGTGTTTAAGAATAAGGGGCAAACTCTTTCTAGTTGTCAGTTATTATGTATTTGGGAAGGAAAACGTTGCTGTTTCAATGCCGTGACTGCAAGTGATAGCACAAGCATATCCTGGCTTTGCTATGCTAGTTCTCGTGGGCAGTCAGAGAGTCGTTACTGCTCTGCAGGTTCTTTTCCAAAGAGACAGGCTTATGGAGGTGGAACTGAAGCTCCTTGTTTTGGGAAAACTTGCAAACATCATGTGCCATAAGCAGAGTCTTAGAGAAACTCTACAGATGGTAATCTTTTCCTGTCACCAGTACTCTTTAGAGCAGAGACACTGTGGGTCCCATTTCCTATGAATGGAGGGTGGGACTTAAAAGAAGTTGCAGCTATCAACCTTTTTCAGTCATCAGAGAGGAGTCGATAGAGGAATGGCTTCCAGTCACAGAGCAAGGAATGATCTTCCTCTGCTGATCAGGGGTGGAAAATCTTGTAAGACTTCTGCAAGCCTAATTGAAATCTCATGATGATGGTTTGCCTACTGAAAGGTGTTTTGGAATCATTATGGGTTTTTTTCCTCTAGAGGCACAATGATTGTGCTATGTCCTGTATGAAATGAAAAAGAGAGGCAGTAGTCCTGCCCTTCAAAAGGACCTGAACTATGCCTCTGTGACACCACATCCACAACTCTGAACACACCTGCACAGAGATGGCCACCCCTTGTCTCTTACCCACATCACTGGAGGCCTTCACATGGGGGATGTTACAGCATATGGATGATCTGTGAGAGCCAACTGAGGATGGGCAGGTAGTCACATTTCCCACAGTTTAGGGTTTCACACAGTGATCAGTTTTCAGGTTTATGTATCCAGAGGCCCCCTGAATTCTCTACAGTTCCTTCTTGCAAAAGTACTGTAACAACTTGTTGGAAGTAAGCTCAAATTGTTGAATCTCTGATAAACAGTATTCTGGACCTATCTATTCAGCCAGCTTTGGAAAATATCTGAGGAAAAGCTAATACTTTTTTTGATGAACTTTGGCATTCTGAACATTGCCATACTGAACTTTTTTTGCTACTTTGACATTCCTCCAAATCATCTTACTTTCTTCTTATGTTTGGCCACTGAAGTAACATGGAGTATTTGAGTAAATGAGTCCCAGATCCCCTGGTTTTCATTCACTTCTTGTTTGTAATGAGTCCTTCTTGCCTCTGTCTCCCTTCATTGCCTCTTGCAAACTGACTCGTATCTTGCCCTCACGCATATTGTCAGAGCACTCAGCTCTCAGAAATGCCTGAAGCTTCTGAGTCTTAAAGATGTCTCATTTTCATGATGGAACAAAAGACCAGTTAAATTTTTGTTCAGTGATGCCAGCAGTTGTGACATCAGATGCTATTTTGTCCTTTCAACCACGTCTTTTGAGGAATTCCTGTTTTAACACCTGCCCTATAAGAGCTGAGTTTAAGAGCACTCCCCCCAACTCTTAGTGGTGTCCAGGATCCCCACAGGAATGCTCATCACACCACTGTAGCTGCTTGGTTAAGGGCATTAGTATATTCCCACTGGACAATTGATTAATATACAGTAATTCACTCCTATAGCTCTAAAGGAGATAGCTTATTCCAAAAAAGTGTTAAGCCTTTTACTGCAGTTGGTCTCTGCTGACAGGGATAAATCTGCTGTGTCTGTAGCTGAAATCCCAGAATTCAAAAGGCACTTCTGTGTGACAAATCAGCCTGCGTGCTTATGCCCTTTGAGAGATTTTAGTCTGGATTAAGTGCCTCAGACTCATGTTGAGAGAATTTGCTACTTGAATGGACATATATCTGAGAAACACGTAGCACACAGTGGTTCAGACTTAGCAGCAGCCAGTAAGTGTAGTAGATCTGGGAAAGGTGGGGACAAACAAAATTGTCAGAAATGCCTACACTTTTTCAATTGGGAGAGGGCTTCAACTAAAGCATACTTGAAGAAGTCCTTATTGCTTTGACTAATGAAAAATGTTTGTAGAGCTTTCTGTGCTGGAGTGGGAAAGCACACATCAGTAGGCTAAAGATTCTAGGACTGCTCTTCCTTGCAGGAATCAGGTCTTCAAGTAGAAGTTGCGTTCCTCTAAATTAGGAGACCTTGCAAGACAACATCATGAAGATATCATGAAGACACCTCCTTGACTATATTTCTATAATTTATATGAGGTGATCAAAGTTAAATGCTTGGGACCATTCTCTGCTACTACAGAGTTCACTGATACAGCACCCATGTTTCTGGATTTGGTTTCCTTGTTGTCAAACCAGTCTCTATCCTTTTACTTCCTTAGACTATTATTTTATGAAGACCATTTCATAGAATCATTGAATCATTTCGTTTGGAACCACCTAGTTTGGAAAAGACCTCCCAGGTCATCAAGTGGAACCTTTGACTGAACATCACCTTTTCAACCAAACCATGGCACCAAGTGCCACATCCACTTGTTTCTTGAACACCTACAGGGATGGTGGCTCCACCATCTCCTTAGGAGGTTTATTCCAATGCTTAACCACACTTCAGTGATGAAATTTTTCCTGATGTCCAACCTGAACCTCCCCTGGCACAGCTTCAGGCTGTGTCCTCTCATCCTGTCAGAGGTTGCCTGGGAAAAAAGGCCAATCCCCACCTGGCTGCAGCCTCCCTTCAGGTAGTTGTAGAGAGTGATAATGAGCTTCCTTTGCAGAAGCTGAGGATAAGATAGATTTGTTGCTCTGGCCTGCAGTTCTTGGAGGACATTTTTTTGAATGGTCGTTCCCATAAGCAGCCATGGTAGTAGTGAATCCCTAAAGGAGCTTCTGGATTGATATATGCTTTGCTAATCCTCATATAATACTTGCCTTTGAACATAAACGTGCATTTGGAAGATCTACCTGAGCTTGTTCTCTCTGCCAGTTATCTGGGTCCAGTAAGATGCAGCAACTTGGGGTCCATCCACCCCCACTTGATTGCCAATATTAGCTATCATTATGCTCAAATGATTTTTTTTTTTTTTTTAAATCAGATGCTGGTCTCAGGAGGTGTTGTTGCCATGATTTTCCAGTGGCAGCCTTCATACTCCTTGACACACTTTGCCTAGTCACCTGGAGGGGAGTGATGTCCTTCATTCAAAGGATGAAGGGCCACTCTGTAATCTGGCCTGTTCTCTGAAAACTGTTGTCCTATTCTTGTGATGGACATCCTTTATTTTCTAGGTTGCCTAGTCCTTTTTAGCCTTTGCCTGTGACAAGCAAAAAGAAATTTATTAGTCAGGCAATGCCTGTGACTTGCATTGTTGTCCCCAAGGGCTTTGTGGAATACATTGCCCTAGTAAGTAACATTTTGAGCAGCATTTTGTTTCCAAAGTAAAGATAACATAATTCACCTAGTGTAGTTGTTATTTTTAAATTACTAATTATATGCTAGTATGCAGAGGAAAATTTAAAAAAAGGGGTAGAGTCTGTGTTTTGTATGCTAAATTAAGTGGTAAGCCACAGTGATCTGTAGTATTCTAATTCTTTTCATCTACATGTGAACTCATGAAGAAATTGCGGATTTTTTTGCTGAACCCAACAGGCAAATATTTCCTATTTTAGCATTCCGCAAATACATGGAATTAAAAATAGGCGAAGTTGGAGGACACAGAACACTCTTGAAGTCTTATCTTTTGAGACAATAAAGGAAACTTGGGCTTCATTGAAAATCTGTGTCCTGTGCTGGTGAAGTAGCTGTACTGAAGCTTTGCTATGATGTGTCTATATTTCTAGATATATTTCTAGATTTCTTCCTAAATATGGCTCCCTGTAAAAAGAGAGGTATGCTTGGACAAGGATTGTTCAAAAATTGCTGAAATGAAACTTGGCTGGTCAGTCCATCCTTCATGCATGATTTTCATTGCTTTTTAAGGGATGAAGAAGAGAAAAAAAAATCTCACTCCGATGGTACAGATGAAAAGGATAATGGGAACCAGACAAAGGCTGTCAGTCGAATTGGCAATTCAAATAACCCATTCCTGGACATTCCTCATGACCCAAATGCTGCCGTGTATAAAACTGGATTTCTGGCTCGGAAAATCCATGCAGATATGGATGGAAAGAAAAGTGAGTAATTTTTCAATCCTAATGTGTTATTTTCTTGTTTCTCTTCACAATGCCACGTACCAGTGAGCCCATATACTTCTCAAGGCGAATAGTGCTGCTTCATTAGGGGAAACAGCAGCAATAACAGCAACACAACAATTGGATTATCATACTTTCACTGTTAGGCTAGAATTTACAATGCTCAGTCCCATTTGCAGCAGCTCTGATACATGAGTATAAGAACTAATGTGATACAGCAAAGCAATGTGAATTTTTTTTTGCTAAAAAGAGAATTAATATAGTGGTTTACAGGATAGAAAAGAATTTCAAGTGAAGTACAGTAGCAGTTCTGCAGTAATTTGATAATTCTCCTTTTCCTTATATGACACCAGATAGTTTCAAATCTCCCCTCTGGGTCTGTCTTTAAAGAAAGGCTGTTCTTTACCTCTGTTTGGAAGATGCTGTTTCCTTCCCTACTTTCCTAGCCTTCAGTCACATATCCAATGAAGGGCAGCAGCTTTTGGCACCAGCCAGCTTTTTACTATTCAGTTCCTCCCTGCCCCTTTCTTCACAGTAACACTACTGTGTCTCTTACTTGAATTATCTTCTTCTCTTCTTGTCCTACTTCTATTTGTGATGCACTAATTATCAAGGGCCTCTGATGCACTTGTGTGTATTTCATTGTTTGGCTTTTTCCCCAGTCACTGTTGATGATCGCCTACTCATGGTTCACATTGTTGGGCTAAGTCCCAGAGACAAAGTCTGGCTTCATGGTGGGTTTCCAGTAACAGCTAGTCTCTCCTAGCTGGGCTAAGCTCTCTGGTGTTCACATGTTTTGCTAGTCTATTTTAGAAGGTACAATTAGAAGTCAGTCTTTTCAGGATGTAAACTGACAGCTAGACAACTGGATCCAAACAGAGGTGTCAAAATCAAGCTGACCTAGTTCTTTGTGTTGACTGGATACTCTAAATAGGCTCATCTTTATTAAACATCTTCTTATTGAGCCTTAATAAATAATTGTATCTAGTTGCCTTTATTAAATTATTTCTTTAATTATAAATACCAGAATTGCTCATTGTTCAGCACTCTAGACACTGGCATTCTGGAGATAACTCTTTTATTAGTAATGTAATTAGGGCCACGTTTTCAGAAGTTCCTGTAGAATTTAAAGGCCTGTCTTTCTCAAAAAAGTTGGGTTCTGGCTTTCCAGGCACAAATAAAACTTTTTTCTTGTTTGTTTGGTAGACCTTTTACCATTTCATTTCCTAATGGAGTCTTTGCAGGGCAGAGCTTAGCTTGTGTAGGATTTCTAGTTAAGTGCTAGAATGCTCATCTGTATTTTCTCAGGAACCTAGTTCTGAGGGCTAAAGCACTTAGGCACTTAGAGAAGAAGGACGTAACAGGGGCCAGTGGCTGGAAACTGAACTGAACATATGCCAGTTAGAAGTAAGGTCTGTTATGCAAGATGAAAATGATTAACCTCTAGGACAAGGGACTTGTAACTTCTTCATTCTCTCTTCAGATCAGAATGGGATGCCTTTCTGAGTGTCATGCTTTAGGTGTGTGTATTAATTTCAGTATAGCATCAGTGATATACTATATGGATGCTGGTCAATGGTGTGTGCTTGGTGGGAAGTGAGCTTAGACGCAGGCTTCTGGTCTCTGGTGCTGTGACTGTGCAGCCTGTGCCTAATTCTCTCTGTCTGTTGCACCTGAATTTCAGACTAGACCCTTCAGTCTTCATGCTGAATTTACTTCCCTCCCTCGCCCCGATCCGCCCCCGGCTTATCTCGAGGAATTCATGGGCTACATTTGTTGTCTCTGTTATGTTCTTCAACTTCTAGCTGACTTTGGCTTTCTTGTGGCATTGGGTATTTTGGTTGGTTTTATGGGTTAACAGAGTTTAGTATTTAGTTAAAGAAGAATATGGACCTTAGAATTGTTTTAGAAAAGACCAGAGACCTATCAGAGGCCAGTTCTTAGCTATTGGCATATGGTTTAACCATTGAGAAAGCTGAATGTGACTTTTGGTAATACCCATATGTGCTGGTTTGAAAGCAAAACCAGTGAAAGACTCCAAGTCAGAAACACAATTTAATAAGAGGAAAAGAAAAGAAAATAAAGGAAAGTAAAATAAAATAAAAGTAATAGTACAAAAACCCCCACCAAAATCGAAAAAAACAAAACACTGACAGAGTCAGAATAAACCTGACAACCTGTTAGGAGGGTGGTANCACTTGGGGCACAATTTACATTGTAACCTAGGACACCATCTAAATCCTAAGTTTGTCCAAATGGCCCTTTTTTTCCTTCTGGGCAAATGAACAGGAAACATCGGCTTGGTAACACTGACCTGAGCTGGCCAGGCACTGCTGTTCCCCACCCTCCCTGCTCCTACGGGGGCTGGGGGGAAGCTGGCCCGAGGCCTCACTGGGCTCCATCGGCTCTAGATGGGGAAAAAGTGGAGGCTGCAGCTCAGGACTGTGGCAGCCGGCCCTGGCCAGACTGCAGCCAAGGGTCCCCATGGCAGCCGGCAGGGAGGGGCCAGCCCTGGCTGGGCTGTGTCCGAAGCCCTAGTTGTTGGTGCTGCCCGCCTAGGGGAGAATGGGATCCCCCTTCCCATCACCAGCACGGCTTTAAAATTAGGCACCGTGAGCCGCAGCTGAAAGAAAGAGCAAGCCTGGATGCTTTAAGATCCTTCAGCCTGAGGAGCTGCAGCCCGGCAGAGATCACATGACCACTGCAGGCCTGGGCAAGATTTAACTCTTAACACAAGATGGAGCTTTAAGAACTCTTACCCTTTTCTTCCTTCCTCAGTGGAAAACAGAGTGATTTAAAATGTAGAGAGACAGCATGATACAGAGTCAGCAAAAAAAACTGATAAAGATTATTAGAAGAAAGGATTGAAGTAGACATTTTTGTCTAGGCTTCTCTAAATGTAAACCATAGATACTAGACTGAAACATCCCTTCAAATCATGAGAAAGATATGCATTTAGGGAGATGTTGTTCAAGTTTGTGTGTAGATTTTGAACAAAGTTGCTTGTGATGGACTAGGTGATATTGATCTTATGAGATGCTTGAACAGAGAAGTCCTCTGTGCTAGTGAAGAAGTGAGAATATATCTCTGTTCCTTGAGATGAGGAATCCTTTGTTCTTTAGAGTTATTTATCTTTAAAAAGTGTCACTCTAATATGCAAAAGTCTAGACCCATGACCCGTAAGCAGCTTGGGAAACAGCTAATGGGAAAGGTCACAGAAGCAGATTTTACCAGATTGCTGCTTTTGTGACAGTTAAAACCCACAAGAAAACTGTTTTAAGTTGTCAGTAAGATCCACAGGACACTGAGAGAGAATCTTCTCCCAAAGGGATGAAAAATTATGTTTATATAGTGAAACGGACTTTAAATCATAGTTTTGACTATATTAGTTGTAGGAAAGTGAACGGTTTGTGGGGGAAAGAGAAGTGTTTTGAAGTTTTCAATTTTTTTTCTTTATTCTTTACTCTGTGTGTGTTAACAAAATCTATCTGTTTACCTTAAGTTGGGCCTGTTCTGCCTTTTTCTCCTTAATCCAATCTCACAGCAGAAAAACATTTAGACCACTACACTAAATTTAGCCAACAGAAAAAGAAGTAAACGTGAAACCATACAGTTGGCATCTTCCTTTCTCAATGCCAGCTTGGGGGTGCAGCAACAGGAAAGGGGAAGGATGCTCTGGGGAGACACTGCTTTCTGAGTAGTATTCCACTGGTTCTCAGCAGTGCCTGCAAGCTTGCTGTGGCATGTAGAAAGACTGTTTCTTTCTGAATGCTGCTGTGGTGCAGAGCTCAGATAGTTGTGTAGGGGCAGTGTCTGCCTGTCTTCAGGAACCCAAAGACTGGATCTCTGTGGCCTGCTTTCTGCATTGCTGCAGTTCCTTTCTGATCCAGTCCAGGGCTGTCATCAGGATTGTTGTATTACTCTCTGTCACAGCAGGTTATGTGCAGGCACTGTGCTAAGTTGCCTTGTCCTTTGAAGAAGATAGTACGAAGGAGGTTAAACACAGGACTAATGCAGCTCTCCTGTAGCCTAGACAAAGTGTAAAAATCGATCTGAGTTAAATGGGTTTTCATTTATTTTCTTTCCAGCTCCCCGGGGAAAACGAGGCTGGAAGACCTTTTATGCTGTGCTGAAGGGAACAGTCCTGTACTTGCAGAAGGTAGGGGAAATCACTGTCTTTCAAAAATTAATTAAAAAGGGATAAAGCAGCATGCATCTTCTTCACTCTCTCAGCTCACCTCCAAGCCCCTTTCCCTCTGATGCATAGCATGGCTGATATCCCTACCCCCACCCTATTGACACACATGTTCAGGCATGAATCCTTCATTGACACCCTCTCCCTTTTCACAATTTCAAGTTCAGTTCCACTGCCCACATCCACATGTGCTCCATGTAAGTTCCAGTGTATGCCACTGCTGTCTCACTTGGCTGAAAAAACCAGCCAGCTTCACCAGCAACGACATCATCACCTTTCTGTGTTGTGCATATGACTTCTCCTTCTATAAGGTTGTCCTCCTTTCCCACCTTTTCATAGTATATGTTTCTGCAGTGCCTGCAAGACCAGCTGCAAAACAGCTTGGCCTTGGTAGGAATCTGCAGCTACTGTTCCTATGCAAAATTGAAGGATAAAAGGATACTTTTTTCCCACAAAGCAAAAAAAGATTGGTTTCTAACCAAGTGTGCTTCCTGACAGCAAGATGTCTAAAAAAAAAGTCAGATGAAACTCTTCAAGCCTTTTGTTGCAAGCTTAAATATATTATAGTACATTTTTAACTATACTGTTAGAACATAAAATGCAACATATGAGTGAGAACTGTCAAAATCAAATAAATGGCAGCAGCTAAGTAGGTTGTTAAGGCTTTTTGCCCTCCAATATAGATGAAATATTCATGGAATAGATATGCTGCTTGTCCAGACTGCTCTATATTGCAGAAGTATGCTTCTTCGAAAGCTGTTTTACATTTTCACTCAAAACCTGATAGTTTTGTAACTATCAGGAATGCAAGTACACACTGCTGTTTTCTTCTCCCCTACTGTGACTTCCTGAAGTTGTTGGTTTCACTGGAGCCAACGTGAATAGTCTCTTGAGAAGAAAGAGTGATTTGATTCAGATTATTATACCACGAGGTTTACAAGGTGAATGTTCAGGGTTTGGTACCTTTTTGAGGGGGCTAAAAGCCTGAAACAGACAGAACAATCTGCAGTCAAGATAGAAGATTTGGGCTGAAAGTTGGATGTGATATGCTCAGAGCCAGTGCAAGAGACTAAAACAAAATCTGCTGAATCCCAAGTCCTTTTGCTGGGAACAAGTACAGGTTTTACTAAAATGCATTCGTGGCAGGCTTGTACTTGCCCTTTTCTGATCAAAGTGGATTCATCTGCTTCAGTTTCTGAAATAAGTAATCTTTAATGTTGATCTGAAAAGACTGCATGGTTCTCTGAGAAGTAAGAAGGCTTCTTTTTTGTACTACAATGATTAATTTCTTATTAATGCTGTCTATTTTAGCACCTTAATGAAGTATTTTTATGAGTATTGCTGGCATATTAGTTTAAAATGCTTTCTTTTTAATAAAATGTAGAGCTGCTGATGTAGCATGAAAATTTTCTACAGAATGCTACCCTCCCCCCTGTTGCCCTCTATACTTCCAGGAGCAGGGAGTCATTTCACATATGACTGCATCTTTGCAGAATGAAATGCATTGTTGGAATTCTTGTTCTTAATTTTTTGGTAATTATGCATTTTGCACTTGTCAGAACACTTGAATTCAGTGATTACAGGGCAGTACTCTGCAGAGTTGCATTCTCCTGTTTGTGTGGGAGCCATCCATTGCACTAAAGCTATCTTACTGTAGCACACTGACAGGCAAGGCTTTTGCTTTCGTGCTGTGAGAGGTTGACGGAAGGGTGTGATGGGAAGTAGCTCATTCCTAGAGTGACGGAGCAGCTGTGGGCCTCCCCAGGGTGCCTCTGGCCCCTGCTCTGACGGCTGCTGCAGCTGCAAGAAAGCCTGTGATTTAAGATTCAGAAGGTCCACCAGGGCTTTCCTTCAGCATTCAAATAAACTTTACTCTGTTAGGAATGTAGTATGACAGAAGGTGAAGGTGCTACAATTAAAAAATACACAGCTAGGCCAAGTAATTATAGTAAAAGTTGCTGAGCTGCTGTTTCCTTCTGTATATACTAGGGACTGAAATTGCCCTAATTTTAGGAAGTACTGAAGCGTTTTAGAACAGCTTGATTTCTTTGCAGAAGTGCATAGTTCTGGCAGTAGTCCTTGTCAAAGGATTTCCTTCTCTCAATTCACCTTCTCTCCTGATTATAGAGTGCAGTAGGATGGGATGTGTTCACATGCACATCTTCTTTCTCTCATTCTCTATATATCTGTGGAGATAACATCTGTGATAGTGGTTTCATTTCACTGAGGGCTATTCAAGCAGGATAGAGAGAAATCTCACTGTACAGGTGCTGTCTACACAGAAACATATGTTCAAACCTCTGCAATCTTGTTTTCTGTGCTCATCTGTAACTCAGCTGTTCCTTCAAGACGCTATTGTAATACAAATACTAATTGTTCATAGCAGCTGTGATTCCCTCCGTGGGCAGTGTGATCCCAATTCTGCTGTCACTTCTTGCATTCCTGTTCTCATTTTGCTATCAAAGTCCATGTATGAAAATGTTCTGTATATGGTGGTCACTTGAGATTTACTGAGGACTTTTTCTGGACAGCCTTGATTGCTACCCACTTGGGGTTTTTTTCCATTGGAATTATTCCAGTGCTAATTCCTGTGGTGCATATTGTTTTGTTCTTAAATGAGTGATTTAGGAGGGATGGTTTCTGAATTAGTGAGCACAGAGAGCACTGGAAGAGCTCAGTGGAAATGTTCACAGTTAGCCAACTAAATGTGCCTGCACAGTATTATATAAAATAAAAAGTTTGATGTTTGGGATGTTGGCTGTATCACTGGGCATCCTCAGGCCAACGTTAATTTCCTGCCCTCTGTTCATAGCAAGAGGAAATTGCAAAGTAGGAGCTTGATGGAATGTCTGTTCCCTAGACTGACATAGTATGTGAGGTGCATACACAAATGTGCTGATTTGAAAGCAAAACCAGTGAAAGACTCCAAGTCAAAAACACAATTTAATAAGAGGAAAAGAAAAGAAATAAAAGAAAGTAAAATAAAATAAAAGTAATAGTACAAAAAAACCCCACTGGCAGAGTCAGAATACAACCTGACACCCTGTTAGGAGGGTGGTAGTGGCAGTCCAGATGAGATGGTCTTGTCAAAGCAGTGGTCCTGTAGAAACGTCTGGTAGCTCTTGCCTCCTCTGGGAGTCCAGTGGGTAAAAGCTGCCTGTGTTGTCACAAACCCTGGATTTATCCAGGTGGGAATGCTTGGCTCCTCCCCCTAGGCAGAGCATCTCACAATGGGATGATCTCATTCTATGAGTCATGCAGTGGGTCCTTGATGGCCCATTAAACAGAGGAGTCATGTGACGAGGCATTGTTAGGCTCATTAACAGAAGATAAGGAAGACACTGCTCCACCTAGCTCCAAGGGCTCATGGGGATAGAATACATACCTTGGGCACAATTTACATTGTAACCTAGGACAACAAGAGAATAAGGAGATGTTCAGGAGCCAATATAAGGAGAGGGCATAAGGCTGACCTTGCGTCCTTGCTAGAAATTGCTTCTGGGCAAACAGTGCAGGACGTGAACCTTTGTCTTTTGTTCGGACTCTTCTGTGAGGTTCTCAACTTCTCTTGCTTTTTGATGTGACACTTTATAATCTTGCAGGCTTTAGGTATTTTTATATAAATTTTCTCAAATTTCCTCTGGTAAAAATTAAATAAAAAATAGAGAAAGGCCAGACTGATGTGAAGTGTTTGGTGGTGAGACTTTCTGAAAGAGAATTTTACAGGTGTCACATGCAGCTGCATGGAGATATCCATCCATGGTACAGTGACTGATAAGAAAAGACAAATGTCGTTCTCTGGTTTACCAAAAATGTGTTTAGAAATATGCTGAGTCTGGGTCATCAGGATATAGGAAAGTCCTTTTCCAGGAGCTTGAGAAAGGTGAACTGAGCATGCCATTGCATTGTATGCAGCACTCACATCAGCTTTCAGCTGACAGGCAGATCATAGTTTCTTTCTGGCTCCATATATATTTCTTGCCACTGTCTAGGTCTAACTTTAGAGAACTTCCATGCCTTCCATTTCAGCTCAACCTGCATGCTGACACCAGCACATCATAGCACATGCTGTCCTTGACAGCTTAGGTGAAAATGGACATTCCTACTCTCCTAGCATTCCCTACCAGTCAAAAAGAGTCAAAAAGGCCTTGGAGAAGAAATTTTGGCAGCACATCCATGCCTTTACAGCTTTCTCTGAGGCTGTCAAACTATGTGGAGACGTTTCTGGTATTCTGATCAGTGCCTGTGGAGAAGCTGGCAGAATCCCAGCTGTCAAGGTAGTCTGCAGCCACCTGATCTGGTGGAATTAGCAAGGATTACCATGAATGCTTTCTGTTGGAAAGGAGGGGTTATCAGCCAGGGCTGCTTCTGGACTGCACAAATGTGGACTTCTGAAACAGGTTTAGCCACCAGAGCAGGTTGTCAACATTGGATGCAACTCACAGAGGAAGCTGGAGGTAACAAGCTAAGTGATAGCTGACAGTCTCTAGGCAGTAATATGAGGTAAGATAGAATATCATATGTCTGAAGCCTGTCTAAATTAATTTCCTGGCTCTGAGGTTTTTCCAGTTTTCCTGGACAATGGAGCCAGTTATTTTCCCCAAAATTACCACCAAATAAATCTGCTTGTGAACTCTTAAAGTAAGGGGCTTGACCTGAGGCTTTGCCTCCTCCATCTTCAAGACTTTCTTGAAAAAGGTTTGAAGAATGCCCTGAGTGGGCATAGGCAAAATCCTTCAAGATAGACACATGCCTCCAAATCTTGCTGAGCCTCAAATTATGAGAGAGGAAGGACATTTGGTTTTGCTCAACTGCCAGCCCTTGAAAACCCCTTATGTCACAGATCTTTAGGTTGGAGACTGCCCTTTGGTCACTAGTGCAGTAACGCTCTGCCTTTCTGCTGAGCCTGCCAGACCTGTGGTGGGTTTTGGCCTTGCCTAGCTCCGGATGGAGGTGGTGGGGTGGCAGGACTGCTGGGTAGCGGCCTCTTCTCAGGTTTAAGTGTCTGAGCAGCAGTGCAGCAAGTTGTGGGCCTGCACTAGCAGGACCTGCATCCGAAAGGATGAGACATGGCAGAGGAGCAAGATATTCTACCTTCCAAGAGGTTGTCACCCCAGCTGGTGACTCCCCATCCACTGAAACTCAACCTGGAGAGCCCCAGTCCAGCCTGGTGGAAAGCTCGGATACCTTTGGCAGTGGTGTAGATTTCTCTGGCTGCAGTCCTGTTCGGTGTGCTGCCAGAGAAGTTCTGTAAACTAGTTCATGCACATTAACCAGCTCTTCTCCCAGACGGGTGCCTCCCTGGATGTTGAAGCTAGTGCTATCCCTGCATACACTCTGCGTCCTGCACTGTGTTTCCTGCTAAACCTCATCTTCTAATGTGTTCAAGTGCAAGATCAATAGTTATCGTGCCTGCAGGGAGTTATTTCGCTGGTTTGCAGCCGTCACACTCAGTGCATATTCCAGGTGAGACTGATTTCTGTGATACACTGAGGGAGAGAAATTGAGTCAGTTACAGACTACTTTGGCCTGCCCTTCAGAAACAAAGTGATGCAGCCTTGCTGGCGAATCACTTTTCTTTCAAAAAGCACCTGGCTTTCCCAAGCCGTTTATAGTCATCTGGGCTTTGGACGGGACTTGTGGTTACATTGTGCCATTGTCCAGCTTCTGTCACTCAGGAGATCAAAGACTGTATCCAGGCTAATGCTTGCAAAACAAGAGTCCCTGTTTTTGCCATCTACTATTAGCAATGGTACTGTTATTATGTCAGAAACCCCGATAGGGCTGTGCTTGCCATTTTTAGACTCATCAGAGAGATTTAAGGGGGTTTCTGTAATTTGCTTTGTGGACACTGGTAAGGAGGCTTCTGCAGTGTGTGAGGACTTGCCTAGGAGGACCTACAAAGGTAACTGGTTGAGAAAAATTAAAATCTGGCAGCAGAGGCTGAGAACCCAAGTAGCTGAACAGTGGAGGTGGGGAGCTGATTATGAAGGATTCTTGAAATGAAGACAAATAATCCACAGCTGTTGCCATACTCAAATACTTCCTTCTAGCATCTCTTCCTGTCAAGCAGGTAGTGGAACTACTTCTCTCCCTTGGAAAGACATCAAAACAGAGAAAGAAAGAAAAAGGAAAACATGTTAAAGGTAGTGGAAACCACAAGTGTGCAAGTTGGTTTGCACTTAGTTCATATACTTTATTGCTATTTCTGAACTCTGGAACAAGGCTTTTCCCTAGACTAAGGAAAAAGGAATAGCACATGCAAAAATCAAATGCTGTTTTCCCCCTGCTGTCTCTTGCAGGATGAATATAAGCCAGATAAGGCTTTGTCGGAGGAAGATCGAAAAAATGCGGTTAGTGTGCACCATGCGCTGGCATCCGAGGCAACAGACTATGAGAAGAAACCCAATGTCCTCAGGCTTAAAACAGCAGATTGGAGAGTCCTGCTTTTCCAAGCCCAGTAAGTGCTCTCCTCATGCCACTCATCAAGGAAAGAGAGCGGTGCTGAAGGAGGAGTAAATTCCTGCCTGGACAGGTTAAAACAGAGGCTTAAGAGGTTCAATCTGTTTATTTGATCAGAAATGAGATTAAGTAGTGATGTGATTAGAGTGCACAAGTAGTGCATGAGAAAGAAGCATCAGGTTTTAAGAGGCTTTTTAATCTAGCTCAGAGAGACATAACAAGATGCAGCAGCTAGAAGCTGAAGCTCCAGGAAATTGAATTTAGGAACAAGGCACAAACTTATAGCAGTCAGAGTGATTAATCATTGAAGCAAATGACCAAAGGCAGTCTTGGATTGTCTATCTCCTTATGTCATTAGGTCCTAGCTGGATGTCTTTCTAGAAGATATGCTGTGGTTAGAAACAAGGTTACTACTTAATAGAAAAATGATTTGATTAAGTTTTTCGTGCTGTGATATCCAGACACAACAGATGACCTGCCTTTTGCTTCTGAGCCCTTTTCTACTGAGATCCATATGAAACCTCCTAGAGATCTGTGGTGTCCAGCACAACTGAGACCTTAGGACATACGTCTGAATCAGGGCAGTAGTTGGCTCTGTCACCTGTGTTATTGGAATTGGATTAGGAAAAGATGTGTGCTAGGGTGAGGTACGGACCTAACCTCAAGCCAGCCTGTGACTGAGTTACTTAGCACTAACTGCTTGCAAACATAGGCAGGAAGACAGAGCTAGTTCTGGTTATTTTGACTTTTAAAATGCTATGGAAGGCATGGAAAGAGGTAGAAGAGGCTGAGTCAACAAGTGCTTAATATGTGTTACTTCCTCAGGAGCCAAGAAGAAATGCAGACCTGGATCAACAAGATTAACTGTGTGGCTGCTGTCTTCTCTGCACCACCATTTCCAGCAGCTATTGGCTCTCAGAAGAAGTTCAGTCGCCCACTCCTGCCAGCCACTACAACAAAGCTATCTCAGGTGAGACATTTTTATATAGAATGTAGGTGATAATGATTTCTCTTTCTGGCTGGAGACCCGGTGGTGTCACTGTCTTATATTTGTTGCCACTAGCAGTCCTAGGAGGAGAAGGCTTCCATAGTCAATCTCTGCTCATTTCCTCATGCAAGATTTAAGTGGAGGAGAAAAAGAACAGACTCAAATGCAATTGGTTTATGGTTTTGAAGGTAATAGTACCAGATAAAGAATTTTCTTCTTGTGCTTATGGCCTGCAGAGGGCATTTCAAATACTGATTGTTGGGGTTTTTTTGAATTTGAGTGTTTATGAAAGCCACTCATTTCAGAAGAAGTAGACATACTCATGGTCTTCAGCTTATTGAATTGATAAAAGGTGAAAGCTGATGCATCAGACAAGCATAAATTACATTTCTCCTACTAGATTTTCCAGACTTCCATTTATCAGCTCAGGGATTTCCTGTACAACATCTATTTATAAACTGTGTCTTACATGAATGTCTTCAGTCTCCTTTGTGATCACACAAGGTTTTAGCATCCTGTGGTAGAGAGTTTCACAGCTCTACTGCTTCTTGCACAAACACATGTATTTCTGCTTGTCTTAGACTGGCTGTGTCAGATGTGCCCATAGCTTTTTGTACTTTGGGAGATGCAATGCCTGCCTGGAATTCCTCCTGCATTGGCGGGAACATGATACTCATTGTATTGATCAAATTGACAGTGACAGAGGTTGTTATACGTCATGACATCTTCCTGTAGCTTTTTAAGTCATCTGCCCATGCAGGATTGCTTCTTAAAAGCATTTATTGGTATTTTTTTATCATCTTCATAGCTTAGCAACTATCCTTCAAAACCACTGTGTCAAAATCTGTGTTTCTCTAAGGGTGTGGGTTTTTTTAAGTTGCCCCTGCTTTTTCTCTCTCCATGACAGTAGCTTTTCTTCTTAAAATGTGGTGACTGACTTACCATCTTCTGTTCGAGGTTAAAGTTGAGAGCATGTTATGTAAAAAATAATACTAACTTGTCTCGTCCTTGTGGTTTTACTTTTTGCTCATGCATCTTTTTAAAAATACAGTATGGGGCTTTCATAATTTACCTGTGATCACCTAAGGAAGCTTTTTTTGCTCATTGTTGTTCTGTATGATTGTCCCATTTAGCACATTTTTTCCTAGTCTCATTGTTTCCATTTAATCTGGAAAGGGAAAAGATAAATCACAGTCCTGTGATTTGTATCTCGAAGAAGGAGAGATACGAAAAGTGGAATAAGATAAGCTGTTTTAAACAAGCAGAAGAATGTTAAGTGTTCAAAATAGATAAATTCAAAGGCAAGCAGAAGCACGTCTGCTTTCATTTGTCAGTGCGGAAAAGCTGCCAGCAGGCTGTTTCTCATTTGGCAGACAAAAAAATGCCCGAATTGTCAAATCCCTGTGGTTGATGTTTAGGATTTTGTGGGATGAATCGTGATGGACACTACTTCTTCAAGGGGTCTGTTCCTGGTCAGCCAGAAGTTGGTGCAGTGAGGCCCTAACATGGGTAAGGAAGAGAGGCTGGACATGATGACGGGTTGTGCAAGATGACTGTACAGAATTTCCTTCAAAAGCAGAGCAGTGTCTGATCTTCGTTAGTCCAACCAAAGAGGGATGTGACAAAGCTATATATAAAGGAACAACCAGTCTGGGAAAGATCTACTAGAGTGTTGGATTTTTTCTTTTTTTCTGAGAATGCGCAGCACATGTAAAAGCTCCAAAGCTGGTGCCCTGGAAATGACAAGTGCTGTATTAATAGCTGCTCAAAGACCTCCTGTCGTCAGACTGTAGAACTCACTACCACAGGATGTCCTTGGGACCAGGGAATCACACAGTAAAGAGTGATTGGGCACTAATGAGAGAGCACGCATATTTAGGGTAGTAACTAACAGCAACAAGAATTTTTTGGCAATCAGTAGCAAGTGGTTTCAGCCCTACCATATTTAGGCGAGGGCAAATTATCTCACATGTTTCTTTCTTCAGTTTTCCTGCAAAAGAGTTGAAACACAAGATTAGCTGGGGCTTAGCTTTTATGATTTTTAGAACTTTCCCCCCTTTCTTCTGTTTTCCACAATTCCAGCTCAGTGAGCCAAGAGGTTCAGTCCCCAGTGTGACTCAGTGCAGTGCAAGCATGTCTGAGCTGGGTTTGAAGCTGTGGGCTTTGTCTGAGCTGTGGGCTGTGCTCAGAACCACATCACTGAGGGACAGCACTGGCAGCTGTTCCCTCCTCTGAGGAAAGGTGCCTTCACATGAGCTGACCTGGGTACCACTTCTTGGCTAATTCACTAATATCTGCATGATCATGTATCTGTTTTGGGCTTAGCTAATTCAAACATAATTTCAGATCCAAGCCTAGAAGTGGACAGAAGGCCATCCTGCAGGAGATGGAAACCTTCTGAGATGAGGGGAGGTTAGCTGACAGATGGACTGGAGGAAGTGAGTGAGCCTGGGATTATGATAAAGGAAATTGTCTGGAAAGTGGGAGTAGCTCCTCACTTTCTCCAACTGCACAGTGGGATAAAAGCCGCTAGCAGATTAGCAAAATAATATGCTTTTTGGGGACTGGACAGCCCTTCCTTTTCTAAATGCATTTTATTGTTCTAAACAAACAGAAACCACACACCAGAGAGCTTTTGGCAATGCAGAAATAGAAGGAGGGGCTCTGAATCCATGCCTTTTCTACTGTGGAAGGAATTCCTTTTACATTGCAAAGACCTGAGGCAAGGTCTTTGCCTGTCTCATTCTGCCCTTGGTTTATCTGCATACACAGCAGTCTTAATTAATTTACCAAAAATTGTATTAGAGCAAAAGTGTCATGTTGTCACTATTGCTCGGCAGCAAGCTGCTTCCACAGCTCACAGCAAGGTAATGGATGACAGATTTGCTCTCCTTTCCAGTGACATCTGCTAGCTGCTGAGTTTTTCTGCAAGCTTGGCCACTTTGAGTGCCTTTAAGAGAGCTGTTGGTGGCAGCACTCTGGGATGACAGACCTTATCACTCTAAGAAAAATAAACTATGAGGTATTGTTGTACAGGAACCTCTCTATTTTTCTTTGCTTATTGGATATTTTGGATTCTGTCACTGAAGTGCCTAATGTGTTTCTGAAGGATGAACAGCTGAAGTCCCATGAAGCTAAGCTGAAGCAGATCTCCACTGAGCTTGCTGAACATCGCTCCTATCCTCCTGACAAGAAGCTCAAAGGCAAGGAAGTAGATGATTACAAACTGAAGGACCACTATCTGGAGTTTGAGGTATATATGGGAAACATTATTACTTTTACTTCTTGGGTTGATCATATATTTGGGGTACAGTTCTGAACTTCTGTATTTTTCACTTTGCTTCCCTAGGAAGTGTGTTCTTGCTCGACAGAAAAGTCACAGCAATTGCAGATGCTGAGATGTGGCTCTTCTTTCGGATGAGAACTTCATTAGCTGTGAATTTAGCTCCTTGTCTGTAACATGGGTCCTTCCTCATGTATCTGTATGAAGAGATTATAAGATCTTCATTCACAAAGCGTCTTATGTTGTAAAACTGTGTTGCCTAGTGTATTAGAATCAGTCTCTAGAGAACGACTGCCTTCTGCAGGAATGCAGATCATGGTACTTTGTCTTCCATTGGTAGGTTCTGAAGGAACTGGTAGGCTGAAGTTATTGTCATAGGCATGTCTTCCTTGTCAGAGCCATTTGTGTTGTATGCCACTGAGATGGATGTTCGGACTAGAAGGAAAACGGTAGAATTAAAGATAACAAAGATCACAAGGTTGAGTGATGCAACTTAGGCAGATGAATTAGGAGATTGTTTCCAGTATCTTACAGCAGCTTTTATCTATAATGGTGTTTGCCACATTTTAGGACTATGTGGGAATGAATCGGCAACCCAGCAGATGTCTGGTATTTGTTACGATTACACCTTTGAGCTTTTACCCTCAGGACTACAAGTCAATGTTGCCTTGGGCCTACTCTAAATAGGCACTGCTTGGCAAGGAAAATACATAGTCTGAAAAAGAGGAAGAGTGGATAAGACAGATGAGATCACCAGAGCTGATGCTGGAGGCAACACAGCACAAGCCTCCAGAATTGAAGGATGAAACCTTGTGCCCCATGCTATCAGTTTCTGTCAGAGGGACTCTTTTTACTCCTGGACTTAACTCACTGCATACTTTTGCTTTTGCAGAAGGTCATAACCACTCTTTTGAGTTTCAGTTTGCTGTAGCAAAGTCAATCAGCATGGCTTTATAAAGGAGGAGTCATAACCTGACCGACATGATAGTCTTTTACCGTGTGATATTTGGTGTGGTGGACGAGGGGAGAGAAGTGGATGTTGTTTGTTCTTCACTTTGACAAGAATTCTGACACTGTCTCCTCTAACGTGGTTATAGTCAAGCTGATTAAGTCGATTATGAAATTCACAGTGAGGTGGTTTGGCTGAACAATTGAGATCAAAGAGTTGTGATCAATGGCACAGTGTCAGTTTTGAACAGAGCTCTCAGATGTACAGCGTAAGCCACACACTTTCTCTCTGGAGAGGATCTTGTAAAATTTGGAAGATGAAGCAGCTTCTTAGTTTTGGGTTCTTGACACAAAGTTTATTTTCCATCACTTTTAGAAGCTTGGTGAGTTAGGATAAAAGGTAGGCTGGAGTGTTAAACGTTTATAGAAAGATTGATGGGGTTTTTTTTCCTGTTTCCTGTCAATTTTATCAGAGTGATCTTTTGAGATATTCCTCAGGTACCTCAGTACAAACAGTACTGTATACAAACAGAACCAGTATATCCCAGGAAACAAAAGGTGTCTTCTTCACAAATGAGAGTCTTGAACAGCTATGCAGTTAAGATAAGTGATCAGCTCTGCAGGAATGCTCATCTAAGTAGGGAAGTTGTGGAAACAACTTCAGTTATGTGGGACAAATGATTATTCAAGGTGCTGATGTGCAGTGCTGTGTTACCTTCGCACTAAGCATAGATTTCACAGGCTACAGTGAACTACAAAGACACCATTCTAAGGGCCAGGAGTGCAGGCAATTCCAAAATGTTGGAAGTCAAACAGATGAGACAGAGGGTTAATTGGGTTAGCTTCTTCTGGAGCTAAGACAAAAAGGAAGGTTTATGCTGAGTGGAAGCAAGGTCAAGTGGCATGGGAGGAATACAGAGAGATGCTGCTCACTATAGTAGCAAGAAAATTCCTGTGGCCAACTCTCAGTTGGAGTTGCCGCTGGCCAGAACTGTGGGGGACATTAAAAGAAGTTTTTTAAAATACAATAATACCAGAAGGCAGTGTAGAAATAACATCAGCCTCTTACAGGATGGGGATGGTCATCTCACAAACAGGGACATGGACAAGGCAGAGGTGTTTAATGCAGTCTTTGCTTCTGTCTTCAATATGAGTGACAGACTGGGGAATCTCAGTGCCCTGAGCTGGAGGACCATGACTGTGAGAATGGTCAGCTCCCACTTAACCTTGAAATTGTGTGGGATTAGCTGTTCCAGCTGGATCCCTACAGATATATGGGGCTAATGAGATTCATCCAAGAAACCTCAAACTGTTGTCTGATGTCATCACAAAACTTCTCTTGATGATATTTGAACCGTCTGGAGAGATCCCAGCTGGCTGGAAACTGTCTAGTGTTCTCCTAATTTTCGAGCAGGGCAAGAAGGATGATACTGGAAACCAGAAGTCTGTCAATCTCACATAGGTACCTGGTAAAATTACAAGAGACAATGATTCTGGGAAGTATTGGAAGACAGCTGGAGGACGCTGGAGCCATCATCACAGCCTGCACAGCTTCATGAAAGCAAGGTCCTGCTTGCCCAACCTGATTTCCTTTTATGACAGGATAACACACTTAGCTGATCAACAGAAGCCAGTTAATGCAATCTTTTTTGATTTCATAAAGCTCTCAATACTGTCTCTCTCAGGACCCTTCTGGAGAAAATGTCCAGCCCACAGCTTGATTAACACATCACGTGATGGATGAGCAGCTGGCTCATGGGTCAGGCACAAAGGG